>CM060943.1:409301672-409765896 GCA_030765085.1 Allium cepa
CTGTTGCTTTATAAAGAAATAAATTACACGGCTTTCCAAATATTTCTTCTTTTAAAGTTAAACCAAAATCCAAAATATTACCTCAAGTCCCAAAACCATTTCAATTTTATATATATTTATATCCATTTTTGATCATTAATATTTCAACTAAAGTTGGATTTTTATCCTTTCAAAATCAATATTCTATTAATTAATCTTGACCATTCACATAAAATCCATAATTAATAAAACTTCAATTTCTAGTAAAATATATATATAAATTTTCCAATTCAAATTTTTACTAGAATATCCATTTCTATTTATTTTGGGAAAATCCAATTTCAAATATCATATCTTAAAATTTCCAACTTTACATTTAAACATAGGATATAAATTTACCAACTCCATTTTCTAAATTTCTTCCATTTCAATAAAGAAATTTATCCACCTTTTAAATTCCTAAATTTTAACTTCATAGGTATATAAATATGGAATAAAATATTTATACAATATAAAATTTAAGATTTATAAACCGTATTCAATCCAAACCATAGAAATCACATTAAAATAGTTATATATAGACCGCGGTGCCTGTATATAATTTTCTATCCTATGGTCAAGTGATACGGATATTTATCATTTCAATCCGCAATTTAAAAATAAAACTTTGCGGTTTTATCATTTCAAACCACAATCCCGAAAATGTAAAATGCATGCTAACTGGCAGTTAATGATATCCACATAAGTCATCCATTCAACAACACATCCATCACCCAATTTCAACCATCAATCAATATCAATCACTATCAACCCATATCAATCAATAACAATATTAGTTCGATAATATGCAACGGGTAATAACTGTCAGTTTATTCAAATTAAATTTCAACTATTAATCTAACCATTTATATTTAGAGATAATTCATATAACTGTTAACTAGCATTTCATATGCAAACAAAATTCCTAACAGCAAATTAATACGCAATTAATCAATTTAATTAATAGCTAAATTCAATAAATGCAATTCAACAGATATGGATGAAATAACATGCCAAAAGCTCATAAATAAATTTCTATTCATTTCTAAAATTTATTTAACAAACATAAAAGCTTCTAGTAATTGTGAGTGGGTTAAAACACTCACCTTCCGAATTTAAATCGAATTTAGATTCGATTTAAACTCAAAAATTTGACGGTCTCCAAATCTGTCCAAACCAGCGTCATCAGATCTGGAATTAAATTACGATCCTAACGCAAAAAAAATCATGTGAATCCGATGTCGTATGAAAAAGTTATGATGGAAAAACGATTGGTAAACAAAATAAATTAACAAATGTTAAACTTGCATAATGTTGCCACGTCTACCTTCTTCTCACGCGTGAAACCACTCAGCTTCCTCACGCATCCCTCACACACGGAGCAGCCTTCCTTCGCCGTTGACCATGACATTGAGACCACCACGACCTTCAATTCGCCACGTCGATGCCACCAGGGATACCGCCTCCACCTCCTCTTTAGACCGCCAGGGGTGCGGCACCCCCTAGTGCCCGCCGCCGCCACTAGTGGTTAGGGTTTCGAAACCCTAATCGGCCAAATTCTAGCGCCCCTGAACACAATACAAGCTGCAACCACCATCGATCTACTCCCCACAGCGATTGCTACCAAACCCCTCAACCAATTTCGTCGATTGAACCCGAAATCAAAAACGCCCAAATCTAGCCTTAGGGTTTCGAGTTTTTGGCCTTTGACTGAGTTTCCAGGACGATTCGAGCATCGATTGCAAAAACAGATGTCACATATAAATTCGTATTGAAGAAATCTACGACATATAATTTTTTGGGAATTTTCTGAAGACTTTGAATTTTCACTTTGATTTGCAAATTTGAAATTGGATCTGAGATGTATACATTTGGGGGAGAGAGAAGAGTGAAGAAATGAACGTACAACAAAAGAATAGAGACTAGGGTTTATAGCTGTATATATATAGGTAGGCTAGGTTAGAATAGATAGGCTAGATAGATGAACGTACGCAACAAACTATGGCCCAAAAAGCCCGTTATGCCTCCGGAACCGAATTTGTTAAAACTATATATCCAGATAGGTGTTTTAAAATATTCTGAACGCGATGGAAAAAGTTTCACGACCAAATTCGATCGTATGAAGAAGTTATGCTGAAAACAAGATTTCCAAATTGATTTCAAATTGATTTTTAATAAAATTGATTTTCAAGGCGTTTCGCGTCCGTACGATCAAACGACAAGTCCGATCGATACGAAATTTGAAACCCTATAATAATTCACCGATACGGATCCGATGAAACTAGTTTCGTCGAAATCCGAGTCCGTGACAAAAATGGCTATTTTTAATGTTTATTAAATCAATTAAATAAATCATAAAAATCCAATTCTAATTTTTCAACTTCTAATATTGGCCAAATCTTATTACTTATATAATTCAATCAATTCCAATTGATTTAGCAGCTTGGATGTGAATTAAAATCTATAAACATATCAATTTGCAGTGTTAATTTCTGCATTTTTATAATTATTTGGAAATTATAAATTATATTCTAAAACTCAATTATTAAAGCTTATATTCTTATACTCTCAACGAAATCCAATTAGATAAATAGATTTGATTTCTATTCCAACTCATGATTGCAAATAAACTTTTACCATAATTAAATTCCAAATTATTAATAACCCTTATTTTTCTTAACTATTTATTAATTCCAATCCAATCGAATTCAACACTATAAATTTGATTAATTTATTATATTCACTTCCTTTCTATTATTCAAAGTTATTGTTGTAAATACGACGAATACTAACATTAGTTTAAGATTTCACTCAATGTTTACAAATTCCATTTCAATCTAATAACGTAATATTTTACGTTCAATTCTATTTTATTTGTCGTAAATACCACTTGTTGAATTAAATACTCAAATCTTAAATAAATCTTGCTTCTAAAGTTATACCAACAATGGTCCAGTTAAATTTGAATTAGCTTTACCTTTATTTTATGAAATTAACTATTGCAATAAATCCAGATTAATAAATAAGGCTTGATTCCTATATTAACTTCTTTGGTCTCAATTAACCTTTTATGGCGAGTATGAATTTCAATGTATAATTGAAATCTTTATATCCATTTAATTTTACTATCATCCACTATCTACATATTCTAGCTAAATTCCAACTAACATATAAATTAGCTATTCCAACTTCCATTAATTGCGATTATCATACTATAGAAATTAAATTCCATTAACCACATAAATAAAAGTTGATCCCCATCTATTTACATTATTTCACGTTTGCATAAATTTATTCAATGGTCACTTTTAATTAGTAACTATCCATTTTCCAATCCAAATGTAAATCTTCCACTTTTGAATTCTTATATTAAATGGAATTTATTCTAGGTAATATTTTTACTAATATTTACTGATTCAACATTTATGTTTCTAAAATTTACTCCAACCAAATGTGACAATCTACATTTCATTTCTATGCAATATATACTCTTTTTTTTTTATTCCATTCATTTGGTTACTGCGTTGAAATCTATTTATTACTAATACTAACGTTATTATCATCAATTATAATTGGATTCCAAATTTTTATTCAATACTGTGAAAAATAACTTTCATATAAATCAAATCCTTTTTATACCTAATCCAAATTGGATTATATTCCAATTCCTATAACTAGGTCTTCAGTCACCATTTACATATTTAGCGTTTATTTAATTCTCCGTTTATAAATTTAGAGTTTCTACTAAATTGAATTATACAACTTATGAACTTTAACAAATTTAGTCCACCTAATAAATTTTCTAATGTTTATATATTGGCAATCCGATTCAGCTATCATTTCATTAATACCTTTTAAATCAACTAATTATAACTAATAACTACCCACCAATTTACATTAATCCAATCTATGCCACATAAATATTTAATTGTTAACATTAAATTATAATCACCACATCAATTCCTATATTTACTCAAATAAAAATCTTAAGACTTATATTTCCTTCTAAATTAGATTAGCAATTCTATTAAATTCAATTCATTAAACATTATTAATTTAACGGGTCGTTACAATCTCCCCCACTCAAAACTTTTCGTCCCCGAAAAGGAAAGAAGGGAGGAGGAAGAATAACAGTGCATTTTACTTCAAATATTAACTTATATTTTACTGGATTAATTTCCTTAAATGAAATACACTGGTTTTATAATTATTATATCCTTTAATACTTGAATTATTAAAGTTGGAAAAATATTCTCAACAAAATTCTAAGTCCAAAATTTACGAAAAATTTCGGCAGAGTCTCCTTTGTACGGAGGGACTCTGGAGAAAATATAATATCCAAATATACAAATATATTACATATATATCCAAAATAAAATATCCCAACATGGGAAAATATATAAAATAGCGCTTTACGTAATCCGGGAACGTACCTATTTGTCGGGCAATATACGCTTATATTTTTGTGGAACCAAAGCAGTAGCAGTGGCTTCCAACACCTGTATTCACTTATAAAATCTAAAAGGTTAAATATTTATTTTACAGTGAATGTTTTGGTGGATTCAATCATTCATATCCAATCAAATGCAACAACCATAGATTTTAGCAAACAGCACACACCACAACAAACAATCATTAAATCAAACAAATAATTAGTTGTTCGGCTCAAATTCTGAAGTTGTACGAATGAAGAATAACTATCAAGTGCATCCGTTGCTCAACAGCCTTAGATGGAACAAAGATAGATTATTTGTTCATCCAACAACTCCACCATTCCTTACCCAACAATCATACATCAAACAATTCAAACCAACACCAAAATAGCTGATTATACATTCATTTCATAATTCAGTGTTTTGATTTTCTTCCCTTTATTTATGGAGGGATTTCTTTATTTCTTACAAGTTTTATTTTCCAATTATCACCAAATTCATTATATTTGTATTTCCTTTTTATTACTTAAGTTTCCTTTTATTACTTAAGTCTATAAAATAAATTCTCATTAATAACAACAAATATTTTGAATATCTTCTCTTGTAAGGTTTCCCTTAAATTCTTAATCTGCTAACATTCATTCTTATAAGTGGAAGTTTTTTATTTATCCATTAACTATTAATTGTAGACATTTCAATTTTTCCTACTTTCCATTATATTGGAATAGGGGAGATTAAAACATACTTAAGTGAATAATCATATAATAAATTCTTATTTTGAATTTCATGTTATATACTCAGGTTCATATCATCTATTAATAATTCTCAACTTTATTTTCCATAAAATTTCAATTATAACCTAAGTTTATACCATTAAATTCTTATTATAACAGTAGTTTATTGAATACTTCATTTTTCCTAAATTCCTACTTGTAAAACATTCAATTCTAGTTTCTGATTTAACATTTCAACTTTTATATTTGGGTAAGTTATTTATGTTAAAGAAATGCAATTGAACTTATACAAGTTAAATCTCCATTCTTTAATTAAATTTAATGTTTATCCATATTACTCTTTTATCTCATATGTTAAAAATTTCAAATTTCTCTTTATAATATTGCATTAATTCTCTTACTTAAATTAGAGGTTTCAACTTATTAATTACTTATCTTTTTATTCAACTAAAATAATTTAAACAATTAATTAATGGAAATTTAAGAATTAAATACCGGGTTAAATTTCAAATATTTCAAAATAATAGATAAATAAGTTCTTACAACTCAATATCTCTAATTATATTTAGAACAATAAAAGAAAAATTTTAGAAAATTTCAAAATAAATCTGCAGTAGAATTTACTACAGTGGCCTTTCCCCTTTTGAAACTCGAAAATGAAAGTCGATGATGCGGCCGTCATCACCGAATTTATTTTCCAGCGACGGAGAGAAAAGTACAAAATTTATTTCTCCAAAATCTTCTTTTAAAACAAATTTCCCGAATTTAAAATGGAATATTCATATCGGAAAATATATATATGACAATATTATCATACTTCCAAATTATACTTTTTATATAAGAAATTCCTTATAAACCAAATCATTACTTTTCATAAATTCTTTGAAAGCACATTTCAAAAATCCCGGACTTAAGTTCTAAAATCTCCAATTTGGTTTATTATAATTTCACTTAGCTTCAATTATTATAAATATGTTTATTGCCTAACATCCAATCTATAGCAACCAAATATATATATATATATCTTTATAAAATATTTTATATATAGAAAATATAATAGGCAAAATTATTTCATTCACCTATATTAAAAACAAATATTATGTCAGTCTGTCCTATTAAGTGTTTAGAAATCCCTATTGATGACATAGCGTCCCATGCATCAACCAGAATTTATAAATACAAAGCGGAACAGATTAACACAATATTAAAACCCTTTTATTAATACTAACAAGTACGCTCTCTCATATATGTACACTCAGTGACTCCCATAGGATATTTCTACCCTATTAACAAAGAGTCAAACCCCACAAAGCCAAGGTTTATCGCTAAACCAAAGCTCTGATACCAACTGTAACATCCCGCCTTTTCACACACTTTAAACCGACACACGTGCCAATTCAAAGCATACGCAAGGGCGGATTGTTATGGGGTAAATAAGAAAACAGAGAAGAAATAAAACAAAATAGAATCTCACAGCGGAAGGATAAAATATAATAACAAATATACAGTTCATAAACAGTTTACAAAAGCTGGATTCTTCTTTTACAATAAATATCAGAGTTACACATACCAATACAAGCAATGCAGCGGAATAGAAAGAGTGTGGTGTAATACTATATATAAAATAATACCGATTCTTCGTCTTCGTCCTCCAAAGCTAAAATCTGCTATCCTGAAATGCTCGGACTGACCCGAGCGAATTTGAAAAGACAAAAACACCCGAGTCAGACTAGAATATCTTATGTGAGTTAAATAAACAGAAATAAATATGAGTACAGTAACTCAAGAGATTTTCGGGATTTACATCTCCTAAGGATCCGTTAAACTATTTACTATGTAGTATATTGCGCTATTATAATAGTGTCTATTTATAAAATAAACTTACTTTTTAATAGCGTTAAGGGGTTACCCATATAGCCCTTAACACGTAATAGTCCCAGTAGTCCATCCAATATCATAGTCCCTCCTGATCGGGAAGCCACTAGAGGATACCACACGGGCTACGGGAGAAAACCAAACTCGTACAGGGCGCGATAGGGTAGGTGACACGGCACAACTAGGCAATGCCAGGGTAGATATACCAATTACGCTTCCGGGCCGATGGTAACGCGAAGCCGCAGCAACCGCCCACCTCGAAACAACTCCCCAAATCAAAAAAATAGAAGTGGCCACTGAATCAATCCAAAGTCATAGTATAATATCGAAGAGGAGTGTCCGATCAGAGGAATGACCTCATTAACCCGTCGATCGCTCCTGTTTTAGCCACCTTATGCCAACTCACGGGAGTCGGGTCCACGTATTTACCTTACAGGAATCGTCGCCACCAACCTACTTCATTCTGGAATCTCCACCGCGTACACGGTTAGTCAAAGTGGTTTTCGGTATCGACAGAGAGTATGTCCATATCCGATCCCGGTCTCTTTGCCAACCCATCGTTATTATAACACCGCGGTTATTTAAAACAGTTTATACTTTTAAAACCAGAATATAATCCATTTCAAAACCATAATATTACGATATCATTCCAAAACCCAAAACCATATTTTACCACTTATTCCAAATATAATTCCTTTCCAAAATTAAAAGGCTTTAGCTTCATAATATCTGAAAATCGAATATTTTCAAAGCTTAATATTTTTGGAAATCCATAATTTCAAACCATAACTTTTAAACTCAAATGGTTTGGATATTCAACGGTATGCGAATTAAAAGGGTTTAACTTTACTGTTGCTTTATAAAGAAATAAATTACACGGCTTTCCAAATATTTCTTCTTTTAAAGTTAAACCAAAATCCAAAATATTACCTCAAGTCCCAAAACCATTTCAATTTTATATATATTTATATCCATTTTTGATCATTAATATTTCAACTAAAGTTGGATTTTTATCCTTTCAAAATCAATATTCTATTAATTAATCTTGACCATTCACATAAAATCCATAATTAATAAAACTTCAATTTCTAGTAAAATATATATATAAATTTTCCAATTCAAATTTTTACTAGAATATCCATTTCTATTTATTTTGGGAAAATCCAATTTCAAATATCATATCTTAAAATTTCCAACTTTACATTTAAACATAGGATATAAATTTACCAACTCCATTTTCTAAATTTCTTCCATTTCAATAAAGAAATTTATCCACCTTTTAAATTCCTAAATTTTAACTTCATAGGTATATAAATATGGAATAAAATATTTATACAATATAAAATTTAAGATTTATAAACCGTATTCAATCCAAACCATAGAAATCACATTAAAATAGTTATATATAGACCGCGGTGCCTGTATATAATTTTCTATCCTATGGTCAAGTGATACGGATATTTATCATTTCAATCCGCAATTTAAAAATAAAACTTTGCGGTTTTATCATTTCAAACCACAATCCCGAAAATGTAAAATGCATGCTAACTGGCAGTTAATGATATCCACATAAGTCATCCATTCAACAACACATCCATCACCCAATTTCAACCATCAATCAATATCAATCACTATCAACCCATATCAATCAATAACAATATTAGTTCGATAATATGCAACGGGTAATAACTGTCAGTTTATTCAAATTAAATTTCAACTATTAATCTAACCATTTATATTTAGAGATAATTCATATAACTGTTAACTAGCATTTCATATGCAAACAAAATTCCTAACAGCAAATTAATACGCAATTAATCAATTTAATTAATAGCTAAATTCAATAAATGCAATTCAACAGATATGGATGAAATAACATGCCAAAAGCTCATAAATAAATTTCTATTCATTTCTAAAATTTATTTAACAAACATAAAAGCTTCTAGTAATTGTGAGTGGGTTAAAACACTCACCTTCCGAATTTAAATCGAATTTAGATTCGATTTAAACTCAAAAATTTGACGGTCTCCAAATCTGTCCAAACCAGCGTCATCAGATCTGGAATTAAATTACGATCCTAACGCAAAAAAAATCATGTGAATCCGATGTCGTATGAAAAAGTTATGATGGAAAAACGATTGGTAAACAAAATAAATTAACAAATGTTAAACTTGCATAATGTTGCCACGTCTACCTTCTTCTCACGCGTGAAACCACTCAGCTTCCTCACGCATCCCTCACACACGGAGCAGCCTTCCTTCGCCGTTGACCATGACATTGAGACCACCACGACCTTCAATTCGCCACGTCGATGCCACCAGGGATACCGCCTCCACCTCCTCTTTAGACCGCCAGGGGTGCGGCACCCCCTAGTGCCCGCCGCCGCCACTAGTGGTTAGGGTTTCGAAACCCTAATCGGCCAAATTCTAGCGCCCCTGAACACAATACAAGCTGCAACCACCATCGATCTACTCCCCACAGCGATTGCTACCAAACCCCTCAACCAATTTCGTCGATTGAACCCGAAATCAAAAACGCCCAAATCTAGCCTTAGGGTTTCGAGTTTTTGGCCTTTGACTGAGTTTCCAGGACGATTCGAGCATCGATTGCAAAAACAGATGTCACATATAAATTCGTATTGAAGAAATCTACGACATATAATTTTTTGGGAATTTTCTGAAGACTTTGAATTTTCACTTTGATTTGCAAATTTGAAATTGGATCTGAGATGTATACATTTGGGGGAGAGAGAAGAGTGAAGAAATGAACGTACAACAAAAGAATAGAGACTAGGGTTTATAGCTGTATATATATAGGTAGGCTAGGTTAGAATAGATAGGCTAGATAGATGAACGTACGCAACAAACTATGGCCCAAAAAGCCCGTTATGCCTCCGGAACCGAATTTGTTAAAACTATATATCCAGATAGGTGTTTTAAAATATTCTGAACGCGATGGAAAAAGTTTCACGACCAAATTCGATCGTATGAAGAAGTTATGCTGAAAACAAGATTTCCAAATTGATTTCAAATTGATTTTTAATAAAATTGATTTTCAAGGCGTTTCGCGTCCGTACGATCAAACGACAAGTCCGATCGATACGAAATTTGAAACCCTATAATAATTCACCGATACGGATCCGATGAAACTAGTTTCGTCGAAATCCGAGTCCGTGACAAAAATGGCTATTTTTAATGTTTATTAAATCAATTAAATAAATCATAAAAATCCAATTCTAATTTTTCAACTTCTAATATTGGCCAAATCTTATTACTTATATAATTCAATCAATTCCAATTGATTTAGCAGCTTGGATGTGAATTAAAATCTATAAACATATCAATTTGCAGTGTTAATTTCTGCATTTTTATAATTATTTGGAAATTATAAATTATATTCTAAAACTCAATTATTAAAGCTTATATTCTTATACTCTCAACGAAATCCAATTAGATAAATAGATTTGATTTCTATTCCAACTCATGATTGCAAATAAACTTTTACCATAATTAAATTCCAAATTATTAATAACCCTTATTTTTCTTAACTATTTATTAATTCCAATCCAATCGAATTCAACACTATAAATTTGATTAATTTATTATATTCACTTCCTTTCTATTATTCAAAGTTATTGTTGTAAATACGACGAATACTAACATTAGTTTAAGATTTCACTCAATGTTTACAAATTCCATTTCAATCTAATAACGTAATATTTTACGTTCAATTCTATTTTATTTGTCGTAAATACCACTTGTTGAATTAAATACTCAAATCTTAAATAAATCTTGCTTCTAAAGTTATACCAACAATGGTCCAGTTAAATTTGAATTAGCTTTACCTTTATTTTATGAAATTAACTATTGCAATAAATCCAGATTAATAAATAAGGCTTGATTCCTATATTAACTTCTTTGGTCTCAATTAACCTTTTATGGCGAGTATGAATTTCAATGTATAATTGAAATCTTTATATCCATTTAATTTTACTATCATCCACTATCTACATATTCTAGCTAAATTCCAACTAACATATAAATTAGCTATTCCAACTTCCATTAATTGCGATTATCATACTATAGAAATTAAATTCCATTAACCACATAAATAAAAGTTGATCCCCATCTATTTACATTATTTCACGTTTGCATAAATTTATTCAATGGTCACTTTTAATTAGTAACTATCCATTTTCCAATCCAAATGTAAATCTTCCACTTTTGAATTCTTATATTAAATGGAATTTATTCTAGGTAATATTTTTACTAATATTTACTGATTCAACATTTATGTTTCTAAAATTTACTCCAACCAAATGTGACAATCTACATTTCATTTCTATGCAATATATACTCTTTTTTTTTTATTCCATTCATTTGGTTACTGCGTTGAAATCTATTTATTACTAATACTAACGTTATTATCATCAATTATAATTGGATTCCAAATTTTTATTCAATACTGTGAAAAATAACTTTCATATAAATCAAATCCTTTTTATACCTAATCCAAATTGGATTATATTCCAATTCCTATAACTAGGTCTTCAGTCACCATTTACATATTTAGCGTTTATTTAATTCTCCGTTTATAAATTTAGAGTTTCTACTAAATTGAATTATACAACTTATGAACTTTAACAAATTTAGTCCACCTAATAAATTTTCTAATGTTTATATATTGGCAATCCGATTCAGCTATCATTTCATTAATACCTTTTAAATCAACTAATTATAACTAATAACTACCCACCAATTTACATTAATCCAATCTATGCCACATAAATATTTAATTGTTAACATTAAATTATAATCACCACATCAATTCCTATATTTACTCAAATAAAAATCTTAAGACTTATATTTCCTTCTAAATTAGATTAGCAATTCTATTAAATTCAATTCATTAAACATTATTAATTTAACGGGTCGTTACAGTAGATAATCAGGAAATAGAGAAACCAAAGGATCAATGGGCAGAATTAGAAAATAAATTACAAAATACTAATGCTAAAGCTATGAATTCTATTATCTGTTCATTGGATAAATATGAATTTAATCGTGTCTCACATTGTCTAACTGCGTAGGAAATATGGCACACACTAGAAGTGACTCACGAAGGAACATCTCAAGTCAAAGAATCTCGCCTTGCCATGCTAAGCAGCGAATACGAGAACTTCGCAATGGCGAAGGAAGAAAATGTCAAAGAGATGTATGAACGACTTTCCAATATCGTATACAAATCAAAAGCTCTCGGAAAATCATACACAGAGTTGGAGATAGTCCAAAAAATCCTCAGAGTCCTTCCACGATGATTTGAAGGAAAAGTGACTGCCATTCAAGAATCGAAAGATTTAAAACAAATGAGAGTTGAAGAACTCATCGGAAATCTCACCACTTATGAGCTAGAAATGAAATTCAAGGAAGAGCGTGAAGGAGGAGATACTTGAAAGAGATCAATAGTGCTCAAAGGAACAACCGAAAGTGATGATGAAAACGATGATGATGATGCAACAACAGAATTGGAGCTATTAATAAAGAAGTTCAAAAGGTGGAATTACAAATACGAAAATCCAACTCGAATTCAGAAAGTGAAAAGCAGAATAGCCAAAGCACTAAACTACTCAGAAGAACAGAAGATCATCTGTCATAAGTGCAACCAACCCGGACACATCAAGCCCAATTGTCCTCAAAATCGACGTGACTTTGGAAAGAAATCAAAAAGGAGAAGTTTTTCAGCCACGTGGAATACAAGTGATGAAGATAATCAAAGTTCTAGCAGTGAGAGTGAGAAAGAAGATATGCGCCTTCAGGGAAATATAACTGATAGCGACGATGACGAGCCAAGTGAGGTATCAAAACTCACTCACTCAGAATTACTTATATATTTCCATGAAGTAAATGGCTGTTTTGAACGACTTAGGGAGAAGTGTAACATCCCGCCTTGTCGCACACTTTAAACCGACACACATGCCAATTCAAAGCATACGCAAGGGCGGATTGTTATGAGGTAAATAAGAAAAAAACAGGGAAGAAATAAAGCAAAATAGAATCTCACAGCGGAAGGATAAAATATAATAATAAATATACAGTTCATAAAACTGTTTTACAAAACACTTGATTGCTCTTTATACAATAAATATCAGAGTTACACATACCAATACAATCAATGCAGCGGAAATTTAGAGTGTGGTGCAATACTATAGATAATAATAATACGACTCCTTCGTCTTCGTCCTTCAAAGCTAAAGTCTTCGATCCTGAAACGCTCGGACTGACCCGAGGGAATTTGAAAAGACAAAAACACTCGAGTCAGACTAAAAGATCTTATGTGAGTTAAATTAACAGAAATAAATATGAGTACAGTAACTCAAGAGATGTTCGGGATTTACATCTCCTAAGGATCCGTTAAACTATTTACTATGTAGTATATTGCGCTATTATAATAGTGTCTATTTATAAAATAAACTTACTTTTAAATAGCGTTAAGGCTTTACATTTTCCACCTTAACACGTAAAATGCCAATAGTCTATACAGTACCGTAATACCTCCTGATCGAGAGGCTACCAGAGGATACTCCATAGGTACGACACAAATAGAAACTCGTAGTAAAGGCTCGGTATGGTAGGTGACACGGCACAACTAGGCAATGCCAGGGTAGATATACCAATTGCTATCCAGGCTGGTGGAAACGCGTAGCCGCAGTTACCGCCCACCTCGGACTAACTCCCCAAAATCAAAATATAGAAGTGGCCACTGAATCAATCCAAGTCAAAGTATAATATCGAAGAGGAGGGACCGATCAGAGGAATGACCTCATTGGCCTGAGAATCGCTCCTGTTTTAGCCACCTTATGCCAACTCACGGGAGTCGGGTCCACGTATTTACCTTACAGGAAACGTCGCCACCACCTACTTCATTCTGGAATCTCCACCGCGTACACGGTTAGTCAAAGTGGTTTTCGGTATCGACAGAGAGTATTTCCATATCCGATCCCGGTCTCTTTGCCAACCCATCGTTATTATAACACCGCCGTCATTTAAAAATAGGTTATACTTTAAAAATCAGAATAAACATTCCATTTCATAACCATGAATACGATATTATTTCAAAACCCAAAACCATATTTTATCACTTATCCCAAATATAATTCTTTTCCAAAATCATAATGCTTTAACTTCATAACGTCTGAAAATCAAATATTTTCAAAGCATAATATTTTGAAAATCATAATTTAAAACCATAACTTCTAAAAAAAACTTGAATGGTTTGGACATTCAACGGTATATGAATTAAATGGTTTAACTTAAATGTTACTTTGTAAAGAAATAGTTCTCATGGCTTTACAAATACATTTCTTTATTAAAGTCTAAACCAAAATTTATATTATCTCTCTCAAGTTCCAAAACCACTTCAATTTATTTATATATACGTATATCCATTTTGAGTAACAATATTTCAAACTAAAATTGGATTTTATTCTTTCAACAGATCCATTGTTCTATTAATTAGTCTTGAATATTCACATAAAATCCATAAATAATAAGATTTCAATTTCTAGTGATAAAATATATATATCTTCCCAATTCAAATTATACTAGAATATTCATTTCAATTTATTTTGGGAAAAATCCAATTATAAATATCATATCTTAAAATTTCCAAACTTAACATTTAAACATATGATATAAATTATTAAACTCCATTTTCTTAATTTTCTTCCATTTTTAATAAAGATTTTTATACACCTTTTAATTTCAAAATTTTCAACTTCATATGTATATATATATGGAAGAAAAATGTTTATACAATATAAACTTTAAGATTATTATAAACCGTATTCCATCCAAACCATAGAAATCACATAAAATAGTTATATATAGACCGCGGTGCCTGTATATAATTTTCTATCCTATGGTCAAGTGATACGGATATTTATCATTTCAATCCGCAATTTAAAAAAAATATAAAATTTTGCGGTTGTATATCATTTCAAACCACAATCCCGAATGAAAGGAAATATGCATGATAATTTGCAATTTTATGAAATACAATAAAACATCCATCAACGTCACCCATCATCCAATCACAATCATCAAGCAATATCAATCAATAACAATTTATATTTGATAATATATAACAGGTAATAACTGGCAATTTTATTCAGATTAAATTTAACAACTATTAATCTAACAGTTTATATTCGGTAATAATCTATATAACTGTTAACTAGCAGTTTATAGGCAAACAAATAAATTCTAACTATCAATTAATACGCAACAAATAAATTAAATTAACAGTTAAATTTAATAAATGCAATTCAACAAATATGAGTGAAATAAACATGCCAAATACTCATAAATAAATTTCTATTCATTTCTAAAATTAATTTAATAAACATAAAAGCTTCTAAAAGTTGTGAGTGGGTTAAAACACTCACCTTTGGAATTTAAATCGAATTTAAATTCAATTTAAACTCAAAATTTTGACGGTCTCCAAATCCATCCAAACCAGCGTCAAAACGTCAGAAATTCCGATACGATCCCAGCAAAGCAAACCGCGCGTGAATCCGAGCTCGTATGCAAAAGTTATGAAAATTTGAAAAATGGAAAATTCTGGTCCTGGGTCGACTTCGGGTTCGACTTCGGTGCGCCGCCTCAATTCCCCGGTGCTTGCTTGGAGTTTTCGCCAAAACGACCCGGATCGACCAGATTCATTTTCTTCCTGACCCGAAGTTGCTCTAGGGTTTTCTCCCCTAAAACCCGAAGCGCGACCAGAAGCAGCTGTAGATCCAATTTTTTTTTTTTTTTTTTTAAATTTGAATTTTTTTTAACTGACTGGATCTAGGGTTAGCCCCCATTGAAGAAGAAGAGAAGCTTGAAGAAGATGAACGTACGACAAATAGACAATAGAATGGAGCTAGGGTTTATAACTGTATATTTATAGGTAGGGTTGGGTTAAAGTAGATAGACTAGATAGATGAACGTACGAAACAAACTAAGGCCCAAAAAGCCCGTTCTGACCCCGAAACGAAATTTGTCAAACCCATATATCCAGATAGGTATTTTAAAATATTCAGAACGCGATGGAAAAAGTTTCACGTCCAAATTTGATCGTATGAAGAAGTTATGTTGAAAACAAGATTTCCAAATTGATTTCCAAATTGATTTTAATAAAATTGATTTTCAAGGCGTTTCGCGTCCGTACGATCAAACGACAGGTCCGATCGATACGAAACTTGAAACCCTATAATAATTCACCGATACGGATCCGATGAAACTGGTTTCATCGAAATCCGAGTCCTGTGACGCCCCACCTCTATACCCACGCTAGCCAAGAACACTCCGGAGTAGTGCTGTCAACTAGCACGGAGAATAAGGCTGTTGAGGAGCGACCATCCATGTAATTGCTTATCACACGGTGGCTATAAATAATCTTCGGAAACAAACATAGAAATAATCATATCACAAATCAGTCACAGATATCCATATCACAAAGGCGGAAGAAGATATGAATATATAACTAACACATGAAAGTGTACATCAGAGTAGTGGTCAATAAGATCCACGATAATACAAAAGAATAACAACACGTGCTATACAAAAGAATACAACTTTGAGTCTATATCTCAAGTGTATACAACAAAAACTGCTAATCTAAACAGTTAGCCAAAAGTCAGAGTGATGAATCCCTGGGAAGAAGTCAAGCAGAAGAACCTATAACATCTCGGTCTGACCCGAGTATTATTTAAGAAAATAATAAACGGATCAGTCTAGCTATAAATATCAGATGACCTGATATAACATAAAAGATATGGCATAAACATAAACATCCATAACGACATACCACTATAAGTACGTAAATAATGATCAACATGTTGAGTCACAAGCTTTATGAAAGTTTTGATTTCTGACAAATAAGGCGATTGATTTCTGACAAACAAGGCGATCGACAAAAACAAGGTCAATAGAGCTATATATGGTACTCTAGATTATAAGTTGATTATTTGTTGTTGTAATAGTAATAAATTTGTTAAAATCTATCCTCAAATAATCATGCATATCAAGGGAATCAATATATATACGAATAATTTATAAGTTGCATGCAGTTGCAAAATTCAATGTGCAATTTAACAGGCACCGGTCGACCGGTCAATATAGGTGCGGTCGACCGTTCCTGTGTAAATTGCACAGTGAACGTGCACACATGCACATAACGTATATATATATTTGAATTCCTGTCTACCGGTCCATTTTTGACCTGTCGACCGTTTTTAAACAGAAAGCAACTTTTCCAAAAGACACTTCTCTTCTCCAAAGGTTGCATCTCCTATCTTTCATCAATGATTATAACTCTTAATGGCAACTGTTCACAAAGAGTTACAACTATTTTTCTCTATATATACTCATCTAAATCATTGATTCAAACACAAGTTTTTACAACGATTTCATATATTCTTTTAATCTAATCTCTGATCTCAATACTGTATTATAAAAGCTCTAAATTATTTATTGAATCTTTGAAACTATTTCATATCCTTTGATTCAATAATATACTTTCCTTAATCTTTTCAAAACATCATATCGCATACTTTGAGGATAAGATTATAGGAAGGGTGTACTGCTAGTGACAAATCCGTGTTTTCAAGAACACAAGTTGTCAACAACAATTGTATTTGTTCTTTTGTTGAATTCCTCGGTGTTGTAAGAGGCAAGTGTTGAAGTCCTCAGTGTATTAGAGGCGTGAAATCCCGTTCGGCTGTTCGGGTATTGTAAACCTGTTCCTCCGGGTGAAGCGAGGTAGTTAATAGTGAAAATCCAGATAGGAGTCTGGGACTGGACGTAGGACGGTGCTCCGAACCAGTATAAAAATCTCTGGTGTGATTTTTCTATTTTTATTTTTTGCTTTGCTACTATCATCTATTTTCCGCATTTATATTATAGTCCATATTACACGATCCGTGTGTACTATATTAGTACGTGCATTAGTATACACACCGCACCTTCATTTGGTATCAGAGCACGGTCATCATATAACCGTAACACAGTTATTTGATATATTCTTGTAATATGGCAAATAACGCAAGTACTAGCACTCAAAACACCACTTACACAGAAGGGCAATCGACACAAAGACCTCCATTTTTCAATGGTCTTAACTATAGTTATTGGGCAACACGTATGTCATTCTTTATGCAATCAAGTAGCTATGATGCTTGGAATGCTACTCAAAGAGAAATAGTGAATCCAACAACTGATTATTCAGAATGGACTGTGGCTGAGAAAACGGCAGCAGCCGTAAATGCAAGAGCAATAAATATGTTGTTCTGTGCATTAGACCAAAATGAATATAACCGTGTTAGTATCTGCACTACTGCATATCAAATTTGGCAAACGCTAAAAATCACTCATGAAGGTACTAACAAGGTTAAACAAGCCAAAATAGCCATGCTGAAAAGTCAATTTCAAAATTTCAAAATGAAACCAAATGAAACAATCAATGACATGTATTCACGGTTTCAAACTATTCACCATGCACTTATTGGGTTAGGACAAAAGTATTCTGATTTTGATGTTGTTTCAACAGTCCTACATTCTCTAACTAATGAATGGGAAGGAAAAGTATTAGCAATTGAAGAAGCTAATGACCTTTCCGTCATGAAGCCAGATGAATTGATAGGAAATTTAATGTCCTATGAAGCAAATTTGCAGGCTAGAAAAGAACAGAAAGAAGAAAAGAAAAATGTAGCATTTCATATTGAGAAAGATGAAAATGAATCAGATTCTGAAGATGAAGATTTGGCGTTCATTGCTAAAGGTTTCAAAAAATTCCTAAAATATCGAAAAGCCAGTCGCTACAATAAAAGGAAACCTGGATCAAATAAACCATCTTCATCTGCTATAGAATGTTTCAACTGCCATAAAAGGGACACATGCAGAAGGATTGTCCAGAACAAAAGAAAAAGTCAGAAAATGACAAATTCAAATATAAGAAGGACAAATCAAAGAAACGAGCCTTCTCAGTAACATGGGATGATTCAGAGTCATCTTCATCAGAAAGTGAAAGTGATTCGGAGAATGAACAAGCTAATGTTTGCTTTATGGCAACAGAAGATGAGGTACAAATTCCTACATTTGATGAATTACTTGATATTAATGCTGAATTGATAGTCAAATATAAAGACTTAAAACGTCAATTAAAAGTAGTCAAAGCAGATTTAAGTAGAGCAGAGTTTGAACGAGATATGTTAAAAGATGAGAAGAAAATATTAGAAGAAGAACTTGAAAATATTCAAGAATCATTATCTAATGTTGACTCTCAAATATCTCTTTTGAGTCAAGAAATAGAAGCTCAAAAAGAGAAAAATAATGCTCTCACTACTGAAAATCATGAACTTAAAGCAAAAGTCAAAATTCTAGACCTAGAAAAAGCTAGTTTACAAACAAAGTTTGATGACATTACTCAAAATGTTTCTAACTTTAACAAAGGTCGAGAAAATTTGACTAAAATCATTGAAAGTTCACAATCTATTTCAGATAAACAAGGTTTGGGATATAACAAACATGAAACTAAGAAACATCTTAGAAATAAAAGGAAGAAGAAAGTACAAAAAACTGAAGCTAAGAAAAATCTTAGTTTATTATATTTCAAACCAAAACCAGTTGTGAAATTTCAAAAGAGAAATGTCAAGACTATCAAAATATGGGTTCCTAAAACAAATAATAATTTGATTAGGAACAAATACATTCAGCAATTCATGAATAATGTACATTTTAATAACAATTATATATATAAAGGGGATACCGGACCCAAATGGGTTTGGACTCCTAAGACCTAACTCTTAGGACCCTATAAAAAGTGGGTACCATGAACTTAATTCTATTTTTTGCAGGTCCCACTGAAGAAAAGAGGAAAGTGGATATTGGACAGTGGTTGCTCAAAGCATATGACGGGAGACAAGAGCTTATTAACAAATATTAAATACTCAGATGGTGGCTCAGTCACTTTTGGAGACAATTCAAAAGGTTATATCATCGGCAAAGGCGATGTGAGCAATTGCGGTACATCTAACTTACCTCTTATTACTAATGTCATGCTAGTTAGAAATTTAAAACACAATTTACTTAGTATTAGTCAGTTATGTGACAAGGGTTTTATAATTTCCTTTTCAAATAATAAGTGTAGTATTTTAGATAAAGACCATAATTTGGTTTTTGAAGGTTATAGAGACAGAAATATATATATTCTAAATATGAATATTAATCATAATTCAGATATGTGTCTTGTGGCTAATGACAATGATCCATGGCTATGGCACAAACGTTTCTGTCATATAAACTTCAGAACTATTGACAAGCTAGCCAAAAACAATCTAGTTAGAGGACTACCCAAAATGAGTTTTAAAGTTAACAACATTTGTGATGCATTTCAATTAGGAAAATTGACCAAATCATCGTTTAAATCCAAGAAAGTCATATCAACATTACAACCACTTGAGTTACTGCACATGGATTTATTTGGACCTACTAGAGTTCAATCAATAAATCACAGTCAATATGTGCTTGTAATTGTTGATGATTTCTCTCGTTATACATGGACAATTTTCTTAAAAAATAAAAGTGATACTTTCGATCATTTCAAATCTTTCGTCAAAAGAATTCAAAAATCAAAAGGGATTAAAGTTAAAAATATAAGAAGTGATCATGGCGGAGAGTTTGAAAATAATGAATTTGAACATTTTTGTACAAAGAAAGGTATATATCATAATTTTTCGTTTCCCAGAACTCCACAACAGAACGGAGTAGTAGAACGAAAGAACCGAACTTTACAAGAATGTGCAAGAACATTATTGAATGGAACCACCTTACCAAAACATTTCTGGGCAGAAGCTGTCGCAACTGCCTGTTATGTTTTAAATCGTGTGTCCATAAGACCTCTTACCAAGAATACTCCTTATGAATTGTTTAACAAAAGAAAGCCCAAAATCTCATACTTCAAAGTTTTTGGTTCCAAGTGCTTTATTTTAAATACGAAAGACCAGCTTGGAAAATTCGATCCAAAAGCCGATGAAGGAATATTTGTCGGTTATTCGGAACGAAGTAAGGCCTATCGGATATTTAATAAACGAACCAAAACTATTGAAGAATCACTTCATGTCTCTTTTGATGAAATTTATCAGCATCCTCACACAATATCAGATGATGATGAATCAATAGTCATTGATAATCCAATCATCTCAAATACTGATTCTGACTCAGAAGTAATTATTGAGAATACTCCTCAAATATGTGAATTACAATCACCACCAAGAATATTAAGAGACCATCCGGCCCAAAATATAATAGGTGAAATAACATCACATGTCAGAACAAGGAGTCAACTCAATCAAATGGGTCATGTCGCTTTTCTCTCAAATATCGAACCCAAGAATCCAAAAGAAGCTGCTACAGATGATTACTGGATCATTGCCATGCAGGAAGAACTAAATCAGTTTGAGCGCAATGACGTTTGGGAACTTGTTCCGAGACCAACTGATCAGTCAGTAATTGGTACTAAATGGGTCTATAAAAATAAGGCTGACGAACAAGGAAATATCACCAAAAATAAAGCAAGATTAGTAGCACAAGGATACAATCAGGAAGAAGGTATCGATTATGAAGAAACTTTTGCACCAGTTGCTCGACTAGAAGCTATTAGAATTCTATTATCTTTTGCTTGTCATCATAATTTCAAACTTTATCAGATGGATGTCAAAAGTGCTTTTCTCAATGGATTTATCAAAGAGAATGTCTATGTCGAACAACCTCCTTTATTCGTACATGAAAAATATCCTGACCATGTGTTCAAACTTAAGAAAGCTCTGTATGGTTTAAAACAAGCACCTCGTGCTTGGTATGAACGATTACGTAGCTATCTTATTAATTCAGGATTTGAAATAGGCAAAGTCGATCAAACTTTGTTTATTAAACATTCTCGAAAAGATATTCTGGTTATCCAAATATATGTAGACGATATCATCTTTGGTTCAACAAACGATAAACTCTGCAAGGAATTTGCATGTATTATGACCAAAGAATTCGAAATGTCTCATATGGGAGAACTATCTTATTTTCTTGGACTTCAAATCAAACAACTTTCAAACGGTATTTTTATCAATCAAGAAAAATACTGTGAAAATCTTATCAAACGCTTCGGATTACAAAATACATCTGGTAAACCAACTCCTATGAGTACAACTACACATCTTGAAAAAGATGAAAGTGGTAAGAATGTTGACCAGAAATTATATCGAAGCATGATTGGTTCTCTTCTTTATCTTACAGCTAGTCGTCCAGATATATTAATGAGTGTTTGTTTATGTGCTCGTTTTCAAGCCGATCCAAAGGAATCACATTTACGAGCAGTAAAACGTATAATTCGTTATCTTAATAATACCAAAGATTTTGGTCTTTTCTATCCAAAAGAATGTCCATTTGAATTAGTATCATATAGTGATGCTGATTTCGGTGGCTCACGAACAGATAGAAAAAGTACAAGTGGTACATGCCATTTTATTGGAAAATCACTTGTCTCTTGGTTTAGTAAGAAACAGAATTGTGTTTCACTATCAACATGTGAAGCTGAATATATATCAGCGGCTCTCGCTTGTACTCAAGTACTATATATGCAACAAACACTTCAAGATTTTGATATTCATTTATCAAATTCTATTATATACTGTGATAACACAAGTGCTATAAATCTTTCTAAAAATCCAGTGAATCACTCTCGAACTAAACACATTGATATCCGTCATCATTTTCTTCGAGATAATATTGAAAAAAGAAATATATGTCTTGAATATGTCCATACTGAAAATCAATTAGCAGACATTTTTACTAAGCCGCTGCTCGAATCTAATTTTATTAGATTACGAAGAGAGCTTGGTTTAATTTCAAGAAAAAATCTTGACTAAGCAATTACTAATGTACACCTTCTCTTTTGGTTATTCTCTTTAATTATAATTTTTTAAACTAAACTAATGTCTTTTCTCCTAGTAACCTTATCTTTTACTTAACCTATTTTTTATATTAAATATTAGCCATTACTTTATTTAATAGTTAAAATCTATTTACTCATTTTATAAATTCAGTTTTAAAAACAAAGCTATTTTTAGATTTACAATAAAATTTCTGCTTATATTTTCGTGGTTAAAAGTTATCATTAACTCACATCCATAAGAGTATATATAAGAAACTTATATATATAAGCTTGCAAAATTTTTTTATTTTGTTCATCTTTACTTCTTATCTAACCATAATACTATATTCAACTTACACTATGGCTCATATTTGTGACAAATGTGCGCAAGAATCTCACATTTCTATTACAAGCTCTGAGTCGGACGAATATTATTCTCCTACTACTCCAAAACAAAAATCGAGCTGTCATCATCAATGCTCTTATATGTCTGATAAAACTCCAAATTCAAAACGAGTTAAAAGGACACTATTCTATTCTCCTCGAACCAAAGCTCAAATTGATGAGATACACCACTACCAAAAACATCAGATAGACCTTCAGAGACAACTCCATTACGGGCAAAGTCAACTTTATCACGAGCAACAACGGACATCGGCACGATTGTCTGTTTTAGAAAAGTTGGCAACATTTTTCTGCGGTTCCAACAAACATGACGTACATGAACCAATGCCGTCTAGGCCATCAACATCTAAAAGTCCTAACTCATGGGATCGGAACTATGAAAAGAATGAAGGAGCTCAGAAACAATGGAGTCCATGGTCGAATCGTATTGAAGGAAACAACGATAATTCTAATGACGAACTTTCTCATTAGATTTATATATAGTTGTTAAATATTTATCTATCTCTTGTGTAATGATGGTTATATTTTGTATTATGTATAAAATATAATATATATATATATATATATATATATATAGGTTGATATATAATAAAAAACTTGAAAAAGAATCCTATATGCACAACAGACCAGGACCGGTCGACCGCCCATATTATTGCCGGTCGACCGTTTGCTCTCTGGTTGAAAACGGTCGACCGGCCAAAATTTGTAGGTCGACCGGTTACGCATTTTTCAGTTTTTTATATATAACCCTATACGTTACTTTACCCTCTACCCTCATTCACTCTCTACTCAAACTATTCTCTATCCCCAAATCACAAACCCTAGTTCCCATTCTTCAATTCCCAAATCACAAATCCTCCAACAATGGCTCCTCCTCAAAAGAAATCAAAGAAAGGAGCAATCTCTGAAACTTCATCTCATACCATCTCCGTCAAAAAATGGCTTCAAACTCCAATTGCTATAACACGATGGAATCAAATGACAAATTACAAGTTTCATCCGGGATCTTTCATCAAATTTGATGATTTCACGGCTTACGGAGTTCGAAGGTTAGCCGATAATGCCAACATTACTCCATTGATAGATTTTTCGGCAAATAGTGTGGAGATAAATCATTTAATGATTAAATTATTTTACGCCAACATGAATCTTGATGAATATCAACCTGATAATCCAAACGGCGTCATCTGGTCTATGGTCTGTGGAAAACAAATTTTTCTTACTCATGCTAGAATTGCCTCTATACTTGGCATACCAAATCGAGGCGAAGAATTTTCATCTACCTTCTGCGAAGTTTTCACTCGAAATAGTACAAGTCATCAGTTTATAGAAGACAATAGTGATGGCACTAAGTCTATTGGACTTCGACCGACAGCAAGGTTACTTCATCGGGTCTTGATGCATTCTCTTTTTCCTAGACTTGGAAATTATGATGCAGTGTACAAAGAAAACTTCAAGGCACTCTATGCTATCTATGGTGAAATCCAAATCAATTGGGTTCACATGCTTTTTGATGAAATTCTCAAGGTAAATAATTCAACCCGGCCTCATTTCTTCTATAATGAATATATCATGAGACTTTTGATAGCTTGTGGGGTCAATCCTCCTGATTCTGCAACTTCAACACCAAAATGCATTGATTCCATAACCATCAAAAGAATGAAGCTTCCTCCACCTTATCTTGAGATTATGCCTTTTGAAGAATGGCAACAACGAGGACCGAGAAAACAAAGAGCAACTTCCTCTCGACCTCGTCCCGATGAGGTGAAACTTTTAAGATCAAAGTCATCAACAAAAGAATCTCTTGAAACCATTGCGCGTAATCAATTTCTGCTTGAATCTCGTCTCAAGCGTATGGACTCTAAAATTGATAAGCGCTTCAATAAGGTCAAGTCGTTCTTCGGTATGCTATGGGACGCTATATCATGTTCCTCATCCACCTCTGTTCAAGCACAAGATCCAGGAAAATGTCCTGCTGCTCTAGTTTTCACATGGACATCATCTGACGAGGGCGAATCGTCTAGAGGGAACAATGATGAGGAGGAAGAGGAAGAAGATGAAGATGATGATGATGACGACGATGACGATGATGAAGAGGAGATTCGATCTGCTTCATCCTAGATTCTATTATGTTTTAGCTCTTTAAAAACATTTTTCGACACTTGTACTAAATAGTGTCGTTATTTATGCTTTTCAATTAACATTATGTTCTGTAGTAAACTCTGTTATGTCTTTAATGTGTTAACGATTTATTTTTCTATGCTTATCATATTCATTCTACGCATATCATATTCTAGTGATCTGTTACTCCTTTTTGTCGATGACAAAGGGGGAGAAAGGGCTAACAATTGCTTGCAGGAAAGAAATCACATACTCAGGGAGAGATTCAGATTTGCAGATATATATATTGTCATCAATCAAAAAGGGGGAGAATGTTGAGTCACAAGCTTTATGAAAGTTTTGATTTCTGACAAATAAGGCGATTGATTTCTGACAAACAAGGCGATCGACAAAAACAAGGTCAATAGAGCTATATATGGTACTCTAGATTATAGGTTGATTATTTGTTGTTGTAATAGTAATAAATTTGTTAAAATCTATCCTCAAATAATCATGCATATCAAGGGAATCAATATATATACGAATAATTTATAAGTTGCATGCAGTTGCAAAATTCAATGTGCAATTTAACAGGCACCGGTCGACCGGTCAATATAGGTGCGGTCGACCGTTCCTGTGTAAATTGCACAGTGAACGTGCACACATGCACATAACGTATATATATATTTGAATTCCTGTCTACCGGTCCATTTTTGACCTGTCGACCGTTTTTAAACAGAAAGCAACTTTTCCAAAAGACACTTCTCTTCTCCAAAGGTTGCATCTCCTATCTTTCATCAATGATTATAACTCTTAATGGCAACTGTTCACAAAGAGTTACAACTATTTTTCTCTATATATACTCATCTAAATCATTGATTCAAACACAAGTTTTTACAACGATTTCATATATTCTTTTAATCTAATCTCTGATCTCAATACTGTATTATAAAAGCTCTAAATTATTTATTGAATCTTTGAAACTATTTCATATCCTTTGATTCAATAATATACTTTCCTTAATCTTTTCAAAACATCATATCGCATACTTTGAGGATAAGATTATAGGAAGGGTGTACTGCTAGTGACAAATCCGTGTTTTCAAGAACACAAGTTGTCAACAACAATTGTATTTGTTCTTTTGTTGAAGTCCTCGGTGTTGTAAGAGGCAAGTGTTGAAGTCCTCAGTGTATTAGAGGCGTGAAATCCCGTTCGGCTGTTCGGGTATTGTAAACCTGTTCCTCCGAGTGAAGCGAGGTAGTTAATAGTGAAAATCCAGATAGGAGTCTGGGACTGGACGTAGGACGGTGCTCCGAACCAGTGTAAAAATCTCTGGTGTGATTTTTCTATTTTTATTTTTTGCTTTGCTACTATCATCTATTTTCCGCATTTATATTGTAGTCCATATTACACGATCCGTGTGTACTATATTAGTACGTGCATTAGTATACACACCGCACCTTCACAACAGAAGATCAATCAATAAGAGATAATCAATATCACAAGAATCTTCTCAAAGATTCGAAGAGGGCATCATACCCTAAACTTGTACTCATAACAAGTCAATGACATAAATTCCAGAAATCAACACGAGAAATCCAGAAATCATAAAAAGGGGAAGAGGCCTATCACATGACGGTCCGAAGACCAAGGGGAGCTACCCCGCATGTGTGAATGGAATCACACAGATTGAGGTTAAGACTAACCAAAAAGCAGAAAGGTATGTGTGAATGGAATCACACAAGTGGTGTCTAGTCTACCAGTTCCTTTGATATAAAAGAATGGGATGCACCCGTATCAAAGAGAACTCTAATAGGTTGATCATGAAATAAAATAATACCATCAAGAATGGAATGAGAAATACCTTGGCCACGAGATGTGTTGCCAGGGGCTTGAGCCACATTTAACTTTCCCTCATTCCTGCTTTTACGTTTGAGGCATTGATGTATAAAGTGATCTGGGCTCTTACAATAGCGACAAGATTTGGGCTTAGAGCACTTATTCGCATAATGATCCCCAGACCTACAGTTGAAGCAACTCGCACCACTAGGAGAAGGAGACTTTGCCGCAGGGGTTGCCTGCTTACCCTTTTTGTTGGGATAAGGACCCTTGAATTTGTTTGGCCTCTTCTTGTTGTTGAAGTTTGGTTTAGCGCCTTCCACTTCAACATCACTCTCTCTATCAGCCTCTTCAAGACGAAGAGCGATATCGACGAGTTGATCAAATGCGACTTCTAGTTTCAGGAGCAGTGGCTTCTTAAGACTCTTATTTAAGCCATAAACGAACCTCTGGTTCTTCTTCAATGGGGTGTTGATGTATTCAACCCCATATTTGGAAAGCGACTCGAAGGCTGCGACGTAATCAGTCACAGAGGATTGACCTTGAACAAGGTCTATAAAACGTCGAGCCAAGGTTACTTTCCCAGCTTCTGGTACAAACTTTAACTCGAAGCGTCCCTGAAATTGCTCCCAGGAGAGATCCGCTTCATTAATTTCTGAAATAAGGAGTTCGTACCAGTCCAATGCTCTCTCTTGGAGCATGCTGGAAGCCACCTGAACGCGGTGGAGATCGATAAGGTTCATGCGAGAAAAGATTCGATCGCATGATTTTAACCAAGCCTGGACCTCGATGATATTTTCCGAACCATTGAAGGGCTTCCCACCCAAATTGGTGTAATCGCTGCACAAGCGTGCAAATCCCGACTTTGGGTGAGTAGGTTCCGGGTTAGCTCCAGCTGCTTGAGCATTAGTTACTAAATCAAGAAGCTGTTGAGCAGTCATAAAAACTCCATCCGGTGGTGGAGCACTAGATGATCCAGCTCTGGGACGACCTGGTCTAGACATTCTTTTCCTTAAGAAAGAAAGAAGAGAAAGAAAATAGTTATTCACCAAATGAATATCAAACATTCTTGACAGGTGAAATAAGGAATCATAAAAGAAATAGGATGAATCGGTTTGAAAACCCGAACAAAATCCTAAAGCAAGACTCCTAAGGTGGACTTAGGATGATGATCCTTGTCAAGTTATTCTACATTGTTCCGAAGTTTGGCTCTGATACCAAGCTGTGACGCCCCACCTCTATACCACGCTAGCCAAGAACACTCCGGAGTAGTGCTGTCAACTAGCACGGAGAATAAGGCTGTTGAGGAGCGACCATCCATGTAATTGCTTATCACACGGTGGCTATAAATAATCTTCGGAAACAAACATAGAAATAATCATACCACAAATCAGTCACAGATATCCATATCACAAAGGCGGAAGAAGATATGAATATATAACTAACACATGAAAGTGTACATCAGAGTAGTGGTCAATAAGATCCACGATAATACAAAAGAATAACAACACGTGCTATACAAAAGAATACAACTTTGAGTCTATATCTCAAGTGTATAGAACAAAAACTGCTAATCTAAACAGTTAGCCAAAAGTCAGAGTGATGAATCCCTGGGAAGAAGTCAAGCAGAAGCACCTGTAACATCTCGGTCTGACCCGAGTATTATTTAAGAAAATAATAAACGGATCAGTATAGCTATAAATATCAGATGACCTGATATAACATAAAAGATATGGCATAAACATAAACATCCATAACGACATACCACTATAAGTATGTAAATAATGATCAACAGAAGATCAATCAATAAGAGATAATCAATATCACAAGAATCTTCTCAAAGATTCGAACAGGGCATCATACCCTAAACTTGTACTCATAACAAGTCAATGACATAAATTCCAGAAATCAACACGAGAAATCCAGAAATCATAAAAAGGGAAAGAGGCCTATCACATGACGGTCCGAAGACCAAGGGGAGCTACCCCGCATGTGTGAATGGAATCACACAGATTGAGGTTAAGACTAACCAAAAAGCAGAAAGGTATGTGTGAATGGAATCACACAAGTGGTGTCTAGTCTAACCTTGCAATGAAAGAGACATCGCGCAATTGCTAGTCTAATTCATAAAGCGATCATCAAGATCAACGAGAAGTGTCAATTACACTAAGCTAGTAAATATAGAAGTTTAGCTTCATGTCCCATAACCACTTGCTTAACTTAAATATTTACGAACAAACTGTAAATCTTCACTAATAAAATTGTCACAAGAGGTTCAATTGAACAAGTCCAAGAATTAACCGACGAAGTGAACGCAAGCGTTTCATACCACTTGTTTTACTAAGTCGTTTAATTAGATTTCTCATCCGAGTGAGGTAAAGGCTTGTATATACTAATAGATTGGAAAACGGTTTAAGAAAAGAGCTTTGTTATTAAAAATAGAGTTGAAATTGTTTGTTAAAAGAGTTTTGATATTTACTACTAGTATTGAAACCTTTGTATTATAAAGTGACAAAACACATAAGCAAGTGTAGAAACAATCAGTCACAAAGATCGCATACGGAGATGCGAATAAAATCCAAGGAAATCAGCTCAAAGTTTTTCAGATAAGATCCCCTACGGAGGGGGGGTCCAAGGGGGTGGCAACCCCCCCAAGGTGGGGGTGCGGGGGCAACGCCACCGCTTACGGGGTTCGACCTGCCCGGTCAGGTCGCGGGGGTCCAGGGGGTAGCGCCCCGACCAAAACGGTACGACCTAGTGAAGACAAAATGAGGTCTAACGACCCAAAGGGATAGGGTCGAGCGACCTAAAGGTGTTCGCGACCTAACGAAGAGGGGGTGAGCGACCTATGGTCATAAACGAGACCGAGCGACCTAAGGGAATAAGGGCCGAGCGACCTAGCAATCGAACGACCTAAAAGAGGCGTGGGCTAAAGGAGACGCGACCTAAAAGAGGCGCGACCTAAAGGAGACGCGACCTAAGAGAACATAAGGTCAAATGACCTAACTGTATTGGGTCACGCGACCTAAAGAGAGGCGGCCTAGCGACCTAGAGTGCACATGTCCAAAGGTGGGAATGACCTATCGAGGTAAGGTCCAACGACCTACGACCTAAACAAATAGGCCAAGCGACCTATAGGGTTAACGGTCTAACGACCTAACAGTTATGGGGTCACGCGACCTAACTAAGTACGCGACCTAGTGGGTAAGGGAGTCGAGCGACCTAACTGCATCCAGTAACGAGCGACCTAATGGAGTCAAGTAGCGAGCGACTTAACTAGTTAACGACTCAAGGGGGTCAACGACCTAAAGGTCCAACGACCTAAAGGTCCAACGACCTAAACCCGAACACACGAAAAGTGGCCAGAACGACCTAGGGGTTAACTCACATGCGACCTACGACCTAAGGCCCATGCGACCTACGACCTAACTCCGATACGAGCTAATAAGGCCAGAACGACCTAGGAGCAGAAAATCCACCAAAACGCTAAAAATCGGAGTTTTTCGCCAACCCAATCCAAACCAAATGCAAATATACATGCAAACACGATAGGGATTCATTCCCAACAGTCCAATATTGATATAGACTAGATTTGTGAGATAAAAATCTCACCTTTGCACTAAAGTTTATGAAGATGAAGCTTGAAAGCAAGGAGAAGCAATCCAAAGCTTGAATCCAATATCTTCTACTTGAATTTGGAGTTGAATGTTGGATTTGCAATTGAATTTGTGCTTGGAGTTTTAATTTCCCATTCCCTCCACCATTAATGCCAAAGCTTGATTAGTTAGGAAATTTATGAAGAGTGAGGAGAAGAGGGTTGGAACTTGGGCTTAATAGGCTAAACTAACCCAAAGTCCAAAGCGGGAAAAGTTAGTGAAATTTCACTAACTCCAATCCTATCGATGTTTATACTTAAAAAGTTGTAAACGACATTTCGAACTCAATGGAAGTGGTCTCGAGTCCTAATTTGACCGTTTGCAAAAAGTAGCATTTCGGACCAAAATCCGATTAACGAGTTAATATTTAAATAAAATATTTAAATACAAACTCGATAAATATGCGGGTTGTTACAGACTCCCCTCCTTAAAGAAATTGCGTCCTCGCAATATATATAAGATGGAAATAAAAAGTAACAACTATAAAAGCGTATTAACACAAGAGGAATTTTGAAATAAGAAGTTCACCTCTAGGAGAAGGAGTAAGCAAGTCCGGATGTGTACGCTCGATGAATTCTCTGGATTCCCAAGAACAATCCTTAGGATTTGAGGACCATTGAACTTTCACAAGCGGAACATCTTTATTTCGAAGTCGTTTAACCTCAGAAGCTATAACTCGAATAGGATGCTGCTCATAAGTTAAATTCGGCGAAACTTCAATTTCTTCCACAACAGCAGGCTCAAGAATAGAATCGGAATCCCGAAGGCATTTCCGTAATTGAGAAACGTGAAATACATCATGCATAGCAGAAAACTGAGCCGGCAATGCAAGGCGATAAGCCATGGAACCAATACGTTCAGTGATAGGAAATGGCCCAATATATCGAGGCGCTAACTTCCCCGATCGACTGAAACGTACAACACCCTTCATAGGCGAAACACGAATAAAAACAGGATCCCCAACAGAAAATTCTAATTTCCTTCTTCGATTATCGGCATAGGATTTTTGTCTACTATGGGCTTCTTTCATCCTATGTCGAATAAGTTCATTCTTTTCCGTGGAATCACGAATAAAGTCTGGACCTAAAACCAGCTTCTCACCGGCCTCAAGCCAACAAGAAGGAGATCGGCATGGCCTTCCGTAGAGTGCCTCGAAAGGTGCCATACCAATACTATATTGGAAGCTATTATTATAGGAAAATTCAACAAGTGAAATATGATCTTCCCAACTTCCACCAAAATCAAGCACACAAGCACGAAGAAGATCTTCAAGAGTTTGATTCACACGCTCGGTTTGTCCATCGGACTGGGGGTGATAAGCGGTGCTAAAATTAAGCTTCGTTCCCAAAGCTTTTTGAAGACTCTTCCAAAATCCACTAGTAAACAATGGATCACGATCGCTAACAATAGAAGTAGGAACTCCATGCAATTTTACAATTTCCTTGACAAATAGTTTGGCCAAAAGAGGAACGGTTCGGTTAGACCGAACTGGAATAAAGTGGGCGGATTTAGTAAGTCTATCAACAATCACCCATAAGCTATCATGACCCGAACGAGAACGGGGAAGGCCATCTATAAAGTCCATGGAAATTTGATCCCACTTCCAAATTGGAATTTCTAAAGGTTGCAATAACCCACCAGGCCTTTGATGTTCGGCCTTGACAAGTTGGCAAGTCATGCAACACTTAACAAAGTTAGCAATATCAGATTTCATTCCCTCCCAATAATAAAGTCGCTTCATATCAGCGTACATTTTACTACTACCGGGATGAATGGTGAATTTAGAACAATGGGAATCTTCTAAAATATCTTTACGAAGATCTCCAATATTTGGTACGATAAGTCTACCAAATTTTTGAATGCCGCCACGAGAATCAATATCATAGTCTTTCAAACCTTCAATATCAATTTTATCCTTAACATTTTTGCCAAGAAGAGCCAATTCAGAATCTAGCCCTTGAGCTTCAAGAATGCGGTCTAAAAGAGAAGGATGAGCCTCAAGGCTACATAAAACAAGCGATGAGCATAAATCGGATACGCGCTCTCGAATCTCACAAGTGGATAAGATCTCGAGATCGTTCCATTCGGATATCATCATAGAAACAACTACTTGTTGCTTACGGCTAAGAGCATCGGCGACTCGATTACCCTTACCGGGGGTATAAAGAATATCAAGATCATAAGGTGCAAGGAACTCGAGCCAACGCTATTGACGTAAATTAAGTTCTTTTTGAGAAAATAAATATTTCAAAGACTTATGATCCGTGTAAAGAATAAATTTCTCTCCCAATAGATAATGACGCCACATTCGAAGGGCGAAAACAATAGCCGCGAGCACTAGATCATGTGTGGCATATCTAGTCTCGGCCGGCTTCAATTGCCTAGAAGCATAAGCAACAACACGTTCTTTTTGCATAAGAACGGCACCCAAACCAACGTGACTAGCATCGGTATAAACAACAAAATCTTGATTCCCCTCGGGAATAACAAGAATAGGAGCATCGGAAAGGAGTTCTTTCAATTTCTGAAAAGAGGCTTCACATTTGTCCGACCAAATGTATTTAACTCGCTTCTTAGTCAAGTCAGTAAGAGGCACGGCAATCTTAGAAAAGTCTTTAATAAAACGACGGTAATAGCCCGCCAATCCGAGAAAACTACGAATCTCTGTCACACTCTCCGGTCTCTTCCAATCTTGAATCGCTTCAATCTTTGAAGGATCCACGGATATCCCGGATTCGGAAATAATATGACCGAGAAACTTCACACGAGATTGCCAAAAGTGGCATTTAGAAAATTTCGCCTTTAATTGATTACTCCTAAGTGTTTCCAATACAATCCGAAGATGTTTCTCATGTTCCTCCTCGGTTTTTGAATACACAAGAATATCATCAATGAATATGAGAACAAACCGATCGAGGAAATCTTTGAAAACTCGATTCATGAGGTCAACGAAATAAGCTGGAGCGTTCGTTAACCCAAATGGCATAACAAGCCATTCATAAGATCCATATCGAGTACGGAACGATGTCAAAGAAATGCTATCCTCAGCGATACGAAGCTGATGGAAACCGGTAGCCAAGTCCAATTGTGAAAAGACCTTAGCACCACTAAGCTGATCGAATAGATCATCAATCCGAGGTAAAGGATATTTATTTTTAATAGTAAGATCGTTAAGCTTGCGATAATCAACGCAGAGCCTCAGAGTACCGTCGGATTTCTTTACGAAAATAGCCGAAGCTCCCCAAGGCGAGGAACTAGAGCGAATAAATTGCCTCGTCTCCAACTCAGATAATTGTTTACGCATCTCCTCATTTTCCTTATTGGACATGCGATAAGGAGGACGAGTAATAGGTTGAGCTCCAGAAACAAGATTAATTCTGAACTCAATTGCTCGTTTAGGTGGTAAACCTAAAACGAGCTCGAATATGTCGGAAAATTCACGAACAACATGAATACGAGAAATAATATCATCTTCATTATCATCATCGTTATCACGAGGATTTAAAGAATATAAAGATGCCACCAAACATGATTCTGAATCTTTAAGATTAACAGAAATCTGTTTAACAGATTGTGGATGTCAGAGATGAATAGTCCGCTTAGGACATAGGATATGGGCTTGATAACGGTTAAGCCAATCCATTCCCAAAATTATTCCAAAGCCTAAGTAACGCATGACATGCAAATCGGCTAGGAAAGAAAAATCACATAAAATAATCTCCACATCTTTACAAAGCAAACTAAGAGTTGCGGATCCACCAACAGGATTCGTAATTTTTAAAGAAGTCATCAATGTAGTAACACTACAGGAAAAAGTGTCTACCAGTTCCTTTGATATAAAAGAATGGGATGCACCCGTATCAAAGAGAACTCTAATAGGTTGATCATGAAATAAAATAATACCATCAAGAATGGAATGAGAAATACCTTGGCCACGAGATGTGTTGCCAGGGGCTTGAGCCACATTTAACTTTCCCTCATTCCTGCTTTTACGTTTGAGGCATTGATGTATAAAGTGATCTGGGCTCTTACAATAGCGACAAGATTTGGGCTTAGAGCACTTATTCGCATAATGATCCCCAGACCCACAGTTGAAGCAACTCGCACCACTAGGAGAAGGAGACTTTGCCGCAGGGGTTGCCTGCTTACCCTTTTTGTTGGGATAAGGACCCTTGAATTTGTTTGGCCTCTTCTTGTTGTTAAAGTTTGGTTTAGCGCCTTCCACTTCAACATCACTCTCTCTATCATCCTCTTCAAGACGAAGAGCGATATCGACGAGTTGATCAAATGCGACTTCTAGTTTCAGGAGCAGTGGCTTCTTAAGACTCTTATTTAAGCCATAAACGAACCTCTGGTTCTTCTTCAATGGGGTGTTGATGTATTCAACCCCATATTTGGAAAGCGACTCGAAGGCTGCGACGTAATCAGTCACAGAGGATTGACCTTGAACAAGGTCTATAAAACGTCGAGCCAAGGTTACTTTCCCAGCTTCTGGTACAAACTTTAACTCGAAGCGTCCCTGAAATTGCTCCCAGGAGAGATCCGCTTCATTAATTTCTGAAATAAGGAGTTCGTACCAGTCCAATGCTCTCTCTTGGAGCATGCTGGAAGCCACCTGAACGCGGTGGAGATCGATAAGGTTCATGCGAGAAAAGATTCGATCGCATGATTTTAACCAAGCCTGGACCTCGATGATATTTTCCGAACCTTTGAAGGGCTTCCCACCCAAGTTGGTGTAATCGCTGCACAAGCATGCAAATCCCGACTTTGGGTGAGTAGGTTCCGGGTTAGCTCCAGCTGCTTGAGCAATAGTTACTAAATCAAGAAGCTGTTGAGCAGTCATAAAAACTCCATCCGGTGGTGGAGCACTAGATGATCCAGCTCTGGGACGACCTGGTCTAGACATTCTTTTCCTTAAGAAAGAAAGAAGAGAAAGAAAATAGTTATTCACCAAATGAATATCAAACATTCTTGACAGGTGAAATAAGGAATCATAAAAGAAATAGGATGAATCGGTTTGAAAACCCGAACAAAATCCTAAAGCAAGACTCCTAAGGTGGACTTAGGATGATGATCCTTGTCAAGTTATTCTACATTGTTCCGAAGTTTGGCTCTGATACCAAGCTGTGACGCCCCACCTCTATACCCACGCTAGCCAAGAACACTCCGGAGTAGTGCTGTCAACTAGCACGGAGAATAAGGCTGTTGAGGAGTGACCATCCATGTAATTGCTTATCACACGGTGGCTATAAATAATCTTCGGAAACAAACATAGAAATAATCATATCACAAATCAGTCACAGATATCCATATCACAAAGGCGGAAGAAGATATGAATATATAACTAACACATGAAAGTGTACATCAGAGTAGTGGTCAATAAGATCCACGATAATACAAAAGAATAACAACACGTGCTATACAAAAGAATACAACTTTGAGTCTATATCTCAAGTGTATACAACAAAAACTGCTAATCTAAATAGTTAGCCAAAAGTCAGAGTGATGAATCCCTGGGAAGAAATCAAGCAGAAGCACCTGTAACATCTCGGTCTGACCCGAGTATTATTTAAGAAAATAATAAACGGATCAGTATAGCTATAAATATCAGATGACCTGATATAACATAAAAGATATGGCATAAACATAAACATCCATAACGACATATCACTATAAGTATGTAAATAATGATCAACAGAAGATCAATCAATAAGAGATAATCAATATCACAAGAATCTTCTCAAAGATTCAAAGAGGGCATCATACCCTAAACTTGTACTCATAACAAGTCAATGACATAAATTCCAGAAATCAACACGAGAAATCCAGAAATCATAAAAAGGGAAAGAGGCCTATCACATGACGGTCCGAAGACCAAGGGGAGCTACCCCGCATGTGTGAATGGAATCACACAGATTGAGGTTAAGACTAACCAAAAAGCAGAAAGGTATGTGTGAATGGAATCACACAAGTGGTGTCTAGTCTAACCTTGCAATGAAAGAGACATCGTGCAATTGCTAGTCTAATTCATAAAGCGATCATCAAGATCAACGAGAAGTGTCAATTACACTAAGCTAGTAAATATAGAAGTTTAGCTTCATGTCCCATAACCACTTGCTTAACTTAAATATTTACGAACAAACTGTAAATCTTCACTAATAAAATTGTCACAAGAGGTTCAATTGAACAAGTCCAAGAATTAACCGACGAAGTGAACGCAAGCGTTTCATACCACTTGTTTTACTAAGTCGTTTAATTAGATTTCTCATCCGAGTGAGGTAAAGGCTTGTATATACTAATAGATTGGAAAACGGTTTAAGAAAAGAGCATTGTTATTAAAAATAGAGTTGAAATTGTTTGTTAAAAGAGTTTTGATATTTACTACTAGTATTGAAACCTTTGTATTATAAAGTGACAAAACACATAAGCAAGTGTAGAAACAATCAGTCACAAAGATCGCATACGGAGATGCGAATAAAATCCAAGGAAATCAGCTCAATGTTTTTCAGATAAGATCCCCTACGGAGGGGGGGTCCAGGGGGGGTGGCAACCCCCCCAAGGTGGGGGTGCGGGGGCAACGCCACCGCTTACGGGGTTCGACCTGCCCGGTCAGGTCGCGGGGGTCCAGGGGGCAGCGCCCCGACCAAAACGGTATGACCTAGTGAAGACAAAATGAGGTCTAACGACCTAAAGGGATAGGGTCGAGCGACCTAAAGGTGTTCGCGACCTAACGAAGAGGGGGTGAGCGACCTATGGTCATAAACGAGACCGAGCGACCTAAGGGAATAAGGGCCGAGCGACCTAGCATTCGAACGACCTAAAAGAGGCGTGGGCTAAAGGAGACGCGACCTAAAAGAGGCGCGACCTAAAGGAGACGCGACCTAAGAGAACATAAGGTCAAACGACCTAACTGTATTGGGTCACGCGACCTAAAGAGAGGCGGCCTAGCGACCTAGAGTGCACACGTCCAAAGGTGGGAACGACCTATCGAGGTAAGGTCCAACGACCTACGACCTAAACAAATAGGCCAAGCGACCTATAGGGTTAACCGTCTAACTACCTAACAGTTATGGGGTCACGCGACCTAACTAAGTACGCGACCTAGTGGGTAAGGGAGTCGAGCGAGCTAACTGCATCCAGTGACGAGCGACCTAATGGAGTCAAGTAGCGAGCGACTTAACTAGTTAACGACTCAAGGGGGTCAACGACCTAAAGGTCCAACGACCTAAACCCGAACACACGAAAAGTGGCCAAAACGACCTAGGGGTTAACTCACATGCGACCTACGACCTAAGGCCCATGCGACCTACGACCTAACTCCGATACGAGCTAATAAGGCCAGAACGACCTAGGAGCAGAAAATCCACCAAAACGCTAAAAATCGGAGTTTTTCGCCAACCCAATCCAAACCAAATGCAAATATACATGCAAACACGATAGGGATTCATTCCCAACAGTCCAATATTGATATAGACTAGATTTGTGAGATAAAAATCTCACCTTTGCACTAAAGTTTATAAAGATGAAGCTTGAAAGCAAGGAGAAGCAATCCAAAGCTTGAATCCAATATCTTCTACTTGAATTTGGAGTTGAATGTTGGATTTGCAATTGAATTGTGCTTGGAGTTTTAATTTCCCATTCCCTCCACCATTAATGCCAAAGCTTGATTAGTTAGGAAATTTATGAAGAGTGAGGAGAAGAGGGTTGGAACTTGGGCTTAATAGGCTAAACTAACCCAAAGTCCAAAGTGGGAAAAGTTAGTGAAATTTCACTAACTCCAAACCTATCGATGTTTATACTTAAAAAGTTGTAAACGACATTTCGAACTCAATGGAAGTGGTCTCGAGTCCTAATTTGACCGTTTGCAAAAAGTAGCTTTTCGGACCAAAATCCGATTAACGAGTTAATATTTAAATAAAATATTTAAATACAAACTCGATAAATATGCGGGTTGTTACAGACTCCCCTCCTTAAAGAAATTGCGTCCTCGCAATATATATAAGATGGAAATAAAAAGTAACAACCATAAAAGCGTATTAACACAAGAGGAATTTTGAAATAAGAAGTTCACCTCTAGGAGAAGGAGTAAGCAAGTCCGGATGTGTACGCTCGATGAATTCTCTGGATTCCCAAGAACAATCCTTAGGATTTGAGGACCATTGAACTTTCACAAGCGGAACATCTTTATTTCGAAGTCGTTTAACCTCAGAAGCTATAACTCGAATAGGATGCTGCTCATAAGTTAAATTCGGCGAAACTTCAATTTCTTCCACAACAGCAGGCTCGAGAATAGAATCGGAATCCTGAAGGCATTTCCGTAATTGAGAAACGTGAAATACATCATGCATAGCAGAAAACTGAGCCGGCAATGCAAGGCGATAAGCCATGGAACCAATACGTTCAGTGATAGGAAATGGCCCAATATATCGAGGTGCTAACTTCCCCGATCGACTGAAACGTACAACACCCTTCATAGGTGAAACACGAATAAAAACAGGATCCCCAACAGAAAATTCTAATTTCCTTCTTCGATTATCGGCATAGGATTTTTGTCTACTCTGGGCTTCTTTCATCCTATGTCGAATAAGTTCAATCTTTTCCGTGGAATCACGAATAAAGTCTGGACCTAAAACCAGCTTCTCACGGGCCTCAAGCCAACAAGAAGGAGATCGGCATGGCCTTCCGTAGAGTGCCTCGAAAGGTGCCATACCAATACTAGATTGGAAGCTATTATTATAGGAAAATTCAACAAGTGAAATATGATCTTCCCAACTTCCACCAAAATCAAGCACACAAGCACGAAGAAGATCTTCAAGAGTTTGATTCACACGCTCGGTTTGTCCATCGGACTGGGGGTGATAAGCAGTGCTAAAATTAAGCTTCGTTCCTAAAGCTTTTTGAAGACTCTTCCAAAATCCACTAGTAAACAATGGATCACGATCGCTAACAATAGAAGTAGGAACTCCATGCAATTTTACAATTTCCTTGACAAATAGTTTGGCCAAAAGAAGAACGGTTCGGTTAGACCGAACTGGAATAAAGTGGGCGGATTTAGTAAGTCTATCAACAATCACCCATAAGCTATCATGACCCGAACGAGAACGGGGAAGGCCATCTATAAAGTCCATGGAAATTTGATCCCACTTCCAAATTGGAATTTCTAAAGGTTGCAATAACCCACCAGGCCTTTGATGTTCGGCCTTGACAAGTTGGCAAGTCATGCAACACTTAACAAAGTTAGCAATATCAGATTTCATTCCCTCCCAATAATAAAGTCGCTTCATATCAGCGTACATTTTACTACTACCGGGATGAATGGTGAATTTAGAACAATGGGAATCTTCTAAAATATCTTTACGAAGATCTCCAATATTTGGTACGATAAGTCTACCAAATTTTCGAATGCCGCCACGAGAATCAATATCATAGTCTTTCAAACCTTCAATATCAATTTTATCCTTAACATTTTTGCCAAGAAGAGCCAATTCAGAATCTAGCCCTTGAGCTTCAAGAATGCGATCTAAAAGAGAAGGATGAGCCTCAAGGCTACATAAAACAAGCGATGAGCATAAATCGGATACGCGCTCTCGAATCTCACAAGTGGATAAGATCTCGAGATCGTTCCATTCGGATATCATCATATAAACAACTACTTGTTGCTTACGGCTAAGAGCATCGGCGACTCGATTACCCTTACCGGGGGTATAAAGAATATCAAGATCATAAGGTGCAAGGAACTCGAGCCAACGCTGTTGACGTAAATTAAGTTCTTTTTGAGAAAATAAATATTTCAAAGACTTATGATCCGTGTAAAGAATAAATTTCTCTCCCAATAGATAATGACGCCACATTCGAAGGGCGAAAACAATAGCCGCGAGCACTAGATCATGTGTGGCATATCTAGTCTCGGACGGCTTCAATTGCCTAGAAGCATAAGCAACAACACATTCTTTTTGCATAAGAACGGCACCCAAACCAACGTGACTAGCATCGGTATAAACAACAAAATCTTGATTCCCCTCGGGAATAACAAGAATAGGAGCATCGGAAAGGAGTTCTTTCAATTTCTGAAAAGAGGCTTCACATTTGTCCGACCAAATGTATTTAACTCGCTTCTTAGTCAAGCCAGTAAGAGGCACGGCAATCTCAGAAAAGTCTTTAATAAAACGACGGTAATAGCCCGCCAATCCGAGAAAACTACGAATCTCTGTCACACTCTCCGGTCTCTTCCAATCTTGAATCGCTTCAATCTTTGAAGGATCCACGGATATCCCGGATTCGGAAATAATATGACCGAGAAACTTCACACGAGATTTCCAAAAGTGGCATTTAGAAAATTTCGCCTTTAATTGATTACTCCCAAGTGTTTCCAATACAATCCGAAGATGTTTCTCATGTTCCTCCTCGGTTTTTGAATACACAAGAATATCATCAATGAATATGAGAACAAACCGATCGAGGAAATCTTTGAAAACTCGATTCATGAGGTCAACGAAATAAGCTGGAGCATTCGTTAACCCAAATGGCATAACAAGCCATTCATAAGATCCATATCGAGTACGGAATGATGTCAAAGGAATGTTATCCTCAGCGATACGAAGCTGGTGGAAACCAGTAGCCAAGTCCAATTGTGAAAAGACTTTAGCACCACTAAGCTGATCGAATAGATCATCAATCCGAGGTAAAGGATATTTATTTTTAATAGTAAGATCGTTAAGCTTGCGATAATCAACGCAGAGCCTCAGAGTACCGTCGGATTTCTTTACGAAAATAGCCGAAGCTCCCCAAGGCGAGGAACTAGAGCGAATAAATTGCCTCGTCTCCAACTCAGATAATTGTTTACGCATCTCCTCATTTTCCTTATTGGACATGCGATAAGGAGGACGAGTAATAGGTTGAGCTCCAGAAACAAGATTAATTCTGAACTCAATTGCTCGTTTAGGTGGTAAACCTAAAACGGGCTCGAATATGTCGAAAAATTCACGAACAACATGAATACGAGAAATAATATCATCTTCATCATCATCATCGTTATCACGAGGATTTAAAGAATATAAAGATGCCACCAAACATGATTCTGAATCTTTAAGATTAACAGAAATCTGTTTAACAGATTGTGGATGTCGGAGATGAATAGTCCGCTCAGGACATAGGATATGGGCTTGATAACGGTTAAGCCAATCCATTCCCAAAATTATTCCAAAGCCTAAGTAACGCATGACATGCAAATCGGCTAGGAAAGAAAAATCACTTAAAATAATCTCCACATCTTTACAAAGCAAACTAAGAGTTGCGGATCCACCAACAGGATTCGTAATTTTTAAAGAAGTCATCAATGCAGTAACACTACAGGAAAAAGTGTCTACCAGTTCCTTTGATATAAAAGAATGGGATGCACCCGTATCAAAGAGAACTCTAATAGGTTGATCATGAAATAAAATAATACCATCAAGAATGGAATGAGAAATACATTGGCCACGAGATGTGTTGCCAGGGGCTTGAGCCACATTTAACTTTCCCTCATTCCTGCTTTTACGTTTGAGGCATTGATGTATAAAGTGATCTGGGCTCTTACAATAGCGACAAGATTTGGGCTTAGAGCACTTATTCGCATAATGATCCCCAGACCCACAGTTGAAGCAACTCGCACCACTAGGAGAAGGAGACTTTGCCGCAGGGGTTGCCTGCTTACCCTTTTTGTTGGGATAAGGACCCTTGAATTTGTTTGGCCTCTTCTTGTTGTTGAAGTTTGGTTTAGCGCCTTCCACTTCAACATCACTCTCTCTATCAGCCTCTTCAAGACGAAGAGCGATATCGACGAGTTGATCAAATGCGACTTCTAGTTTCAGGAGCAGTGGCTTCTTAAGACTCTTATTTAAGCCATAAACGAACCTCTGGTTCTTCTTCAATGGGGTGTTGATGTATTCAACCCCATATTTGGAAAGCGACTCGAAGGCTGCGACGTAATCAGTCACAGAGGATTGACCTTGAACAAGGTCTATAAAACGTCGAGCCAAGGTTACTTTCCCAGCTTCTGGTACAAACTTTAACTCGAAGCGTCCCTGAAATTGCTCCCAGGAGAGATCCGCTTCATTAATTTCTGAAATAAGGAGTTCGTACCAGTCCAATGCTCTCTCTTGGAGCATGCTGGAAGCCACCTGAACGCGGTGGAGATCGATAAGGTTCATGCGAGAAAAGATTCGATCGCATGATTTTAACCAAGCCTGGACCTCGATGATATTTTCCGAACCTTTGAAGGGCTTCCCACCCAAGTTGGTGTAATCGCTGCACAAGCGTGCAAATCCCGACTTTGGGTGAGTAGGTTCCGGGTTAGCTCCAGCTGCTTGAGCAATAGTTACTAAACCAAGAAGCTGTTGAGCAGTCATAAAAACTCCATCCGGTGGTGGAGCACTAGATGATCCAGCTCTGGGACGACCTGGTCTAGACATTCTTTTCCTTAAGAAAGAAAGAAGAGAAAGAAAATAGTTATTCACCAAATGAATATCAAACATTCTTGACAGGTGAAATAAGGAATCATAAAAGAAATAGGATGAATCGGTTTGAAAACCCGAACAAAATCCTAAAGCAAGACTCCTAAGGTGGACTTAGGATGATGATCCTTGTCAAGTTATTCTACATTGTTCCGAAGTTTGGCTCTGATACCAAGCTGTGACGCCCCACCTCTATACCCACGCTAGCCAAGAACACTCCGGAGTAGTGCTGTCAACTAGCACGGAGAATAAGGCTGTTGAGGAGCGACCATCCATGTAATTGCTTATCACACGGTGGCTATAAATAATCTTCGGAAACAAACATAGAAATAATCATATCACAAATCAGTCACAGATATCCATATCACAAAGGCGGCAGAAGATATGAATATATAACTAACACATGAAAGTGTACATCAGAGTAGTGGTCAATAAGATCCACGATAATACAAAAGAATAACAACACGTGCTATACAAAAGAATACAACTTTGAGTCTATATCTCAAGTGTATACAACAAAAACTGCTAATCTAAACAGTTAGCCAAAAGTCAGAGTGATGAATCCCTAGGAAGAAGTCAAGCAGAAGCACCTGTAACATCTCGGTCTGACCCGAGTATTATTTAAGAAAATAATAAACGGATCAGTCTAGCTATAAATATCAGATGACCTGATATAACATAAAAGATATGGCATAAACATAAACATCCATAACGACATACCACTATAAGTATGTAAATAATGATCAACAGAAGATCAATCAATATCACAAGAATCTTCTCAAAGATTCGAAGAGGGCATCATACCCTAAACTTGTACTCATAACAAGTCAATGACATAAATTCCAGAAATCAACACGAGAAATCCAGAAATCATAAAAAGGGAAAGAGGCCTATCACATGACGGTCCGAAGACCAAGGGGAGCTACCCCGCATGTGTGAATGGAATCACACAGATTGAGGTTAAGACTAACCAAAAAGCAGAAAGCTATGTGTGAATGGAATCACACAAGTGGTGTCTAGTCTAACCTTGCAATGAAAGAGACATCGCGCAATTGCTAGTCTAATTCATAAAGCGATCATCAAGATCAACGAGAAGTGTCAATTACACTAAGCTAGTAAATATAGAAGTTTAGCTTCATGTCCCATAACCACTTGCTTAACTTAAATATTTACGAACAAACTGTAAATCTTCACTAATAAAATTGTCACAAGAGGTTCAATTGAACAAGTCCAAGAATTAACCGACGAAGTGAACGCAAGCGTTTCATACCACTTGTTTTACTAAGTCGTTTAATTAGATTTCTCATCCGAGTGAGGTAAAGGCTTGTATATACTAATAGATTGGAAAACGGTTTAAGAAAAGAGCTTTGTTATTAAAAATAGAGTTGAAATTGTTTGTTAAAAGAGTTTTGATATTTACTACTAGTATTGAAACCTTTGTATTATAAAGTGACAAAACACATAAGCAAGTGTAGAAACAATCAGTCACAAAGATCGCATACGGAGATGCGAATAAAATCAAAGGAAATCAGCTCAAAGTTTTTCAGATAAGATCCCCTACGGAGGGGGGGTCCGGGGGGGTGGCAACCCCCCCAAGGTGGGGGTGCGGGGGCAACGCCACCGCTTACGGGGTTCGACCTGCCCGGTCAGGTCGCGGGGGTCCAGGGGGCAGCGCCCCGACCAAAACGGTACGACCTAGTGAAGACAAAATGAGGTCTAACGACCTAAAGGGATAGGGTCGAGCGACCTAAAGGTGTTCGCGACCTAACGAAGAGGGGGTGAGCGACCTATGGTCATAAACGAGACCGAGCGACCTAAGGGAATAAGGGCCGAGCGACCTAGCATTCGAACGACCTAAAAGAGGCGTGGGCTAAAGGAGACGCGACCTAAAAGAGGCGCGACCTAAAGGAGACGCGACCTAAGAGAACATAAGGTCAAACGACCTAACTGTATTGGGTCACGCGACCTAAAGAGAGGCGGCCTAGCGACCTAGAGTGCACACGTCCAAAGGTGGGAACGACCTATCGAGGTAAGGTCCAACGACCTACGACCTAAACAAATAGGCCAAGCGACCTATAGGGTTAACGGTCTAACGACCTAACAGTTATGGGGTCACGCGACCTAACTAAGTACGCGACCTAGTGGGTAAGGGAGTCGAACGACCTAACTGCATCCAGTGACGAGCGACCTAATGGAGTCAAGTAGCGAGCGACTTAACTAGTTAACGACTCAAGGGGGTCAACGACCTAAAGGTCCAACGACCTAAAGGTCCAACGACCTAAACCCGAACACACAAAAAGTGGCCAGAACGACCTAGGGGTTAACTCACATGCGACCTACGACCTAAGGCCCATGCGACCTACGACCTAACTCCGATACGAGCTAATAAGGCCAGAACGACCTAGGAGCAGAAAATCCACCAAAACGCTAAAAATCGGAGTTTTTCGCCAACCCAATCCAAACCAAATGCAAATATACATGCAAACACGATAGGGATTCATTCCCAACAGTCCAATATTGATATAGACTAGATTTGTGAGATAAAAATCTCACCTTTGCACTAAAGTTTATGAAGATGAAGCTTGAAAGCAAGGAGAAGCAATCCAAAGCTTGAATCCAATATCTTCTACTTGAATTTGGAGTTGAATGTTGGATTTGCAATTGAATTTGTGCTTGGAGTTTTAATTTCCCATTCCCTCCACCATTAATGCCAAAGCTTGATTAGTTAGGAAATTTATGAAGAGTGAGGAGAAGAGGGTTGGAACTTGGGCTTAATAGGCTAAACTAACCCAAAGTCCAAAGCGGGAAAAGTTAGTGAAATTTCACTAACTCCAAACCTATCGATGTTTATACTTAAAAAGTTGTAAACGACATTTCGAACTCAATGGAAGTGGTCTCGAGTCCTAATTTGACCGTTTGCAAAAAGTAGATTTTCGGACCAAAATCCGATTAACGAGTTAATATTTAAATAAAATATTTAAATACAAACTCGATAAATATGCGGGTTGTTACATCCGACTCCGTGACCAAAATGGCTATTTTCAATATTCATTAAATAAATTATAAAAATCCAATTTTTACATCTAAATTCAAAAATTGACCAAATTTCTCCCTTTAAATTTTCTTAATTATTTACTCCAATTCTAAACAATTCAAGTGTCAATACATAGTTGTTCTATTCATCAATTTAGATGTTAATCCTTACTTAAAGGTTAAATTCCAATTTTTAATAAATTCAACATTATACGTTTGATTAAATTTATTAAATTCACTTTCTTTCTATTATTCAAAGTTATTGATGTCAATTTAATGAAACTAACATTGGCTCAATATCTATAAATTAAAAATCTCAATTCTAAACTTAGATCTCAACTTATGAAATAGTTAAATAATAAATTCCATCTAAATCTACATCTTCCTACTATCTAAATATTTAGAAAAATTACTTACCACTTTTTATTGTAAATTTCTAAACTAGTAGATTTGTGTCATTTCTAGCCCTCTGGATATTTAATATTAACTAAAAGAAAATTTACATATAATTTCCATCGTCAATTATTTTAGTGAATAAATCTTCAAAGGTTACTGCAATTAATCCCATTAATTGCAATAAATTCTAATAAATTTGACTCTATTTGATTACAACTCACAAATAAATCAATTATTACTCCCTACATAGTTAACGTTTCTTTTATATTCCAATACATTAATATTTACCCAATTTCCATCTTTTATTTGCATAAATTACTGTATTTCAATCTTATTGGAAATTTTGTTAACTTAACACTTGAATAAAACTTAAAACCTCAATTAATTCATTCCACTTCGGTTTCATTCTTAAGATTACACTAATTATTATATTATAAAAATGAAATTTTCCCTTGGTTACATCTTATTTATCCACTTACAAAAATTCCACACTAACTGAAATAATTTAGTGCATAAATTGAAATTGATTAAAATAAACTTAACAAACAAATAGAATAAATACGTACAATAATTATTGTCATAAATCTTTTTTTATAAGTCTACACATAATTATTACCTTACAATACGTTTTACGTTACTATAAAATTTATACACTCTTCCGTTACCATATTAATAATTACTAAAGTAACGTTCATTCTTAATAACAACGTTATACTATTCAACATATAAAAGGACTCCATTCCCCAAATACATTCATTTATATTTATTCCCTTAAAGTTCTCCTTTATTGACTAGACACATTAATTTAGATTCATTTACATCGAATGCCCTTCTTAGCTATATACTAAATACATGTTAAATCTACATAATTTTTACCCTTTTATTCAAATTCACTTATACCATCAATAACAAAATGTTGCCCTAAATTTAGATTCAATTATATACATTAGATAAATGGGTAAACTTTTGTAATTATCCCATATATGAAAATATTTTTATGCATACATTTCCACTTACTTACTATGCATTCATTTATTAAATTACTAATTGCCTTAGTCAACTTATCCCCTATTTACTACCAAATTTCAAATTTAATTATGGCTTATCAATACATAAAATTTACATAGGCAAAACAAATTTTATTACTATCTTAAGTCCATTTATTATTGACAACATTCATTAAATTTCCTTATCAACACTTATTGCATTGATTTATTCAGCGGTCACCTTTTATTTAGTTACTATCCATTTTACAATCCAATGTAAGTCTTCCACTATTTATTTTATATTAAATGAATTCCATTCTACTTAATATTTTTTATTGATATTCACTAATTCAACCCTTATATCAGTTTCTTATATTTAACTTTAAATCAAATTGTGACAATCTACATTATCCAAATCTATTGTCGTAAATTTTTATTGTTACACTAAATTACAACTACTATACCAAATTTCTACATTTATTCCCAATTAGATTAGAAATTATATTAATTCAATTCATTTAATATTATTAATTTAACGGGTCGTTACAAGAAGTATGCCGAACTTGAATCACAAAAAGATACTTTGATAGATTTAAATGAATAACTTGACTAATTAGTTAAAAACTATCAAAGTAGGATCCCTAAGTGTGATAAGTGTCCAACATTCGAAGAAGAAATTAAAAAATCAGAAATTAATATAAAATCACTTGAAAATGAAATTCTGATTTTGAAAGAGAGTGAAAATACCAGGAGAGATAATTCTATTAAAAAGTGAACACAATTGTTAAACGAAAATGAATCTCTCAAAACACAAGTCCAATTATTGTCAACGACTTTAAATAAATTTTCAAAAAGTGAAAAATCCATGAATATGCTATTAGAAAAGCAAACTGGTAATACGGTTAGACAAGGACTTGGATATAACCAATCTGAAAATGTTGAAAGAAATATTAATCAAGTTAATTCTATGTGCACAATTTGTAGAAAATATGGACACATCACAATAATTGTTGGTATAGAACCAAACACGTAAAAACTATAACAATTTGGGTTCCAAAAGGCACAAATATAAAATCTCTCAAAGTTAAACAAATTTGGGTGCCGAAGGGAACAATTATAAATAGCTTTGGGTCTCCACAAAATTACTTTTATAAATATTCTGCCACTAACAACCATGGACCTATAAAAACAAATAGGACACAAAAATCTTTCATCGTGTAGGTGTGGTGGCAAGCTTAGGAACAACAATAGTGTTACTTGGATTCTGGCTGTTCCAAGGACACAAAGAGCGACAAAGCAAAGTTCCTTAGCCTAGTATAAAGGTGACAGAATCACAATGGACAACAACGAAAAATATCATAAAGGTAAAACAGGTAATGGTATATTTATTTGAACGATACGTTAATGTGAAGATCTGCACCGTAATCTGAGGTAAATCAGCCAATAATGTGATGATGAAATAATGATGATTTTTGATTCTGCCTTATTCAAAATAGTTGGCCAATTATATTCTCATGCCAAGAACACTATAAAAATCACTAGAATCTTTGAACTACTTCATATGTATTAGTTTTGATTAATAATAGTATTTTGTTGGATGATAATACATTAGTTATAATACGGCTAACTCTATATTCACGGTTTTTGATTGTTTACACGGCTTCAATTCAAATTCAAGAGAATGTGATTTAAAAAGGCTGTTAAAATTGATTATGAGATATTTTGTTGCACATTTCATGTTTTGGTCTATCAAATTCAATTAATGATAATTTGGAGTGAAAGAGAAATTCAGATGCAGATTACATTGATAATCGAGTTGATAGAAAACTTACTTGTTGTGACATTTAGTAACTGCATCGTTTTTCAAAGAAAATATCTGCATATTTTTCATTTCAAATAATTTTCAAATAGCAAAAAATTTTCATATAACCCCCTCGAGAAAATCATTTTTGACCATATTTTCAGATTAGTCATTTTGAAAAATTGATTTCATAATTATTTTTGAATTTGTTTTTAAATGACTATTTTGACTAATCTGACTCACTAATAATTATCGAAAAGATAAATAGTGATTGAAAAAGTGATGAGTGTTGATATTTATCATATATTATGACTCGAGATGGTATAATTAGTAAATTTCTTTAGAAATTTAAACAAGAGTTATAAAACTTTTTATTGGTGAAAATTCCATGACCATCTCTATTTCTATCATATTTCTAACGACCACCACTCATCAAAATTCGATATAGTTTGTCGATATGTGGTACTTTAAACAGGAATCATTCGTTTTTCATTTTATATTTCTTTTTAAAAAAAATTAATAATAAATAAAATAATAATAAATAAATAAATACCAAAGTATTCACTCTCATTTAAAATTCCTCACGGTTATGCATGGGTGAATTACTTGGAATTTGTTATGTGCTTCCATGCTCATTTAAAAGTCCTCACGGTTATGCATGTATGGAACGCATATCAAAAATTGATTTTTAAAATAAACAAGTTGATTCTAATCCCATTTAAAAGTTCTCACGGCTATGCGTGGTTAGAAGATACTTGAATTCATCTTTTAAAAATAAAATTGGAATACTACTAATCTCATTTAAAAGTCCTAACGGTTATGCATGGTTAGTAGATATTCAAATTCCTGATATATACCACAAATAGACACAACTGTATGGTTTTATATAATGACATCATTCCCATCATTCCAAAAGTGGAATATGCGCCTAACAAAGTATTTACGATTTTTGTTTGTTATTTATTGAAATTTAATATTTATATTCAATTGAGTTTTAATGTTGGATTAATATCGATCACTTTATCTCTATTTTCTCTAACACTATTACTCTTTTGCTGATAACAAAAGGGGGAGAGAAAAGTTAAGATTTTGTCAAATAAAATCAAGCAAAGGTCAAATGTTTTCCATTTGCATCTATGCTCATTTGCATATTATTTAATTGTATGCATATTTGTAGAGGGAGCTTTGTGTAGAGAGGAAGCATTTAAATAGAGGGAGCAATTAGAGTATATCAATGATCAAATACATTTAACATATTCAACATCTTGAATATATGTTTGTTATCATCAAAAGGGGGAGATTGTTGAATATGCGATTATATGATTTTTGTTTGATGATAATAAACATATATATATATATTTGTGTAAATGTATTTGTTAATGTACTATTTTATTTTTCATAGACTAAATAAATATTTGCTGAATAAAAATAAATAACACAGAATTTGAATTCAAACAGAATTTTTATTCAAACAAATATTTATTACAATCTTTGAATAGTACAAAGCTAAAGCTCTCACTATATATATATATATAATTACAGTACAACTTTGACTACATCACGATTCATATTTACATTTGACCTCACTGCACATCATTCATTCACTCAACTCGTATTTTATCTTCAACTTCACTTCCAATATGAATCCAGCATCTGAGCAATCTGCAAAAATAAATATTGACGCAGTAAAATTGAAAAGGAAATATTTTTGCAGTATAAAATAAAATGTGATTTGAAAATAATATTTGCCTCAGTTATTTGGGTTGTTCGTCATCATTTAATTTTGAATCCATCATACACGAACAACTTGTGACATACACAGTATATGCCACAAGGCTGTGTACACCGATATATATACACTTGATAAATTACAGGGACAGGTGAGCGCAGGTCAAACCCAAATTATCGGATTCAACTCAAATGCGATAAAATAATGTCACAACTTTCAGCACGAGGTCAAATTCGAGCAACAAGCTTGATTCAACTCATGTGTGATTCGAAAAACAAACAAAATGCAAAGGTCAAGTCACTGCAATCATGACTCAACTCAATGCAACATGACAATAAAGTCTCAAGTGAAAGCAAAACTCATATATGCAGCTCGACCAAAATCAAAATAAACCAAACTCAAAGAAACAAGACTCAACATGTATATGAATGGTCAGGCAATATGCATATAACCATCTGGTTAGAGCATGCAAGCATAGACTCAAACCAGAACATCAAAATACAGGCCTCAACATCAAAGACAAAGAAACCAAAATGAAAGGAGTATTACTGCAACATGCACCAGAGATACAAGGCAAGACCAACAAAACAGAAGCAAATGACACTGCTAATCAATCCAAACCAAAAATATCAGGTGAACATCAAAATACAGACTCGAGCTCAAGACAGTACAACCCACTATAAATATTGGTGCAGACAGCCTCAACAATGAAGTGGCTCAACAACATCAAAATGCACAGAAGACTCAGTACACAACAGAGGCAACTGGCAACAACAAGTATACATATACATGCTGGCAGCAACAAAAACTGTTGCAACATGATGCAATCAAAGCCATGGCAAATACAAAATGCAAACTATCTTACATATGCTCAAGCAATACATGAACAAAGTAGTTCAGGCTTGAGGCTATCAAGTGAACAAATAAATAGTGACATGATGAAGCAGTACAAACTCATATGAGCGAGTGCACTAGAGAAGATTGCACAGATATAAAGAACAGACAACACATAGATGCCATCATAAAATCAAATGCAAGCCAACATCAAATACACAGTGCAAAGATGAATGCATATATGAGTGCAGACATGCCAAATTTTTATGAAACTAAAAATGAACAAAGTACCAGAATTCATCATCATGGAACAATACGGAACAGTTCGAACAAATCACCAGCATTTTAAGAAATCAAAATGGTCGAAGTAAACGTGATCTCAAGTCAAGGCCAAAGTCAAGTATGGTACCGAATAATCATGCCAAAGTCATGGAATCGCATAAACAAATTCTGAGTGACCGAAGTCAAAGTACCAAAGAACTCAAAGCCGAGGCAATCAATAAATAAGTGCCGAAGTCAACATCGAACCAAGTCAATATGTTGAACAAGTGAGAGACGTGGTGGTAAAGAAACGAGCAATGTCAAAATCGAAGCCGTGTTAACCAAGCCAAAAATATACGATTTGAAAATGTCAGAAATCATCACAATCATCAGTACAAAATCGAATGGCCAAAGACGAATTCAAATAAATGTATACGAATGTAAATATAGGAATTCGACTTCTATAAATTCCATTCATCATCGGCAGTTTAAAAACCATCGAGTTCAAGCATTAAATCAAAAATTAAAAAGAGCAAAAATTTCATACCGAAGCCATCTCGAACTCGATCTAATTCGAAGCAGATGAAGCAAAAAGGGAACCATCGATTGACAGAAAAGGAACGCCGAATCAATTATTCAATCGAGCATTTAAAGACGCTTCTTCGAATTACACGAAACCCTAATTTTTGAAGGAAGAGGAACGAATAACAGAGAGCCGCCATTATCACAAAGGAATGGGCCAAAGAATATAAAAGAAAGAAAAAGGGGCCGACCTTTATTTTAGTTTTTGGGTTTAAAGTTATTAATAAGGCTCTAGTTGAATTAGGGTTTATTTTTGTTTTTTAAATTGTTTTAAAATTGTATTTTTCTTTTTAAACCGTTATAATTTCTAGTCGTGTGACTAAGGGACAAACTACGTGGCGTAGTTTGAGAATTCGTAACTCAGTGGCTGAGTTGTGGCAGGGTTTCGAGCGTAGAGTTAGGTTAGTCAGTAGCAGGTGTCGCGAGTTTATGTGTGTAAGCGTGTGACTACTTAATTTCTAGTAGAAACTTTGGGGCAGCACGTAGGTAGGGTTTTGCCGAAGCTGGGTAAATTCTGTGTCGTTCTATTTCTGCATTTATTATTCTGCTATTATCTGTGCTGCTATTATTCTGTGATCTGTTTTGAAATTATTTTATATAAACTTCCCCAATTAATTTTTTATAATTATCAGCATCACCCTATTCACCCCCCTCTAGGGTGAAATCGATCCTACAATGGATACGAAGCGCTAATGGATACGAACTAGTAGGTTCTGGACTGCCTTGTGTTGATGGATACGAAGTTGTGTCTTCAAATCGATGGATACGAACATTCTAGACACACTTGTATATCGCCCTTCATGTCGATGTTATTTTGAACACTTCTATCGATTTTTTACAACTGAGATATGAAATGTCTTCCCTTGGGTACGAAGTCATATAATAGGATTTTTGACATAGACAAATTTTCTACCTGCCTATGTCTTCACTCCTGCCTCGTATCGATCGGAATTGCAATGTGTTCATCCCAAAACCATTGACTTTTAATTTTTAAATCAATTCTCTTAAACTTAAGTAATTAATCAACTCATAACCCTTTTTACAACGACAAGGTTCGAGTCTTGATCTCATTTCATCTATGGCTACATCCAACTCTGACATCGTTGATGTCGGAGCATCGCTGTAATAAGGTTAAGGAAATACTTCAATTGCGTCCTGGAAGCTTGGAGAAGAAGGAGAGCAGCCGATTGAGTTACTGACTCCAAGTTTTTCCTTGAACTTGTATCGATATGCGACATGGATCGATTAGAACATTTGTGAAGTAGTTTGTAGATTGATTGGAACACTTCGTATCAATGTGGACAGATGTATACGAAGCTCACTCATCCTGGATCAATACAAAGTGGCTAACGGGGTGATCGATATGAAATCAGATTTGAGGGGAATGATCCAATTCAAACCATGATGGATACGAACTAGTTACCCTTTTCATACTCTAACATTTCATTACGACGAGCTTTAACCTTTCATGACTGGACTTGACATTAAGGTACATATTTTACTATCCTTCAAAGCTCGTTGATGGAATTGTAATTTGACAAACATAATGAACTTTAACATGGATCGTTCTCCGAAGTCAGGATGGCACGATGGGGCCAGTCAACGATGATGGTCACTTCGGTCAAGTCTCGATTTCTTATCGTTTTACCATCTTCCGAACAGTAGAAATTTAAAGTATTATGTTGCACTTCTCTACACAACACGACCACTCACTTTACGATGGGTTTCTTGCCATCTTACATTTTTTTACCGAGTTCAATAGCTATGGATCCCGGAAGTTTAGGGCAGTAGGAAGTTTAGAGTTCTCCACTTCCCATTATAGAAATACCAGAAATCGTGGCTAATGTAGTAAGTCCTTCTCTGGATGAACTACCGGATGCGGTGTTAGTTTTTAATCCGGAAGACTCGATTCGTTCCAAAATCTCTGAAGATATGCTAGGCAGAATTTGTCTCAGGCATGGATTATCTTTGGAAGATGTTCTACTACCGGGACCAGAAGACAGAGCTAACAATCCCCTAGAGGGGTTTACTACTTGCAACAAATTTATGTGAGTAGCCGAAACATTGCCCTCGTTCAATCAATTTATTCGAGATGTGTCGTCCTTTTTTAGAACTGCCCTTTCTCAATTGCATCCAAATGGATATGCTTTCCTCAACAGCATGTATATTATCGTCATGGAGCATCTTTTCCGACCCATGACCGTCGAGAAAATCAGATACTTGTTCAACATCAAGAATCATGGGGATAATCCTTCATTTACCTTCCTTGAAGCAGTCAGGAACTGCCAAGTTATGGCAGGTGCTTGGAGTAAATAGAGTTACTTCAAGGCTGGTTCTTCGCTAGATGTCCACCAGGATTTGCTAGACTGTGGCTAGTTAGAGGTATGTTCTTTAACTTGTTCATTAATTAATTGGATAATATAAGTTGATGCTGAGTCTAATACTGCATTTCCTTTATAGCTTCGGTTCCTCGGCCCAAAGGAGCGTAATTCAAGGAGATAGTAAGGACTCTCCAATCGGTGCCAGCTAAAATTAGAGAAATTGTTAAGGTTCTTGCTAATGAAAACTCGATCGCTATGGGGCTTATAGAGAGAGGCCAAAGCATTGGATTAACAGGAGTTACCAAAGTGGCTACGGTAAGGCAAGGAGGAAGGAAAGCTCCTAGAGTCATAATCACTGAACGGGGTGATGACGAGAATATGCTAGCTAAGGATGAGCCCGTAGTTATGCCTTTGCACAGTCTCCAATTATAAAAATCAAAAAGAAAAGGCAAGACTCTCGCCCACAAATGAAGTGGAGTAATCATATCAGAGAGGGTTCGATCGGCTATGAAGAGAACTAGCACGTTGGAGAGGAGTAGTGCGATGATGACAATGAAGGACAAATGAAGTGATGACGAAGACAATTAATTAGGACATGTGAATATTTCAAAGTGATGAAAAATGAAGATGCAGAAACTAAAATTAAAAATGTAATAACTATTTTAGGCTTTAATTATAGGCGGGATGGGAGGCAACTTTTGGCGACATTGAAATTAAAGCATAAAATGGTAACAGTTGCACTTACTTTCGAAACACTGCTAATAAGTGCAACTAAAAGTGTATCTTCTTATAGTGGCTGAATCAATGGTGAAACTACTTTAGAGAAGTCATGGATGAATCCTTTGTAATATCCAGCTAACCCTAAGAAACTTCTCATATCTGTAGCATTTTTAGGTCTAGTCCAGTCTTGGGCAGCTGCGACTTTGTAGGATCCACTTCAACGCCCTACTTGAAAATAATGCAACCTAGGAATTGCACTTCTATCCTCCAGAATTGACATTTAAAAAAATTTCTTTCAGTTGGTGCTCTCTCAAAACCTCAAATGCAATCCTCAAATGCATTTTGTGTTCCTCCTTCATATGTATCTAGATGAGAATATCATCAATGAACATCAAAGCAAATTTATTTAGCTGACCCTTAAAAACACAATTCATGAGGTCAACGAAGTTCTTCAGTGCATTAGTTAGCCCGAGCGGCATAACCAACCACCCTTTGAATCCAGACAACATACAAAATGCTATAATCGGCACACTCTCTTTCTTTACTCTCAGTTAGTGAAATACCGTTTTAAGATGCAACTGAGAAAATGCCCTAGCACCATGAAGTCGTCTGAACAAGCCATCAATACATGGGAGTGATATTGGTTCATCCTCGTAACTTATCCAACTTATGGTAATTAACACATAATCAAAGGGTACAATCTGCATTCATGGCGAATACCACAGACGCTCCCCACTTCAATATACTTTTGTGAATGAACCCTCATTGCAATAGGTCATTCACTTGCACCTTGAGCTCCCACGGCTCTCTAGGTTCCATCTTCCTCAAAGGCATTACTACCGGTCTGGCATCTTTCACTAAATCAACAAAGAACTCGATCTCTCTAGGTGGTAGAAGTCCGGTCACCTCTGCAAATACATTCGGATACCTCTTAGCAATATGCGCTAATGAAAAACCATCGTTCGGGACATCGAGCAAATATAGAAAGCTAATCATCACCTTATCATCTAGTAGGAGCCAAACACTACCATCCACCCATCATCTACCCCTATCGGTACCAGTCACTTCCCACAATGCACCATCACTCTGTATCTATAAGCCAGTCCATACCTAAAATATACCAATCCCCGCAAAACTCCAAAGAAAACAATCATAATTAGAAGGACATTTATGACTTGATAAGACCAAACCACGGGAAACCCTATACAATCTAGTGGAGCCTCTAGCAGGGCTCATCATAATCAAAGATCGGTCAATATTTCAGGTATCAATCTCAATGTATCAACTAGGTCACTATATATGAAGGAATGAAACCATGGTATCGAATAAATATGTATATAACATTGTAAATAGAAAGACTACCTTGAATAATGACGCTCTACCCCTTCTCTTTCACCGATGGCGCACATGACGAAGTCAGGATATCATTGATAGCATACGCTTTCACCACCTGCATATATTTGGGCAATTTAGGATAGACATTCTTGAGAAGCCAAAACTTATTATAGATGAAACAATCTTCCCTTAGTTTTGCAGTCTCTGCTAAAGTAACATTTTTCCAAGATGTTATAGCAAATTAGCCCGCTTTTAATCTTATTATTTTGGTCTTGTTTCTTCTAAAACTACTTCCTCTTGTTATTGTTATTCCACCTTTTCTTGCTTCCTTCTCCTGATTACAGCTTTGGCTGTTGTTTAGGAATAATGGCTTTCGGTTTTAGATATAGAATCTCGTGTCTTAGAGACTTCTCAGATATCATCTCAAAAGTCTCATCGATATGACTCATGAGTTTCTCTCCCAAGTAGTTGTCTAAGCTAATGATGAACTTCTCATTCTAGTTTAACAGAGTGTCAATGAAGGACATCCTATATTTCAATAGGGCATCGAACTTAGCAACGTACTCAAAGACAATCATATACACTTTCCTTGGATCCACAAACTTACAGAACAGAGTTGACCTCCGAGCTTTAGGAATATTTTTCCCCAAATCTGGCTTTGAGCTAGTCCTAACTAAACCGATCCTCGAGAGTAGCAACCCTCACTGCATTCAACCAATTCATGGCTCGCCCTTGGCAGCTATCGAAAAGCCAACCACCTTTTGATAGCATCATCTAGCGCTAAGTCATTGAGAATCATTTTGTAGGTGTCAAGCGAATCCTGCACTTCCATTGCCGACTCTACTCCCTGGAATAGTTTCCCACCTAGACCGGAAAAGTATTTGTTCATCTTAGCGACATCGACTTCGGATGCCTGCACTGGAGCACCATCATCAGTAGCAACATTTGGAGTGGCTACTTGAGCATTCTATAACATGTTCCTTATTATGGTATTGGACATCTTTTGTAGATCATGATTATCATCTCCCGAGCAGCTCCTTCTTCGACCCCAAATATGGAGTTCCTAGCAACAGCACTTGTTTGCTGACTCATCTTTCAATCTGCAATAAGGATGATCGGTATCTCTACAAGGGATTCTTCTTATGTTGTACTTGTGTGTGTAGTGCGACTTCTTACTATATATATATATTATTGCTATATAGTTTTGGAAACCAAAATATATAACAAGTACGTGCGCTCGTGTATACACACACTCTCTTTCGATCCAGTCTAAGACGAAGACTTCTACCCTATCTCTACTGGATCACGATATCTCTTAAGTTAAGCTATGTTACATAAGCTCTGATACTAACACACCTAATAATGATAATAACCCATAAAATGTACTATAGTCGATGCTTGGTCGATGTAGTACGATGATCAAGGTTATAAGGTAAAGTAAAACAACCATAGAACATGGTGTATATCACACATCAGATCGAATAAAATATAATAATAAATATCTCAAATATAAAAAAGGTAAGACAGTAATAACTGTATGAATAAAAGAAATCAAAGTACAGAGATCTATACAGTTATATAATATAAGTAATATAGTTTATGCAACTGATAATAAGCTCATAATGTATATCTGTCTCTAAATATATATTAGCACTACTAAGCTCCATAGTGCTGCACATCGGAATGGTAAGCAATAGCAGCTAAATATAGTAATACAAGAATATAGCCTCAAATACATCACCTGTCAGCCCCTGATGCTCACTGGACCTGATATCCTAATCTATTCATTTATGAGTAACCGGAATAATAAGAAGCAAAGCATAAAATCCTAGGTCAGACAATTTTCTGGTGTGAGAGGTAGAAAATCTCGAATAATATAAAACCAATATATTAGGGCAAATGATATGAAAAATCATACCTAACCTGTCCTAACATCCACAGAGTTAGCACATACACGATATACGCTACTCTATCATAGTCGTCATGGGTGTATAATACATCAAAGTAATAAGGGGCATCTAAATATCTACATTGATAATATCAACAGTGTGACACCCTAGAGTGATAAGCAATCAAATAAACTGTAACAACCTAAAACTTAACCCGTAATAATCAATTTGTTAATTAACTAAAAAATAAAATAACCTTATGAAATTATCAAAATTGAGCCACGGGAGTTAAACTATGTGTCCATGGTAATTTTCTGGTCAATTTCCAAAGATAAAATGTCAGAATCCGAGCTAAAATGAACAAGATATAAATTAAACAAAATAAACTGAAAAAAATATAGTCCAGGTCGACCTGCCGATTGACCTGGGCACAAAGGCGGTCGACCTGCCTTGTTTTTTTAGCGAACGGACGTTTGTTCGTTCGAATGTTAGTGGCGTATTTTGCATTCTTCAACTTGATCTGGTCCTTTTGTTTCTACATCCGCAGGTCCCTATTAAGCCTATGACGTAGTTGCATCCTATTCGATCCTCGAATCTAATGATCTGAGATCCACTTCTACCCCTATAAATAGAACCCTAGGCCTAACACTTTTTCTCGTTCTAAGATTTTCTTCAATTGGGTTCATCTATTCAGGAAGGACCCTAAGTGGAATAAGTTTCCAAGGAGGAAATCCTTTCAAATAAAAATATTTAACAACCACAAGTGGATCCGTGAAGGCCTAAAGGGAAGTGCTAAGGACCAGAGATGAGTGATTATAATTATTTTAAATTTCATTAAGTAGTTTATAATAATAGGGTTTCCAATAGTTGTAGTTTTACTATGATTTGAGAAACCATTTTAGTAATTTACCTACAGTTTTTAGAATTATTTTCAGTTAATTTTAGTTTATTTCTGGCTTTTCCATTAATTTACAGTATTTTAGTTTATTTACTGTTATTTATGCGTGATTTACATCTTCTTCTTACGCCTTGATTTCCTTCTATTTTCTGTTTTCTTTTATTCCTCCTCCTTCTTCGCGTAAGAATAGAATTAATCCGAAATCAAATCAAATTATAAGAAATCTGAAATAATGGAATATAAGATATAAATTATAAAGACTGTAATATAAATGGAATTGGACTGAAATTATGCCTTGCTATTATATTAATTGGACTGAATTAAAGAGATTGGCCTAGTTATAACTTAGAATTATTACTAAAAAGAATAAAAGAAGAAAAGAAGCTTATTTTCACACTTAGACCTTGGGTTAAGTAATAAGCATGATTATAATGTAGGTTATAATAAGAAATAGAACAGAATAAGGCTAATTTTAAGATTTAGGATAAATTAATAAGCACGGATAATAAGAACAAGAGTAAACGCATATTTAAATGTTAATAAGCAAAGAATTAAAGTAGGACATGTACCAAATAGCATTCTCCTATTATTTTATATGGGTATGGTGTTCCAAATAAAAATGAAGTGAGACGAGGGGCACGCTTATGCTGGAAGTGGTAGTAATTGGTCAATATAGAGATGTTCAAATCACGAGGGATTCGGACAAGGTCGCTATTAGATATTATGTCAAGGCCCATTTTTCTGTACCCTTCGAATTGACAATAAACAACACATGTCCAACACAAATTGCAAAAAAAGACGAAACATGAAGGGTAATAAAGAAAAGTAGAAAGAACATAATCTCACATGAATGGAATAACATATAATATTGAACAATATCTTTACAACGGAAATCTTTTAAAATACATATATCAGAGCCTAATCTAAATTCAGCTTGGACAGTTATAAACATATATCCTTACAATTGCTGAAAAACATCAACAAAGACAAACAAACAGCAGGTAATAGAATATGTCATACATAGATGAATATCTCCAGCTCTCCTCTGGAAACTTCACCCATCTTCGACTAAACCTGAAACTACTCGGTTCTGAACCGAGTATTGAAAATATATGGATCAGGCTTGATAAACCAACGTGATAAGAACTCAATAATAGATGACGGTGTCATATATCAGCCTTAGAATAAAATCCTTTAAAATGAAAGAGTATCTCATAAGACCACATCTACACATAAACACGAATGAGTTTTTACCTTACGATAACTAAAACACTTATATATCAAAACATTTTACATTATTTCTAATGACATATCTTTGAAAACATTTGCAAATAAACTTATTACTCTTAGCCGAAATTGTTGCACTGATTAAATTCCAGAATAATAGGTTTACAATTAAGTCCGTTGGTTCTTATTGGAGAATGGATTTCCATACAATGATCAGGTAAAGGGACTACATTCCGGAAGTACATCTCTAGAGGAATGTAGCAAGGATCATCATAAAGGATTCTCTACCAACACAAGACCATCCTATCTCTGTAACTAGATAGTACCAAATATATCATCCTCCGGTCATTACCGACTTTTAGCCAAGCGCACTCTAGCATTCAATCCACATTAATTTACATCCCGAACGTCATAGCAAGAAGAAATATATCTAGAAGGGGATGATCATACCCTAATTGGGAATGACCAACTTAGCCTTGCCGCATCTAACCCTATTACGGTCATTTTCGGTTGATGAGACTCGAGGCAACGATTACCTTTTCACATAACACATCTTCTTTCACTTTGAATGCCACATTGCCATTCCACATTCACATGACTGATTTCTATAAATATGTAACTTCCTGAGCTCGTATGTCTCGAGAAAGGGTGTTAAGCGAAGAGAAGGTGTCTTCTCCGCCACCGACAGATATACTTTTATAGAGATCACTCATTATCATTTAGAATGCATGGTCAAAAATTCTTCCATACAAGTTCATTCTGGGACTGAACGAAACTAAAGGTACTTTTCTTGGCCATCATAAGGCGAGAAGTCCTTCTGGTTCTGAGATTTTTCATAACGAAGAAACCACTGCTACAATGTAGTGAATCGGGAGTTTATCCCTAATTAATCAACAAGGAGTCCCTCGTTATTATTCGTCTCAATATCTCCATCTTCAAACATCTTCAACCTTCGAACAATTAAATTTGTTTAAAGTGGTTTTCTGATAGGAATCACCCAAATCCAACCCCGGTTCATTCAAAATCCAATTGTCGGTAAAAGGGGAATATGGGTATACAGGATTTATTAAATCTCTTTTTACTTTAATTTCAATTTAGATGATTTCTAAATCTCTTTCTTTTGTCTTAGAATAACTCTAAGTAATTCATTTTTTTGCATTGGAAAATATCTCACTTTTCTTTTATTTAAATCAAATATCTTTCTTAGATATAATCTCTTTAATTTATTCCATTTTCTTTTCAAAAGTACATGGAATGATTAAGCCCCATTTATTAAATCATTTTATTTGTTTAAACATTTCTTAAATCTTGGAATAATTTCAAATAATTTTCTCTTTTACTTAGGAAAACCTTTCCAAATCATTCATTATATCTAAATCGAAGATTTCTTTCATTCAAATTATAACTTTTAACTTAGGGAAAATATTCCCAAATCATTTATTAAATCTTAATCAAAGATTTTCTTCTTAACATAAAATCATATTCTTGGAAATCGAAGATTTTCATAACAGAGCACTACAGCCACCTTAGATATGGCAAGTTTCACCTCCAGGGACTAATAACAAGTAATCCTACATCATGAATATCTTTGTCTTCAACGATCTTTGTCTTTGATATGTTTTATTTCAAAAATTAGTTTGAAGGGTTTTTCAGATAGGAATCACCCAAATCCGATCCCGATTCTTGAATAGGAATCACCAAAATCTTGGAAAAACTTAAATATGATCTTTTGGAGCATCCGGGCTTTCCCTTTCGATCTATTTTACCCCTCGCCTAAAAAGAGAAAACATAGGCCAGGTAAGTTCAGGGCACTGGTTGCTCATTCCTAACCTCAATTAAATACCTTGTTTTATCTTCTGAGATCTCGCAGGAGGGACAAATGTACTAGTCGTTTTCGCATACTCGGTTTGTTATTACATTCAATATTCTTCACTTTTTGTTTAAGTGGTATAAACAATTTCTCTTAATCGTTTATTCAAACTCTTAGTAAACTTCCAAATCATATTTAAATTACTTAATTATTCTTTTAAAATTATTCACAAAATATATAGAAAAGAATTTTTAAGTTTAAAACTAAATTTCAAAACTTATTTAAAATTGCTGTGAAGAGCGTTGCGAAAAGTGTTGCAAATAGTGTTTTAAAATCTATATTCTTAAAAACAACTTTTATATCATTTAGAAATCCATATTTTCAAATTAAATCTCTTTTAAACCATTTTAAATTATTTTTAGACTTTATTTCATATTTTAAAAACATCTAAAAATATCATTTATAAAGAAATCCCACTACGGATTTGATGTTTTAGAAAATTGTTTTGGACATATTTCAAATATACAAGATGAAATCGTAATTTTCTCTTTTTATTTCTTTAAACATATTTAATGTTTATAAAACATTTCGAACTCATTTTAAAACTAATTCCTAAAGGTTTAAGCATTCCATACACACCATTTCATTTTCAAAAGGAAAGTGATTTCCTTTGTGCTTATCAATGCGTTTTAAGCATGACTTCGTCGAATAGTTTAACAATCATATAAAACAATCAATACTTGATGATCAAAATATATATAAGCATCCATAGCAATCATGACACATCATCAAACATGTATATATAAATATATATATTTATAGAGTTTCTCACCATAAACCAAAGCGATTAACTTCCTACCAACATTCAAACTAATCCACGCTTCACTATTTACTTCCTACTACACTTAAACATTAGTAAACAACTTTCTCTTCCTTTGAAGTGCTCGGCCAAGGCTTGAGATGGAGGTGGGCTGAAAGTATAGAGAAGAAGTGGTAGAGCTTTGACCTTGAATTCTCAAAATTGGACCCAAAAAATAGGTCATCTTCTCTCTTGTTTTTGACTCTCTTACTCTCAAATTTTAAAAAACTTGTTAACTGAAAAATTGTTGCAAATTCTTTTCTATTGAATTTTAAAAAAGTATCACTTGGTTTTTATTAGTTTTGATGAAGATATGGTCAAAAGAAAATGAGCTATTCTCGGATTCAAAAATATAAAGCCTGAAAAAGTACTTCAAAGAATTGAGTTTCAGGTATAGCAAACCGTAGAACTGAAAAAATGATCAAAATTAAAGTTGTAGCCACTTGAATTTAAAATGGTTTCGAAAAATAATTACTTAATCTGGATCTGTTAAGATCAAGTTATGATTAAAACAAAATGACATATTCTCTGGCTTAAAAACTGGGCTAGAGAATGCAATGGAAAGAAGTGGATTTTTAACATGGTTAATTTTAGAATGAGATAAAGTGGTCAACATGAAAGTTGCAGCCATTAGAAAAGTACATGTTTTGGAAAATAAAAATTGCATTTTGGTTCATTTTCGAAGAATTTATGGCCGAGAGAAGAAGAGGTAAAATATGGAGAAAATAGGTGTTTGATTTGAAGAGGATGAATATCGGTTTCTTTTAAATATTTTGACATTATTTATTTATAATTTTTTCCAATGGATTGGAGGCCATTAAAGAGGGGAGGAAGTAGGTAAATAAGCTTGAGAAAAGAAGAAGAATAAATGTGAATGAAAGTGAAGAAGGAGTGTGGGTATTTATAGAGAAAGAAAGAAGTGGTAAATTTACCAAAATAACCTCTTACCAATTACAAAACTATTCTTACTTCAACCTAAAGCAATCTCCACTTTTTCAATACTTAACATCATCTTTCAAAACCTTACTTTATGTCTTAATCACTTCAAGATTAAGTAGAGAAAATTAATTATTTTGTTGGATTTTGATTTTATGTGATTTGATGTTTACTTTTCTAACTTTTGTTAATTCTTACTTACTTTTACTAATGACATCTAGAAGTTTTATAGTCCTATTTAGTAAAACTAAACATGTTTAGTTATTAAAATGTGTAATATATATGTTAAAACATGTTAACAAAGGTGCGGTAACGTTACGGCAATTTATTTTGAACAAAACGTTGATTTTGGACAAAACGTTTTCCGGTCACATTTTGACGTTTTCGTTAAACTATTTATTCATGTAAACAAAACATCAAAATAAGTTTCTTATTACCTTCAAATAATTAAAACAAGCATATTTGACTTATAAAACAATATCCAAATCTTTTACAAAAACACGACATTGATTTATCGATATGTGACGAAATTTGTCAAGTTTTATATATTTATCGAACCATTATAAATTAAATTACTATTATTATCAAATGAGTTTAATATCGATTATTTATATATTTAAAAGGAATTATTTATCCTTTAAACAAATTTCTCAAATATTTATCCTACTTTATCGGAATCCAACTTTTGACAATTTTACAATGGGAATCCAAAATCTTTATTCAATACCAAAAATAAGTTTAGCATTCTTATTTATCATATAAAACATGATTATTTAAGTTTAAAAATTATATATTTGAATATTTAAAATAATTAAATATCTCATTTTAAAAGTGTTTAAATAACGTGTCGTTACATATTTATTGGATGACAGGCCACTACCGGCAGCATTCCCCTATATTTTATATGGACACGGTGTTTCACATAATCCTGAAGTGAGATGAGGGGCACGCTTATGCCGAGTCTAGGTAATAATACGACCCAATAGGTGGAGCAACGGGTAGCATGAGAATGGTGGCAGTTATGCGTGCTTTGTGTATCTATGTAGGGATCTATGTAGGGATCTATGTATGTCTAGTCCATAGCGGGTGCTTTGTGTATCTTTTTAGAATGATATATATCCGTATCACTTGACCATAGGTTAGAAAATTTTATATAGACGCCGTGGTTGGTTTTAAATAATTTTCTAAAAATTATTAAGCATTTTGGGTTTTAAATATATTACTTTTTAAGTATTATCTAACTTGATAATACAAATGTTAATAAACGTAATGGTATATTTTAAATAATAAAAATAATAAATTTCCTTTACTATAATGATAAATTTAAGTTAATAATATACTTTTCACTTAATATGAGAAAATACAATTTTATTTGGATATTATAGTAATAAATTTATTTAACTAAATCATAGTTTATTTAATATAAAAATAAATAATATTGTACAACAAATTAGATTTTACAACAACTATTTTAATTGTAAGTATATATAATATTTTAATTCATAAACTGTTATGTTTTCAAAATGCTATTATTTCTTAAGATTATGTTTTCAAAATGCTATTACTTCTAAAAGATTATGTTTTTGAATTTCTATGATTCTAAAAGATCACATTTTCAAAGTGTTATGGTTTTTAAAATATTATGATTTCAGAAGTGTTATAATTAAGTGTATAAATGTTGAAAGTGTTACGATTTGAAAAATGAATATTATTTTAAAGAATAATGATATTGGATTTATATGATTTTGAAATGAATATGTTTTGACATGAAATATGAAATATTTGAAATGAAATAACCGTGTGTTATAATAACGTTTGGTTGTTAAAGTGACCGAGATCGGTAATTGTCACCCTCTCTGCCAATACCGAAAACCACTTTAACAGCAGTGTACGCGGTGGAGATTCCAAAATGAAGTAAATGGTTGGCGACGTTCTATTTGAGGTATTTACGTGGACCTGACTCTCGTGAGTTAGCTTAAGGTGGCTAAAACATGAGCAATTGTCGGGCCAAGTGAGGTAGTTCCTTCGATCAAACACACTTCTTCGATTGCCATTCTCTTACTTTGTGATTGATTTGGTGCGCACCTTTGATTTATGAGTATGGATCGAGGTGGGCAGTAGCTGTGGCTGTGGCTATGCGTTACCACCAGCCTAGAAGTGTAATTGGTTTATCTACTCTGGCATTGCTTATTTGTGCCTATCACCTACCATATCAGCCCACTATGAGTTTGTTTTATACCATACCTATGGAGTACCCTCTGATAGCCGACTGGTTTGATGGAGTTTACGATACTGTATAGACTATGGGAATATATAAAATATGTTAAGGGGGATATGGGTAACTCATTAACGCTATTTTAATAGTTTTTCTTACTATAGACATTATTATAGTAGCGTATATTACTACATAGTAGATAGTTTAACGGATCCTTAAAGGATGGGCGATCCCAAGCATCCTTTAAGTCACTGATGCATTTTTATACAGTTCACTTGAGTTGATTTTGCATTTTATAATTATATACGTCCTGATTGGAGTGTTTTATGTTTTGCTTTACGCTCGAGTCAGCCTGAGTATCACAGCTTTGGTTTCATCTTTTGGAGCTAGAGATCTGTTGGAGATTTAGTTATCTATCTGTTATTTGCTATTTGAGTTATTTTCCCTTCAGTCAATTGCTTATGTATTTGTGGACTTATGTATGTGGATTTCCAGTTGTATTTGCTGTCAGACTTTGGTATTATGTATTTGTTTTGAGACTATGTATTTAGTAGCTTTATGAACTATTATGTTTATTTTATTCAGCTGCGAGATATTCTGATATTCTATGTCTGTGATTCTGTGATTTATTTTATTTGCCCCAAATTTATTATCAATCTGTTGTTTTGTATTATTCAAGTCCGACATATGTGTTTTTATTGTCGATTTAAATGGTCCAAAATAGCAAGATGTTACATTTGGCATCATGGCTTTGGTTTTAGGCAAACCTTAGTCCGTGGGGCAAAAACTCATTAAAGATAGGGTAGAAATACCCTAGAATGAGTAAAATCATTCTTAGAATCGTTCCTTCAGAGAGAACGTATTTTTAAGTATAAAATGATTTTTAAATGATTTTAAAGGATTATTTTGGATTTAATTTTTTTTCTTGTTTTAAAATCTAATTCTTTCTTAAAATTTCCTTCTTTTAGAATCCACCTTGTTTAATAGAATTCTTTGATTAGGGTTTCCATTCAAGTTTGAATCTTTTCCTTTATCTTTGTCCTAAAATTCATTCTTGAATTTTCAAGATGAATTGTAGGAATGCCAGAGGTCGGGTTATGGTATTGTCTAGTTCTAGAACCCGTTGCGCCTATTAGGTTCACCACTCTTTGTAAGGAGTTCACTCAGCTTGGTGGTACCAAGTTTACCGGAGCACGTGAATCATTGAGGCTCCGCAGTGGTTGAGGAGTTTAGAGAGGATTTTCTCTGGTCTTGAGATCACCGACGCTCAGAAGCATTAGTTAGCAGCTTGTCAGTTGTAGGAGACAGCTCAGGACTGGTGGGAGTCTGTTATAGCCCACACAATTGAGGCAAATATCACTTGAGAGCAGCTTAGGTATTATCCTGAGTTGGTTTTGAGTTTGGTTTAGTCATCTCTTTGGAATCTTTTTTAATTTTGGATATCATATTTCAGATATGCTTCTGTGGCTAAGTGGATGCCCAAAGCCGGGAAGTATCGGCTATAAAGGGAGTTTATGGATCTTATGCAGGGGAATATGTCATTTTCTGAGTATGAGTGGAAGTTCAACGAACTGTCCAAGTTTGGTCCTAGCTTGATTGATACCCCTCTTAAGACGAATGAGAAGTTTATAGCTGGAGCTTGCCCAGAGTACTATGATCGTCTGATTTCTCATGTGCATAGCCCTTTTACTAGATTGATGGATATAGCCATTAGATATGAGAACCCCACTTCTAAGGAACCATCTGTTGCTCATGCTCCTTCATCTCACTCTTTTTCTGGCAACTCTAGGAAGAGGAAGTCTCATTTCCATCAGCAGAAGAAGAATTGTCGTAAGACTCCAGGTTTAGCATCTTCATCTCAGAACTGTGTAGTTAATGCCCCGCTACAACCCTGATATATGTCCTAACGGATTTCTACCGCTACGATTTTTCCATATAGCCCCAGAATATAGCCTTTCCGCTTTAATCCTCGCTATTTTCGCTATATCCCGTTATTTCCGCTATATCCCGTTATTTCCGCTATATTCTACTATTCCCGCTATACCTTTTTTAATAAAATGAATTGAAAATTTTCATTTATACATTATAAAATTATGAAACTAATTTATTTGATTTAATTTTTAATATATTTTAAGAAATGAAAATGCTCTAATATTCTACCAAATTCAATTATGTTATATAACAGTTTTTCGTTTATTTAAATTATATTCGCACATGTTTTTATTTAAAATTATTTATGTATTATTTATAATTCAATTGAATGATAATTTTTCATTTAATTACCATTTATATATCTTTAAAAACATTAAGTACGAGTTTTATATGCTATTTTAGAGCCATCCGCTATATCCCGCTATATCCTCGCTGTAACCCCGCTATGACTTTTTGCACCTCCACCGCTTTGAATCTACCGAGCGCATTAACTGCACAGTCTCAAAGGCAGCCTATTGATCTTTCTTCCATCACTTGCTTCAAGTGTGACCAGAAGGGATACTATGCCAATAGTTGTCCTACTTCAGTTAGAGCTTCTGTTCCTCCAGTTCAGACGACTAGGCGTGATTTTCCATATTTGCTTGCAGCCTGGCCACTTCAGGATGGATTGCCCTACTCGGCAGAAGGGCACGCCGTCTGGTATCTTTGTAGTTACTTCATCCACTCCACCTACTCCTAGTGACACCTAAGGTATTCTACAGGGCACCTTTACTTTGTTTAAATTTCCTGTTCGTGTTCTATTTAACACTGGAGCTTCTCATAGTTTCATTTCTATGGATCTTTGTGATAAGTTTGAGCATATCCTTTCACCTAAATATGCAACTGAACCCTTGCGTATTACTAATCCTATTGGTGGACCCACGAACCTTAGTAGGATTTGTAAAAAGGTGAAACTTTTCTATTCTGGACATCGTTTTGCTGTTGATTTCTATGTTCTTGATTTTGATGATTTTGATATGTTGCTTGGAGGCGATTGGCTGAAGAATAATGATGCTATTATCTCTTGTAAAGCCCGAACTCTTTCTCTTGTTGATGATAGGGGTAATCCTTTGGTGATTCGGTGCCATATGCCTCAGGATTATGCTGGTATTATCTTTTCTCTGGATTCTTATCCTAGTTATCTTGATTCAACTCCTGTGGTTCGACTCTATTTTGATGTATTTGGTGTAGTCACTTCTTTACCTCCTAAATGGGAAATCAAATTCTGTATTGAGCTTATTCCTAGAGCTCGACCAGTAGTTCATCCTTCCAAAAGAATGGCACCTCAAGAGAAGGTCGAGTTGAGGAAGAAAATTGAGGACTTGTTCTCCAAGGGTCTGTTCAGACCTAGTCATTCTGAATGGGGAGCAGCTATGGTTTTCATCACTAAGTCCAATGGTTCTTTGAGGATGTGTGTTGATTATAGGGAGCTGAACAAGCTCAGTGTGAAAAATAGATATCCTATGCCTCATATCAATGATATGTTTGATCAGCTCTATGGAGCTAAAGTATTCTCTTAGCTCGATCTTGCCACCGGTTTCCACCAACTCAGAGTTGTCGAGGAACGTATTCCCAGAACTGCTTTCCATACTGAGAATGGTTTCCATGAATGATTAGTTATGCCTTTTGGTTTGACTAATGCCCAGCTTTCTTTGTTGATCTTATGAATGGTGTTTTCCGTGATGTTCTCAACAAGTTTTTTCTAGTCTTCGTCGGTGATATTCTTGTATTCTCTAGGTCAGAGGCGAAGAATGAATCGCATTTGAGTTTTGTTCTGAAGACTCTTAGGAGTCATTCGTTGAAAGCTAAATTCTCAAAATTCCAATTTTGGAAAGATGAAGTCCGATTTCTCGGGCATATTGTTTCTGATAATGGAGTTTCAGTTGATCCAGTTAAGATCGCTGCGGTCAATGTAAGCCTATCTTCTCTTCTTTCTTCTGTAAATTAATTACTCTATAATTTTTTTGTAGTTCTTATTTTCCCTACTCTATTTCAGGACTAGGAAATTCCTAAGACTCTCTCTGTTATCCTAGCTTTCTGGGCCTTGCTGGTTATTATCAAAGATTTATTGAGAATTTTTCTCAGATTGTTGCACCTCTCACTGCTTTGACTTGTAAGAATGCTAAGTTTATATGGAATGGGTGATGCCGTATATAATGAGTTAAAGTGCAAGCTTACTTCCATGCCAGTTTTACCGTTCCAAATGAAACGAGGGATTAACGATATACATTGATGCTAGTCATAAAGGTTTGGGAGCTGTTATGATGTAGGATGGGAAGGTTATTGCTTATGCTTGTCGTCGGTTGAAGACCCATGGGGGCAATTATGCAGCCCATGATTTGGAATTGCTTGCCGTAGTATTTGCTTTCAAGCTATGAAGACATCATCTTTTGGGAACTAAGTTTTAGCTCTATACGGATCATCAGTCTTTGAAGTATATTTTCACCCAGAAGGCTTTGAATCGGAGACAAATTAGATGGCTTGATTTCTTGCTTCTTATGACCTCGACATCAACTATACCGCCAAGAAAGCTAATGTTGTAGCTAATGCCTTAAATCGGAAGAAGGCGATGTTGTGTCAGCTTGTTATTTCTTCTCCTCTTACGGATCGTATTGTTGCTAAGATGGATGAGGATGAGAGGCTGAGGCTCATTAAGAAGAACGTTCGCAACAGAGTTAGTAGTAGCCTAGACGAAAGTGGAGCGCAGATCGATGATAAAGGAATTTTAAGGATTAATAATCGGATTTGTGTCTCCAATGTCGATAGATTGAGGCAAGGGTGACGGGAAAATCATCGGTCCAGACTTTCTATTCATCCAAGTGTGATAAAGATGTATCAAGATATGAAAAAGATATATTGGTAGAGTGGTATGAAGCGTGATATATCCCTTTATGTTAGTAGACATGTGACTTGTCAGTAGGTCAAGGCCGATCATCAGAATACCGCTGGATTATTGCAACCCCTTGAGGTTCCCGATTAGAAATGGGAACAAGTTTCTATGGATTTTATAGATGGATTAACGAGGACTAGGAAGGGAAATGAGAGTATTTGGGTAGTTGTGGATAGATTGACCGAGTCAGCTCATTTCATTCTAGTTAGGTCCAACCATTCTACTTCGAGCTTAACTAGGATTTATATGAGAGAGATTGTTCGACTCCATGGTGTTTCGTTCAGTATTGTTTGTGATAGAGACCCCATCTTTACTAGCCAGTTTTGGAGAGCATTTTAGGAAGCTTTGGATACTCGCCTGAAGCTGAGCACTGCTTACCATCCGTAGACCGACGGTCAAACGAAAAAAGTGAATCAGATTTTGGAGGATCTTCTTCGTACCTATGTCCTTGATTGTTGAGGATCTTGGGAAGATCATCTTCATCTCATTGAATTCAACTATAACAACAATTATCAGGTACAATCTCAAATCTTTTGTTTAAGGTTGTCTTAAACATATATCTATCTTACTCCATCCTTTGAATTCACGCTGGTATCGCAATGGCTTCGTTTGCTGCTCTTTGCGGATGACCTTACAAATCTCCATCTTGTTGGATTGAATCTGGTAAGTTTGGTTCTTAGTCCTGATATGATTCTTGAAGCATCTGATAAGGTGGAGGAGATTCGAAGGAAGATGAGGATTGCTCAGGATAGGCAGAAGAAATATGCTGATAGGCGTAGGAAGTGTCTGATGTTTTCTGTTCATGTTTGGGTTTTCCTTCAGATCTCTCCATTGAAGAATGTGATTCGGTTTGGTCGAAAATGGAAGCTTGATCCTAGATTCATGGGTCCTTTTTGTATCTTAGAGAGAGCTGATCGTTTAGCCTATCGTTTGCATTTGCCTGAGAAGCTTTCTGGAGTGCATAATGTGTTGCGTGTTTCGCACCTTCGTCGGTATCTTCATGATCCATCTTTGATTATTCAGCCTTCTGCTCCCGAGAGTTTGGATGTTGAGCCAAACCTTACTGTCGAGAAGAAGCCACTTCGTATTATCGATAGAGGTGCGTAGCAGCTGAAAAGGAAATCTGTCAACTAAGTCAAAGTGCAGTGGAGTATTGATGATCAGGATTGTATGTGGGAGATGGAGGGGAGCATTTGTGCTTCAAATCCAAATTTTTTTGTTGTAGGTACTATTAGTTATTCTATCTTTCTTTGTTTTTCCTATGTCTCGTTTCTTTTCGAGGACGGAAAGTTTTGAGTGGGTGAGAGTGCAATGACCCGTGAATTCAATAAATATTTTAAATGAAATTTCACTTGAAAATTTTATTTAAATTATTTTAAAATTTATAAATTTGGAATTTTAGTATATATTTTTGGGATTTGATGTGAAATATTCTTCCAAATTTAATAAAATTAAAATTGTTCTAAAAATTCAAATTTTGGTCAAACATAGTCAAACTTCCGGTTGAAAATTTTAAATTTGAATTTTTATTATTTTTTAATGAAGTTGGAATAGATTCTAACATTCTCTCTGCTTTTCGTTTTGTTAAATTCCAGTTTCTAAAACTTAAAATATGTAATTTTTTGCGTATGACACGCAATTATTTTATATTTTAATTATCTATCTTATTTATTCTTTGGTTTTAGGCTAGATTAGGTTGAGATTTAGTTAGTTTGTTTTGTGGTTAGGCTTAGACTATAAGGCTAGGAATTCCATTGGTCTCATGAAAAGTCATTTAATTTGAAAAGCCACCCTTTTGAGAAACTGTACGTACACATTTTGTTTTCTGACTTCTCGCTTTTCTTTCTCCTGCTCAGAAGTTTTACAGTAAGTCTTCTTCCTCCTCTTTCTTAAAATTCCAAAATCTTCTTCATCACCACTCTTTATTTATTTATATTTCCATCACCTCTACCTCCTCCTTTCCCAACCCAAAGCCGACCCCTTCTAGCACCATCATCCAAACCATGACCGAACTCAACCATGGTCGTGACCTTCCCTTAGCCAATCAACCCATGGCTGAACCATCAAGCTTCATGTGGCCGAGTCTCCACCTTCCAAAACCCCTAGCCGAACCACTCCATCCACCAATCAAAACCCCTAATACTTCATCTAGCCGTGATCTTCCACTTACCATAGTCAAACCTTCCCCTTAACCATAGCCAAACATTTGATCTAGCCTAGGCCGAACCAAACTCCAAACCAAAGCCATGTTGGCAGAGCCCTTTGCCACCACTTCCCAAGCCCTAGCCAAGTCAAACCCTAACCCAATGTCAAGTGGCCGAACCCAAATCTAGTGTGGCCGAGCCTTGTAGCTATCTTGACCTAACCTATTTCCACTTGCTTCTTTGAAAAAAAAATTATTTTATCTATGTAAATTTATTTATTTACATATATATTTATTTATTTTCTAATATTTGGATTTGGATTCTCCTTCCACTCAAGTTTGTCTCTGATTGTCGTGCTTATTCGGAGTTGTTGTGTTTTGTTTGAAATCATTCTTTAGCTAAGAAAGGTGAGCAATCACTCTCGACTGCATGCTTATATTTTGGTGAATCGATGTCATTTGAATTGTGTTGAGATCGATGTGTATGTTAGAAATTCAATATATGCTTATGTTATGTTATCTCACCTGATATTAGACTTGTTATGATCATTTGCTATGATATGTTATTTATTGTTCTATTTATTTCATATTCTATTCTCACACTGCAAGTTCCCTCACTATGGGTTGAAATGATACATACCCGAACGATCTTTAGATTAATGAAAAATCGTTATGGGCTGAAATGATAGGCTCGAGCAATTTTTATTTGACTCGGGATTGTGGATATATACTCAGAAATTTAATAATGTCGGATTGAAATGATATATATCTGTATCACTTGACCATAGGTTAGAAAATTTTATACGGACACCGTGGTTGGTTTTAAATAATTTTCTAAAAATTATTAAGTATTTTGGGTTTTAAATGTACAAATTTTTATTAAATTTAATTTAATGATTTAGTTTAACTTAATAACGCAATTTTTATCTAACTTGATAATATAAATGTTAATAAATGTAATGGTATATTTTAAATAATAAAATTAATAAATTTCCTTTACTGTAATGATAAATTTAAGTTAATAATATACCTTTAACTTAATATGAGAAAATACAATTTTAGTTGGATATTATAGTAATAAATATTATTTAACTAAATCATAGTTTATTTAATTCCAAATAAATAATATAATATAACAAATTAGATTTTATAACAACTATTTTAATTATAAGTATATGTACCATTTTAATTCATAAACTGTTATGTTTTCAAAATGCTATGATTTCTTAAGGTTATGTTTTCAAAATGCTATTATTTCTAAAAGATTATGTTTTTGAATTGCTATGATTCTAAAAGGTTACATATTCAAAGTGTTATGGTTTCTAAAATATTACGATTTCAAAAGTGTTATAATTAAGTGTATAAATGTTGAAAGTGTTACGACTTTAAAAAATGAATATTATTTTAAAGAATAATGATATTGGATTTATATGATTTTGAAATGAATTTGTTTTGACACGAAATATGAAATATTTGAAATGAAATAACCATGGGTTATAATAACGTTTGGTTGTTAAAGAGACTGAGACCGTTATTGTCATACTCTCTGCTAATACCGATAACCACTTTAAAAACTATGTGCGCGGTAGAGATTCCAGAATGAATTAGGCGGTTGGCGACATTCTATTTGAGGTATTTACGTGGACCTGACTTCCCTGAGTTAGCTTAAGGTGGCTAAAATAGGAGCAATTGACAGGCCAAGTGAGGTAGCTCCTCCGATCAGACACACTTCTTCAATTGCCATTCTATTACTTTGTGATTGATTTGGTGCGCACATATAATTTAGGAGTGTGGATCGAGATGGGCAATAGTTGCGGCTATGCGTTACCACCAGCCCGGAAGTGTAATTAGCATATCTACTCTAGCATTGCTTAGTTGTGCCTTGTTACCTACCATATCGAGCCCACTATGAGTTTGTTTTGTGCCATACCTATGGAGTGACCTTTGATAGCCCACTGGTTGGTGGAATTACGGTACTGTATAGACTATGGGAATATATAAAATGTGTTAAGGGGGATATGAGTAACGATCCGGAATTTTGGCCAATATAAATTTAATAATCTGTATAAATAGTTTAACTAGTTTGATAATTTTTCTTTATAATTTTGATTTAAACTGATAAATTTATTCTTTTTAATGGTTAATAAATATTTAATCTGATGATTGTGATCAATATCTTTATAATAATTTGAAATGGATAAGAATTGATTTTCAAAGCTAATCAAATTTTATTCTATTTATAATATATATACATATATGATATATATTGTGAATAGAAGATCTTTTGTTTGAAATTAAAGATGAAATTTCAAATTGTAATATATATGTTTGTATATGTTATAATTTGAGTTATTTTGAAATTTAATTAAATCAATTGATAATTTATAATGTATGAATATTGTAGATTGAAGCTTTGTTTTAAAATCAATGTTTTCAAAAGTTAATTTAAAGATTTATTCATTTGTTTTAAAATATAAGTTTGTTATTTTAAATATGATAGTTTAAAAAGGATTTAAACTTTTTCTTTTGTTTTCTTTTAAAATGCTTAATTAAAAATGGTTATTAATGTATGTATAAATGTTTTAGTTTTTTTAATACATGTATAAAGATATATTTATATTATAATTTGTTTCAAAATAATTTCTTTTAAAAATAAATTATGTACACATGTAAATATCTATTAATTAAGTAATTTATATTTACATTTAAACTAAATAAAAATTTAATTAAAAACACTTATGTACATGTGTGAACATTTTAAGCCATCTTTATAACACTTGTAATTTTTAAAACATGACTAATGACATTTGTTCAAATTGTAAACATGTGGCAAAATACTTATTTAATTTTTAATAAATGTAAAAGAAAAAAACTTGTGTTTTTTCAACACTTTCACTCTTTTTGTTTCCTTACTTTCATTCTTTAAAAAATTTAATGGCTATCAAAACTTTTCTTCAACATTGAAAAAAATAATCAAATCTGAATTTGAATTAAGAGCTACAACTTCAAATTTCAACCTGCAATCAAAGGAATGATCTTCAACAAGTTCTAATCAACAATTCAAGCTGCATTTCAAAGTTCTAAAACCTGCAACCAAAAGTAAATCAAATCTGTAGTTTTCAATCTTGCAAATAAATGGAAAGTTTTTCAAATCCTGCAAGTCAAATAATGTTCAATCTGCAACTTTCAAATTTGAGATACATGAAGATCTACAGTTCAACATTTTAGAGCCTCAATTGAAGCATGCAATCAAAGTTTTCAGATCTAAGATTCAAATGCCTGAAAGTATTGAAACTGCTATGCTTTGTTCTCTGATCTACGTTTTTAAAAGAGGTGGGTAAACTTTTTTTTAAAAACAGTATGATTTTAGATTTCATCTTGATTTTATGATGATATCATGATGTTATATGAAAAATTTATTTAAATTGGAATGCATGTTGAATTAAGATATTGAATTGCCTGTAAGATTTAAAATGGATACCGTGTTTATTAAAAACAGTCCAAATCCTTCAAAATCTAAATAACTTGATTTTTCACATGAATTGGACAGTGATTTGTTAATGAAAGTTGTTTGCAAATAGATAATATATCATCTAAAAATAATTATAGGATTCTAAAATGAATGAGTTACTCAGAATTTTCAAATTACAGTGAAAAATCAAGTTGGGACAAAATTTTATAATTTCAAATTCTAGTTTTGAATGTATAAGTGAATTACAATTGGAAAGATATGATTTTTAGAGTTTGTGTTATAATTTTTAACTGAGTATTTAAGATGAATTTGGGGTTTGTTTGAATTTGGGTTTTTGCAATTTGCCGATTATCCACGTTGTAATTGGGTTTGAGACTTGGGTCGAAGCATACTCGTGGATCATGAAAGTGGGGAAAAATGTTCAAGATTTTTTTATAGGCCGTAGTGATGGGATTAGATCGAAGTAGGGTTTGGTATAGTGTTGTTTTCGGGTTGTTTGTAGAGGCTACTGTGTTTTGGATTGGTGACCGGAGTTGATCGCTTTTGGGGTGGATGTTGTGCTAGGGTGTGGCGACTCGGTGGTGGGGTTGGCGATGGTCAACGGTGAGGAAGTGATCGACGTTGAGGGTTTTTGGTGGTCATTCTTCCTGCAGTTTTCGTGCTCAAGAGTGAAATTTCGATTTGGTTTCTTATCCTTCGATCTGAGTGGAGGAGATGGTCGTAAGGGTCGTTTGGCGTTTGTCGGCGATCGACTCGATGGTCGAGGTGGGTTGGATGGTGGTGCAGCGTGCACCGTGATTGGTTTGTGCACTGGGTATTTTGTACTTTGGGGAAGAAAGGTTTCTCTCAATAATATTCGTGAAAGCATCAGGGGCCACTCCAAGTATTTGAGTGCTGGGTTGCTTCGGGGTAGGCACGAGCTTGTAGGGTGTTTGACTCGAATGTTTGGGTCGTGGGTTTCTGGTTGTTCTGTAATGGTGGGTTGCTGATTTAAAACTTGTTAATGAAATATAGGTTGCAAATTTAACTTGTATTTGGATAATTGAAGGTAAGTTTTAAAATGTTATAACAAGTTTGATAAAAGAAACAAATGTATAAAGTTAAAACTTGTTGTTCTGAAATTAAGTTAATCAAACTTTAAAATGTAAAGTGAATTTATTTTCAAATTTAAATGTTAAGATGATTTCCATGAAAATAATTTAACTTAATTAAATTTTGAATTTTAATTTAAAAAGAGTATTTTGAATTTAACCATTAAATCAAAAGTTTTAAGAAATATCTTAAAAATTAAGTTTTCAAAATTTTATTGAAAATGAATATGTTTAAATTTGATGATTAAAAGTGTTTTAAATTTCAAATTGATTTCTAAATACCTTATTTTCAAAATAAAGTTATTGTTATGATTTTGGAAAGCCAAATTGAATAATTTGTTTTAAGTTATGAAAATTTAATTAAATTCAAATAATTTATTTATGAAGATTAATATGGTTAAATTATTTTGTTATGAACTTAGGAATACTTCATAAATATGATTTGTTAATTAAGATAAATTATTTTCTTAAGGAATTTCTTTAATATTAAAATTTGATTAATTTTAAATAATTAGTTAATTATCTATTTAATTTTAAATATCACTTAATTATGGATTAATTAAGTGTGATTACTTAATGAAGTAATTAATGGTTAATGTTTGAATATAATTAAGAATGGAAGTAATTAATTATGGAAGAAATTAGTAGAGGTTACTCGTGGGAGTAATTTAAGTTGAAGTGATTATTGGATAATCACCAAATGATATTAATTAAGAAATGGATTAATATAATTGTTGAAGTTGATTAATTATGAAGTAAATAATTAATTAAAGGATTATTTAATAATGGAATTAATTACTTATTAAGGTAATTAATTAAGGAAGTAATCAAGATTTATTAATAAAGTAATTAGAATATAATTACTTATGTAAGTAATTAAGAGTTAATTACTTAACTATTTTAGATTAATTAATGAATGTGACTAATTTAGATTAATTACTAAGTGTAATTAATTAGAAAAGTAATAAATTAAGGATTATTTATTAATTTAATTCAATAATTAATTACTTAATGAAGTAATTAAAGATTAATTAGATTAATTAACCAAGGATTAATATAATTAATTAAGACGTTAATTAATTAAGATAATTAATTACAAATTGTTAACTACTATTTATGGTTAATGAGATGTTAATTACAAGTTAATTATTCAATTAATTAAAGAAATTTTTGATTAATAAGGATCATTAGTTAATTAACGTTATTAATCAAGGTTGATTAATAAAAGTAATTATTTAAAGTGTGATTAATTAATTATAGTTAATTAAGATTTAATGTAATTAATTATAGTTAATTAATGGAAATAAATGAAGGATCATTTATTATTGTAATTAATGATAGTAATTAAAAGTTAATTACTGATTATGGTTAAGGATAATTACTTGAATGTAATTAAAGTATAATTAATCAAGGAAGATTAATTGAGGAAGATCATTAGAGATGATTAATTTATTTATTTGGAATAAATAAATAAAGAAGGATTATGGTAATCCAATTGGTTAGGAGTTAATCAATTCCGCTTTTGAATGATTAATTGATATTGGATGATCAATTGATATTGAGTAACATCAATATTGAATGATTGATATTGGATGATTGATATTGGTGTTTGGTTGATACTGGATGTTTTGGATATATCTGATATGGGATATGCTGCTTTATGAGATGAATATTTGTTATGAATTTTCTATTGTGATAATGTGATTCATCTATCTGTTATATCATCCTGAATATAAGTTAAACTATTTAAACTGTTTTAAACCCTTATGTACAACTTGGACATTAAAATGGCGTTTGGTTTCGATGAGACCGGGATCGGGTTTCCATATTTGGGATCCGAAAACCACATAGATTCCAATTAAACGTTAGGTCGTGAATCCAAGTGGAGCTAGTGAAGACTCGAGGTGTAAGAACTATATGTCAGTATAACTCTGTGGGTGATTCCGTAATGAGTTTGACGGAATAGTGCTTATAGATTCGAGATGGTGATTTAGAGTGCAAGGGCTATGGTCGTTGACTTTGAGGGTGATTCCAAAATGAGTGCAACGAGATAGTGCCTTCGGTTTCGTTCGAACCCGGAACGAACTTGTATGGATTGATTGCTTTCAAAACATCGTCAGGTGGGCGATGAGCATTCTAAGATAGATGTGTTTTGTAAAGGTAATCGCAGCCTCAAGCCTCATCAACCGGGAATGGCTAAAAGAGGGAAGGTGGAGTAAGGCTTCGTGGGTAGCTCCCACTAGAGAGCAAGATTTACTCCTGTCTAGAAGTCCCTTTTTATTTCGACAGTGTGGGGCACTTGAATTCAGGACAACTGCCGGGGTTGTCTTGTTCAGGACTGTTCAGTAAGGAATGGTCCCGGCTTGTGTTGCAGGGGAGCTGGCGTACTCCTCGGTACGGTGATCTAGGCCACGTACTGTGACGGGCGGTACCCCAGTCGCCCTGCCATTGATGGAAACCCATTCATCCTACGAGACCCTACGGTTTTGTTTGTATTACCCACTTTTGTGGCTAGTAGATGGAATTTAATCATGTAACAATTTCGGCTATTTCTTATTTACTTGAAAACCATAGACACTATTATAATATCATTGGATTTCCTATCAAATGTTTTGGTTAGCGTAAGGTAAAAACTTTTCCATGTTTATGTGTGGGAAGTCTTACGTGATACCTTTTCTTTTCAAAGGCTTTCTAAAGTTAAGCAATTTTAACCCGTTTACTCACACCAGACCCCTGTCTGACCCAAGTGTTTATTTTCTGTTTTATTAAACTCTTGGGTACTCATATTATGTATGAGTAGTCAAGTGATTCAGGTTTTCTTGACGAATTCTGGAGGAGTAATGGAGCAGGAGGCTTCCATGTGTAGATATATTATGTTTCCACTGTGTTTGTTGTATCTGTATCTGTTGTACTTGAGTTGTATAGTTAGACAGATGATTATAACTATCTAATATGTGTTGTATGAGTGGTTTACTCTGATGTAATATGATACTATGTAATATTTTAAGTGATATATTATATTTCATTCGTTCCGCTGTGAGTTCTCTGATGTTGTTGTGTTTCTTCTTTCTCTTTCTTTTCTTCTTCTATCCCTTTCTTTCTTCTAGATGATGCGATTTCCTGGAGATACGAAGTCGGGTCGTCTCAGTTTGTACCAGAGCATTATGTTGAGTGAATACCTAGGCTCTTGAGTGGTGTCTTTCTTGAGAGAGCGTACTTATAATTTTATATATATAACTATATATATATATATATATATATCTACCTAATCTATTGGGTTATCTGTTTGGATTTTCTAACATAAGTTTTAAAGGTAGATGGAGTAGTGGTGTGTGTGTGTGTGTCACGACTACCACTGATGGAAGAGGTCCATATGTTGAGGTTGGATATTTTTGTCGATACTGTAGATCTAGTACCTTCTCGAGTGAGATTTGTAGTTTGGAGTAAGGATTTCTCCGAAATTCGAAGGAAATCTTTTTAAAGATTCAGAGTTTATCTTTGAAGTGTAAGTTTGGATTTCGCTCGGGTGAGCGAATTTTTCTTGAGTTTGGATCTGTCGGAAGTGCAGAAGTAAGTAATGATATCTTGGTAACTGTGTGATGAGATGCAGGATCCATAGATATTTTCTGAAGATGTTTTCTCTGAAGCACTTTTAGGAGTGGTTAAGGAGCAGTCTTTACCTGCCTCAGGGAAGACTCGTCTATGTAGAAGTTATCTGGATTTTCAGCATGGAGGTTGGCTGTTCTGGAATATGAGACTAAGGTCTATGAGTTCCTTCGCTTCGGCATGGTCTCATTTGTCATCCTTTAAGGAGAGCGAGATGTTGATGCTTGATTTGGAGCCCGAATTTCTTGAGATATTGTTTGCCATCTCGAAAGTCCGTTGTGTAGTCTGTTGATGGTTTTGGTTTTCAAGAAGTCTTTGGATTAGAAGTTTTTGGTTAGCTGTGGTAGCAGTGCAATTCGAAGTGTTCGGTGTGCTGACGAGAAGGTCTTTTGGCTTTGCAGTATCATCGAAGTAGTGTGGGGAAATGGCAGTGTGCTCATTTCTCTAATGGTTCGGGAATCTTAGTGGTTCTTCTTTCAGTAACCCGGGCAGTCGGTGGAAGTTATCTTGAAGAATTAACCTTGTTTGGAAAAACTTAGAGTTGTTCTAATTAGTAAAGAGAGGACAGTTTCTTTGGAATTCGAATTAGGTTGGATCGTAAAAGTGACTTGCGATTGGTTTGGAATTTTCTTGAGCATTCTTTTGTTTGAGACTGAGAATTCTCATGAGGAAGTAGGAGCCGCTGGAGTAATCAGAAGTTCGTCTGCCTCTGGAGTGGAGTTCTATATTGTTTGGTTCCAGAAGTGATTTTGGTAGCTAGCCCGGTTGTAGGATGGTTCTTGGAGAAGGTAGAGTTGGAGTAGCAGCTCAGTATATTTTTGGGTTTGATTTGGTCAGATCTAGTTTTTGAGTTTGGATTCTATAGTAAGGTTGTGTGACCGAGTCAGATGAGTCACTCAGATATTATGGATTTGATGGACAAAGTTCCCAGATATATTGGATAATTTTGTACACGTGTTCATCGATAGTATTCTTATCTATTTCAGAATCAGAGTTATGCAGCGGAAGCAAGGTAGCAGCTTTGCAAGGATGGAAGCGAGTTATGTTTGTTATTGCTTGAGGAGTAGAGCCTGTATTCTGGATTTCGACGGATTTCGGAAGACTTTTCTGTTGGATAGAATCTAGAAACTAGTTTGCTTTGGTCTAGTTGTTTCTGGAAATATCAGCATAGGTTGAGCTAATCAGGAAACGAATTTGCAGCCCAGGATTGTCTGTTGAGTATGCAGCTATGAGATAAGGAGTTTTGGAATTCGAAGTTGGGGACTTCATTGTTGTTAAGATTTCTCTGGTTAAGAGAACAGAAATTGGATAAGTTTGGATGGCTAGTCTGAGGCATTTGAAGATTTCTTATCTGTGTTTTGATAGGATGAGATTGAATTGCCAGTTTGGATAAGCCGGAATTCATTGTGTGTCACTTATCTCTGAGGGAGTACGTGTAGGATTCATCGATTGGTTGTTGAATCTGTAGTTCAGTTGGATCTGGAAATTGTTCAAGACTTGAGTATAATCTGATGTTCTGTTCAGATTGATGGATCTAGAGATGAGAAGAGCTCTGAATTTTGGTAGTGTAGTTAGTTTGTTGGTTTTTGTAGAGCGAGTCTCCCGGTGATTTATACTTGGGAAACTCGAGATAGTATTAGTAAGATCTATTCTGATTTGTGTCAGAATAATTAGTTAAGTTTGTTTGTTTGTTTGTTTGGTTGCTATGGTTGTTAGTTACTGGTTGATAGGAATGTTTTGCTGTTTGAAATTAAAATCTTTGCTGGGTTATTAAAGTACCTTTGCTTTTAAATTTCGGGGACGAAATTCTTTTAAGGGGGGAGGATTGTAAAGATCCAGAATTTTGGGCAATATAAATTTAATAATCTGTATAAATAATTTAACTGGTTTGATAATTTTTCTTTATAATTTTAATTTAAACTGATAAATTTATTCTTTTTAAAGGTTAATAAATATTTAATCTGATGATTGTGATCAATATCTTTCTAATAATTTGAAATGGATAAGAATTGATTTTCAAAGCTAATCAAATTTTATTCTATTTATAATATATATATATAATATTGTGAATAGAAGATCTTTTGTTTTAAATTAAAGATGAATTTTCAATTGTAATATATATGTTTGTATATGTTATAATTTGATTTATTTTGAAATTTAATTAAATCAATTGATAATTTATAATGTATGAATATTGTAGATTGAAGCTTTGTTTTAGAATCAATGTTTTCAAAAGTTAATTTAAAGATTTATTCATTTGTTTTAAAATATAAGTTTCTTATTTTAAATATGATAGTTTAAAAAAGATTTGAACCTTTTGTTTTGTTTTGTTTTAAAATGCTTAATTAAAAATGGTTATAAATGTATGTATAAATGTTTTAGTATTTTTAATACATGTATAAAGATATATTTATATTATAATTTGTTCTAGAATAATTTCTTTTAAAAATAAATTATGTACATACGTAAATATCTATTAATTAAGTAATTTATATATACATTTAAACTAAATAAAAATTTAATTAAAAACACTTATGTACATGTGTGAACATTTAAGCCATCTTTATAACACTTGTAATTTTTAAAACATGACTAATGACATTTGTTCAAATTATAAACATATGGAAAAATATTTATTTAATTTTTAATAAATGTAAAAGAAGAAAACTTGTTTTTTTCCAACACTTTCACTCTTTTGTTTCCTTACTTTCATTCTTTAAAAATTTTAATGGCTATCAAAACTTTTCTTCAACATTGAAAAAAAAATCAAATCTAAATTTGAATTAAGAGCTACAACTTCAAATTTCAACCTGCAATCAATGGAATGATCTTCAACAAGTTTTAATCAAAAATTCAAGTTGCATTTCAAAGTTCTAAAACCTGCAACCAAAAGTAAATCAAATCTGTGGTTTTCAATCCTGCAACTAAATGGAAAGTTTTTCAAATCCTGCAATTCAAATAATGTTCAATCTGCAACTTTCAAATTTGAGATACATGAAGATCTACAGTCCAATATTTTAGAGCCTCAATTGAAGCATGCAATCAAAGTTTTCAGATCTAAGATTCAAATGCCTGAAAGTATTGAAACTGCTATGCTTTGTTCTCTGATCTGCATTTTTAAAAGAGGTGAGTAAACTAATTTTAAAAACAGTTTGATTTTAGGTTTCATCTTGATTTTATGATGATATCATGAGGTTATATGAAAAATTTATTTAAATTGGAATGCAATGTTGAATTAAGATATTGAATTGCCTGTAAGATTTAAAATGGATACTGTGTTTATTAAAAACAGTCCAAATCCTTCAAAATCTAAATAACTTGATTTTTAACATGAATTGGACAGTGATTTGTTAATGAAAGTTGTTTGCAAACACATAATATATCATCTAAAAATAATTATAGGATTATAAAATGAATGAGTTACTCAGAATTTTCAAATTACAGTGAAAAATCAAGTTGGGACAAAATTTTATAATTTCAAATTCTAGTTTTGAAAGTATAAGTGAATTACAATTGGAAAGATATGATTTTTAGAGTAATTTTTAACTGAGCATTTAAGATGAATTTGGGGTTTATTTGGAATTTGCAATTTGCCGATTACCCACGTTGTAATTGGGTTTGAAACTTGGGTCGAAGCATGCTTGTGGATCATGGAAGTGGGGAAAAATGTTCAAGATTTTTTTTGTAGGCCGTAGCGATGGGATTAGATCGAAGTAGGGTTTGGTGTAGTGTTGTTTTCGGGTTGTTTGTAGAGGCTATTGTGTTTTGGATTGGTGACCGGAGTTGATCACTTTTGGGGTGGATGTTGTGCTAGGGTGTGGCAACTCGGTGGTGGGGTTGGCGATGGTCAACGGTGAGGAAGTGATCGGCGTAGAGGGTTTTTGGTGGTCGTTCTTCCTGCAGTTTTCGTGCTCGAGAGTGAAATTTCGATTCGGTTTCTTATCCTTCGATCTGAGTGGAGGAGATAGTCGTAGGGGTCGTTTGGCGTTTGTCCGTGATCGACTCGATGGTCGAGGTGGGTTGGATGGTGGTGCAGCGTGCACCGTGATTGGTTTGTGCACTGGGTATTTTGTACTTTGGGGAAGAAAGGTTTCTCTCGGGTAATGTACGTGCAAGCATCGGGGGCGACTCGTAGTATTTGAGTGCTGGGTTGCTTCGGGGTAAGCACGAGCTTGTTGGGTGTTTGACTCGAGTGTTTGGGTCGTGGGTTTCTGGTTGTTCTGTAATGGTGGGTTGCTGATTTAAAACATGTTAATGAAATATAAGTTGCAAATTTAACTTGTATTTGGATAATTGAAGGTAAGTTTTAAAATGTTATAACAAGTTTGATAAAAGAAACAAATGTATAAAGTTAAAACTTGTTGTTTGGAATTAAGTTAATCAAACTTTAAAATATAAAGTGAATTTATTTTCAAATTTGAATGTTAAGATGATTTCCATGAAAATAATTTAACTTAATTAAAGTTTGAATTTTGATTTAAAAAGAGTATTTTGAATTTAACCATTAAATCAAAAGTTTTAAGTAATATCTTAAAAAATAAGTTTTCAAAATTTTATTGAAAATGAATATGTTTAAATTTGATGATTAAAAGTGTTTTAAATTTCAAATTGATTTCTAAATACCTTATTTTCAAAATAAGGTTATTGTTATGATTTTGGAAAACCAAATTGAATAATTTGTTTTAAGTTATGAAAATTTAATTAAATTCAAATAATTTATTTATGAAGATAAATATGGTTAAATTATTTTGTTATAAACTTAGGAACACTTAATAAATGTGATTTGTTAATTAAGATAAATTCTTTTCTTAAGGAATTTCTTTAATATTAATATTTAATTAATTTTAAAGGATAATCACCAAATGATATTAATTAAGAAATGGATTAATATAATTGTTGAAGTTGATTAATTATGAAGTAATTAATTAATTAAAGGATCAAGGATTATTTAATAATGGAATTAATTACTTATTAAGGTAATTAATTAAGGAAGTAATCAAGATTTATTAATAAAGTAATTAGAAGATAATTACTTATGTAAGTAATTAAGAGTTAATTACTTAATTATTTTAGATTAATTAATGAATGTGACTAATTTAGATTAATTACTAAGTGTAATTAATTAAAATGTAATTAATTAGTAAAGTAATAAATTAAGGATTATTTATTAATTTAATTGAATAATTAATTACTTAATGAAGTAATTAAAGATTAATTAGATTAATTAATCAAGAATTAATATAATTAATAAAGATGTTAATTAATTAAGATAAGTAATTACAAATTGTTAACTACTATTTATGGTTAATGAGATGTTAATTACAAGTTAATTATTCAATTAATTAAAGAAATTTTTGATTAATAAGGATCATTAGTTAATTAACGTTATTAATCAAGGTTGATTAATAAAAGTAATTAATTAAAGTGTGATTAATTAATTGTAATTAATTAAGATTTAATGTAATTAATTATAGTTAATTAATGGAAATAAATGAAGGATCATTTATTATTGTAATTAATGATAGTAATTAAAAGTTAATTACTGAATATGGTTAAGGATAATTACTTGAATGTAATTAAAGTATAATTAATCAAGGAAGATTAATTGAGGAAGATCATTAGAGATGATTAATTTATTTATTTGGAATAAATAAATAAAGAAGGATTATGGTAATCCAATTGGTTAGGAGTCAATCAATTCTACTTTTGAATGATTAATTGATATTGGATGATCAATTGATATTGAGTAACTGATATTTGGTAATTGATATTGGATGATCAATATTGAATGATTGATATTGGATGATTGATATTGGGTGTTTGGTTGATACTAGATGTTTTGGATATATCTGATATGGGATATGCTGCTTTATGAGATGAATATTTGTTATGAATTATCTATTGTGATAATGTGATTCATCTATCTGATATATCATCCTGAATATAAGTTAAACTATTTAAACTGTTTTAAACCCTTAAGTACAACTTGGACATTAAAATGGCGTTTGGTTTCGATGAGACCGGGATCGGGTTTCCATATTTGGGATCCGAAAACCACATCAATTTCAATTAAACGTTAGGTCATGAATCCAAGTGGAGCTAGTGAAGACTCGATGTGTAAGAACTATATGTCAGTATAACTCTGTGGGTGATTCCGTAATGAGTTTGACGGAATAGTGCTTATAGATTCGAGATGGTGATTTAGAGTGCAAGGGCTATGGTCGTTGACTCTGAGGGTGATTCCAAAATGAGTGCAACGAGATAGTGCCTTCGGTTTCGTTCGAACCCGGAATGAACTTGTACGGATTGAATGCTTTCAAACCATCGTCAGGTGGGCAATGAGCATTCTAAGATAGATGTGTTCTATAAAGGTAATCGCAGCCTCAAGCCTCATCAACCGGGAATGGTTAAAACAGGGGAGGTGCAGCAAGGCTTCGTGGGTAGCTCCCACTGGAGAGCAAGATTTACTCCTGTCTAGAAGTCCCTTTTTATTTCGGCTGTGTGGGGCGGTTGAATTCCGGACAACTGCTGGGGTTGTCTTGTTCGAGGCTGTTCAGTAAGGAATGGTTCCGGCCTTGTGTTGCAGGGGAGCGGGCATACTCCTCGGTATGGTGATCTAGGCCACGTACTATGACGGGCGGTACCCCAGTAGCCCTGCCATTAATGGAAACCCATTCTTCCTACGAGACCCTACGGTTTTGTTTGTATTACCCACTTATGTGGCTAGTAGCTGGAATTTAATCATGTAACAATTTCGGCTATTTCTTATTTACTTGAAAACCCTAGACACTATTATAATATCACTAGATTTCCTATCAAATGTTTTGGTTAGCGTAAGGTAAAAACTTTTCCATGTTTATGTGTGGGAAGTCTTACGTGATACCTTTTCTTTTCAAAGGTTTTCTACAGTTAAGCAATTTTAACCCGTTTACTCACACCAGACCCCTGTCTGACCCAAGTATTTATTTTCTATTTTATTAAACTCTTGGGTACTCATATTATGTATGAGTGGTCAAGTGATTCAGGTTTTCTTGACGATTTCTGAAGGAGTAATGGAGCATGAGGCTTCCACGTGTAGATATATTATGTTTCCGCTGTGTTTGTTGTATCTGTATTTGTTGTACTTGAGTTGTATAGTTAGACAGATGATTATAACTGTCTAATATGTGTTGTATAAATGGTTTACTCTGATGTAATATGATACCGTGTAGTATTTTAAGTGATATATTATATTTCATTCGTTCCGCTGTGAGTTCTCGGATGTTGTTGTGTTTCTTCTTTCTCTTTCTTTTCTTCTTCTATCCCTTTCTTTCTTCTAGATGATGCGATTTCCTAGAGATAGGAAGTCGGGTCGTCTCAATATTGGTAACGCCTTAATGCTATTTTAATAATTTTCTTACGATAGACATTATTATAATAGTATATATTACTACATAGTAGATAGTTTAATGGATCCTTAAAGGATGGGTGATCCCAAGCATCCTTTAAGTTACTGATGCATTTTTATACAGTTCACTTGAGTTGATTTACATTTTATAAGTATGTATGTCCTGACTCGATTGTTTTGTGTTTTGCTTTACGCTCGAATCAGCCTAAGTATCACAGCTTTGGATTCATCTTTTAGAGCTAGAGATCTGCTGGAGATTTAGCTACCTATCTATTATTTCCTATTTCAATTATTTTCCCTTCAGTCATTTGCTTATGTATTAGTGGACTTATGTATTTGGATTTCCAGTTGTAATTGCTATCAGACTCCATATTATGTTTTTGTTTTGAAACAACGTATTTAGTAGCTTCATGAACAACTATATTTATTTTATTTCGCTGCGAGATAATCTGATTTTCTGTGTCTGTGATTTATGATTTATTTTACTTGCCCCAAATTTATTACAAATTGTTGTTTTGAATTATTCAAGTCCGACATGTGTGGTTTTATTGTCGATTTGAATGGTCCAAAATAGCATGATGTTACACTTTTGTAGTTACCATTAGCTGCTGTGTAGGGATTTATATAGCATCTAGTCCACAGTAAGGTCTGTGGTGTAACGACCTGGAATTTCGATCATGAAATTTCCAGATAGTTGGTGAAAAGAAGAAAGAGAAAGAAGAAGAAACAGAAAACTCAAACTCAGAATCTCACATTCGCAGCGGATAAAATATAATATCACACAAATAATAGTTTTACAAAGAAGAACTGTATCAATTCACTTATACATTTATACATCAGAGTTACAACATTTACACAACATTGGACAGTTTAAAACAACATGTCCAGATATACAACTATAATATATATACAACGGGTACGCTCCATACGTTTCTGCTATCCAGCTCGCCTCCTGAGCTCCAAAACGTCCCTACCTGAAAATCTGTAATACTCGGTCTGACCCGAGCATTACATCAAAGTAACACCCGGGTCAGGCTGGAAACCAGCGTGAGTAAAATCATCTAACATGGAATACCAAAACATACAACTTATATAAACCCGGGGTAACTCAGGGTAACTTGTATCAATTTACAACTTCTCAAGTCATTATAGACATTACTTACATAACACATCAATTTCTAAGTATCATAACTTAGATTAAATGGTCCAATTTACTTAAATCATTCCACTACACCCTATTGATTCCACTTATCAAGTTTATATAGAATCGAAGTGGTTTTGGGTATTTACTAATACCCGACTTCGGTCTCTTCGATACCAATATCATCTTAACTTAAATTATTCAAGTTAAGTATAATTCAATTTTAAATATAGGATGTCACAGTAATTCATCATCACTCGATAGCCACATCATCATAATTTAAATCAAACATATCTTATTACATAGCATCACGCACCACATATTAGGGATAACACTTAATCAAAGACTTCCACTATCATTCTATTTATCCCTTAATTAATTTCATAAATTAATTTGTTCTTAACCAAATACAGTAATTAACCTTTAATTTCTTCGTTAATTACTTATTAACCATAATTATTAATCACCCTTGCTTAATAACAATCAGAATTTCACTACCTTTAATTACTTCATTGAATAAATTAACCCTTAATTTATTCTCTAATTAATCCCTTGATTAATTACAAAGTAATTATATCCAAATTACTTTTATCATTAAACATCTTTATTACATTCAGTAATTACCATTAATTACTTCCTTAAGTAATTACACTTCCATTAATTACACGATCAATCATCAAATGTTTAAATTAATTAAACTTATTTAATCAATCTAAACAAATCACATTAACCAAATTAAGTAACAAATTTCTTAATTACTTTTATTAAGTAATTAAACTAAACAATTTCTCAATTGACAATTATCAATTAATTAATTAATCTAATTAATTATTAAAAAATTAATCACATTAATTAATTTTTAAACAATCTTAAGTTAATGACCTTCATTAACTATTCTTAAATTCTTCCTTAAGAAATTATTCCTAAATAATCTATCCTTGATTAATTACTTCCATTTATCAGCCTTATTCAATTATAAACAGAAATTGACCTACTATAATTCTTACTTTAATAATTAACTTCTTAGTTAATGTATAAATCCTTTAATTAATTACCCAAGTAATTAGTCTTCAATTACTTCTTCTAAGTAACTAACCCTTAATTACTTTACATTAAGCAATTTCCTTTTATTAATTACAACCAGTAATTTATTCATCAATCACTTCACTAAATAATTACTCTTATAAATCTCATTAAGTAATCATACATAGTCAATTATCAAGTGACTATCTTTACCTAACAAATTAATTAATCACATTTATCTCATTAATTACGACTGGGTAACTCATCCCTAAAAATCAATTAATCAACCTTTAATTATAGATTAATTATTATTTAATTATAAATAAATAAACCTTAATTATCAATTTTTTTTTCAATTTAAGGTCATCAATCCTTAATTACCCAAGATCTTAATCAACCTTACAATGTTTAAATTTCTTAGTTCCATAATCATATTTAAACCGTTTATCTTTAAAATTAACTCATAAAATTAAATCTTTTAATTTAAGATAATTATAACCTAAGCATTTAACTTAACGAGTTAAAACAAGTTATATAATTTCTTAAACAATTATTTAAAACGTCTATTATAAACATAAATTTTTAAGATACGGATCAAAACTAAATTTAAACCTATTAATATTTGAACTTAAACTTGTATACATTTTCTTCGGGTCAAACCCGATTAATACTTCGAGTTAAAGTTTCGTTCAGGCCCCAAACCCGGCCCACTTTCCCCTCTCCTTCTCTTCATACTAAAACTTAGCCAAATTCTAGAGATATGACCCAAGCCAAACTCGATCAAATCTCCTCTGTGTACCGAGACTAACCCTCTTCCAAAACCCTTGAATCAATCCCTGCTTGCTTCGAGTCACGAGAGCTACCAACTTGGAAACTTACTCGACCCTCTTCCATTCTTCTCCACTTCTACTTCTTCTTCTTCCAGCCTTTCCTATTATTACTTGCACACAGTGACACAATGCACCTGCACACCCAACCTGGACATCGTCGACCATCCCTAAACCTTCCGATACATCATCGTTGACCACCCCATCACAGAGGTGCACCCAGATCGACGTCACCTTCTCGAATTAAAATTTTGACCAAACGCCCCTTCCTGGAACCATTTCTTCAACACAAATGCCTTGCCGAGGACAACCCCGATCACCAGAAAATCGCATGCTTGCACCAGTAGTAGCGCCGAACCCTACTTTTTCTATTCCCCCATCACCGATCGACCATAGAACATCTACGACAATGCAAAAACCAGGATTCAACATTGACCCCACAAGCGTCTTAAACCATACTTACCCCTTTTCTCGTCCCCACGGCCATCGAGAATCCCTACCATTATTTTTCCCGAGACCGCCATCCTCACATCCTCCTATGACCATACTCTCGACCATCATCATTACGCATGTCGGCTGAATTAGATCGAAATCCCCTTTTTGAACGACCCCAAAATTCTCTTCAAATTCATGTTTAAAAATTATGATTTAATTCTTAAAAATCCTTGTTTCCTACGTTGAATCAGGTCACAATCTTGAATTAATGAATCATTGCAGCCGAGTTTTTGTTATAGTTAAGATTTTACTGTAATTCCTTAAATCTGGTCAAAACTATCATCGATTTCTTCTCAAAAGCATTTTTAAAATTAATAACAGAATATTATTAATAGGTTGTTTTCATACAACAAGGTCTGGAAAAGACCTAGTGAAGAGATATTGAATTTTTTTTGTTATCAAAACTTGGATCCTGAAAAGCCAAACAGAGTATTCAATTTTGTATACAAGCATTTATAACTATATATCCATTCATACATACATACATTCATATTAGGCAGACAGCTAAGCAGATTTCATTTTTTTTTCTAAGTAATTTTTCTAAGTAATTACTGCATGCACATGGTTTAAAAAGAGATTTAGGGATTAATTTACTCACCTGTTGTTGAAATGAAGACAGAGCCTTCTTTTTGATAAAAAAAATTTTAAACTGTAAATTTGCATGCTGAAATGTTTTTTGATTTAAGAACTTGAATTGCTGAAATTGATTTGAAACTTTGAATGTCAGGATCTGAAACTTGTTGAAACTACTTGATTTTGAGTTGCTGGTTTCCTTACTTAAAACTGGAAGGCTCAAGATTGCATTAGCTTGGAAACAGAGAGGAAATGCTTTGTTTCCAAGTTAAAGAGATAAATTCTAGTTTTGATTTTGATCCTACTTGGTAAAGATTGAATCTTGATTCTTAACCTTGCTTGCTCAGGTTGCACTTGAAGTGTTTGGATTTGGTTGGATTTGTTTCATGCTGGTTCTTTTGTTTTGAAATTGAAGATTAGAAGAGAAAATGAGGAAGGAGTAGAAATGTATACATTTTATGATCCTTTAATTTGTTATTATTATTATTTTTTCTCCAAAATAGAAAAATCAAAGTAATGACACTTGTTCTTAATTTACTCACACTTGTCATTCACAAATGTTATTTATCTTACATTTGTTAAATTGAAATCATATAACTTACATATGTAATGTTTATGAATTAATAAATCAATTAAATGATATTTATAAAACTTATATATATTTTCTACTAAGTAAATACATTATCTTAATTTTTATAATAAAATCCTTTAAGTAAAATAATACAAAACAAATACTATTCTAAAAAAATCATTATTTTAGATCCAAAATATATTTAAGATATTTATCTTTTGAATCCCATTTCAAATTAAATTTAATTCAAAATCTTATTTAAATTCAACTCATACACACACACACATTGTAAACAAACACAAATTTAAATTTGTTTTAAAAGAAAAAAAATTGTCAAATTTTAAGTAATCATATTATGAGATTATCAAATATTTATCCAGAAATTTATAATCCCATTTTTATTCTATTTTCAAATTCAATTACATAACAACATATCTTTAATTATTGGAATTTTTATCTGTTCAATTTAATAAACTAATTAATTATCCAATTATCGGGTGTCAAAAATTCGAATTATCACATTCCTTCCCCCGTTGAATCTTTCCGTCTCGGAAAGGAACGAAGCCAAGTTTATTAAAATACTTATTATAAGAAAAATTATCCTTTGATCACTTTAAAACTATAAACTTCCTTTTTTAATTAAGAATTTTTTTTTAAAAAAAACACTTTTAAAATCTACGTAGTATTATAAATCAGTTTTTATAAAAATACTTTTTTTTATAACTCGATGTTTTTACAAGTCCATCCTCGTTCTTACAGAAATTCGGTCATACGTTGATCAGGCGTAAGACTGAAAATCTACAAGTACTTAGCAGACCCGTATTCAACATCCGGTGAAAATACTTGGAAAATAATTTTATTGAAAATATTAGAAAACAGTTTTTGAAAATAGAGGATATATCTTTGGTGGTAATGCTCTGGAAATAATCACCCCCATCCATGGTCGCAGTTAACCCGATGGTTACGTTGCCATCCCGACAAAATCTATAGATAACTGTAGGCCTCCGCGCCCCTCGATTAAACCATGGAACCCGCTACAGAACGCAGCCACAACTGGGGTTACGTAGCTATCACAGCAAAAATCCATATAACTGTTGGCATCAGCGCCCTCGAATTTTGCTACCAAAAGAATGAAACTTCTCCACTCCACTTGACCATAGATCGCAGTCTACCGATGTTGCGTTGCCTTCCCGACAAAATCAAGTGTAGACCGTTGGCACTCATCCTCCACACGATTTTCGCTATGGTCCCCACAATAGATCGCAGTGACATCGAGTTACACTGTCGTCACAGCATAACCCAAATGCCACTGTAGGCATCAATGCCCTCGACTTTCGCTACCCAATGATCCTCAGGAACTAGTTTGTCCGGACACCTCACAAGATCAACTTTAGAACCCTCCCTTGGCGCTCAAGGCAGCACCACCCGGTGGTACTCCTGAGAAGTCCATTCCAAGGGAGCGCCTTTTTCCCTAGAGCCATCATCAAAACATTTTATACTATATATATAGTATTTTTAAATCATACACCTAGTATGATCTCATACAAAGCTCCTTTACTCAAAATCAATTATTCCAAAATCGATAATTCTCAAACTAGGCTTTCCAAATTTAATATTGATTTTACCCAAAAATCAAAAGCCTTTCCAAATCCATAGGTTCCCAAAACCTTTTTCCGAAATCCTCATATGATCCTTTATATATATATATATATATTATATATATATATATAATTTTTAAAGCTTTGGATCATTTCAAACTTGTATAAAACTCCTTTATACTTCAAACACCTCCAAAAACCATTTTCTTCCGGCAAAAGATTCATCAAGGGGAGTTTAATCTTATATAACAAAGATATATAACTTTGTTTATTCAAAATCAAATATTCAAATTTGATTACTCTTTTCAATATCAATTTCATTCAAATTCGTACGATGTACACATATCATTCGTACGCCATACCAGTCTGATCGCTCATTCGATCACACAATATCACTTCCGAACTAGTATCGTCCACCCGACTTCCTAGTGCGGACTCAGATTTGGTTTCTTGATCAGAAACCGTCATTCTCCTTGCATAGTCATAACTATGATAGAGAATATCCAGAACCAATCAAAAATCCATATCCAGGTCCGCCGTCGAAAATCGAGTGAAAAATTCCAACTCGGATCGATATAACTATCTTGAAATTCTGTGCTCGAATCTGGATCAAATCACTATGCGAATAGAATAACATACGTACACCCTACGTATGTTCTTTATTGGTTATTAGCCAAATCAATTCCATTTCTATTCACATTTACTTTGATTTTCATTCACTTACTCACAATTGCTTTAATCCATTTGGATTATCACCACTATTCTTAACTCAATTGGGTATTTAACCAATAACAGTTTGAACTCCGACCAGTTTATTTAGAAAATAGCTGATTTTTTTTTAAAATAGATAAGTAGTTGGAAAATAATTACTAGTTTGTAAAATAGGTGTAAAATAGTTAGAAAATAGTTAAAACAATTATAGAAATTTAAATAATTGCAAAATAATAGTAAGATAGTAATTAGTTTTGTAAAATAGTTGAAATATAGTAATTAGTTTATAAACAGTTGGAAAATTGTTAAACAGTTTCAAAAATAATTGTAAAACAAATATAAGATAGTTTGGATTTTTAAAAGAAAGGTTGTATATATAATAAATAGCTTGGAAAAATAGGTTTATATTAAAACAATTTATATTAAAAATAGTCCAGAGTCAAAATTGTTCACTTCCCAATCTTCATTCTCAATCAATTCAATTTAAATTTCCTCTTCCATTTAAATTGACCCAATTCCAATTTAAATAACTTCAATTTCCTTTGAAATTTATTCAACCACAAATCAAGTTGAATTATCCTCAGTTTCTTTTCAAAATCAACTTTATTCAACTTTGATCTCAAATTCTTCTAATTCAGATAAATTTCAATTGAACTAGTTCCAATTTCAATTCATTTCAACTCCAGTTTGAATTAATTCCAATTTCAAACTCCATTTCCAAATCAAGTTGAATTATTCTTGATTTCTTTCCAAATTCAATTCAAATTCCATTTGAATTTTATACTTATACATCTTCAATCACAATTTCAATTAATTCAAATCAAATTGAATTTGAACTAATTCAAATTCAAATTTAAACCATCTCAAATTATATAAATTCGAGTTAATACTTCAATTGTTGATTTACTTCCTTTAAATAAATTTACCTTTTAATCCCAACAATGGATTACCATATTCCATTTCTCATTCATTTAAACAAATCCAATTCACAACTTAAAGATTTTTAACAACAATAGGATGATATTATCTAATTTATTTTAAAACATCCATTCATTTTAAATTTCTAGATCTCAAACCCAATTTGAGATCACTCAAACTCTCAATTAAAATCAACCATTTAACTCTCCAAGTTAAACCCCAATTTCATCCTGAAATTTCCAAATCATGTTGATCATTCCAACTTATTTAACTTTTCCCAAGTTAAACTCAATTCACTTAATCCAGTCAACCTTACCTAGTTTGAACTTCCATTTCAAATTCTAAACTTCACATTAATAATCTGTCCATTTATAAGTTCAAAAACTTATCACCTTAGGTATCACATCTTATTCCAAATTCAAAACACACCGTTTAGAGTTTATTTCCAACCACCATTGATTTTAATTCAAAACAAATTTCCTTTAAATTTTCAAATAACTCTTGTTTGAAATAGGACCATTTCATTCAAATGCGTTAAATAATATTATTTGTTATTTCTTTAAATTAATTACATCATTAATTAATTCCAATTAATCACATTCGGTAATTAACTTATTTCTTAATTACCTTTATTAAGTAATTGTCCCTTAAATTACTTATCTCCAGTTACTTCATTAAGTAACTCCCTCTTTATTTATCATTTCCAATTACAATTATCTTATTCTAAAACTCTTCTCCAATTCAAGATTTCAATTTTAGTTCGAATCCATTTCAAACTTATCTTTATTCAATTTAAATTTCAATTTGGTTGTATTTTATTACTTCTTAATTTAAATCAATAATTTAACAACCAATTCCTTTAGTATTTGTTAGAAAGATATATTTCTTTATATATCAAAATATAATCTTATATAAAACCATTTAAAATCTTTATATAAGAAAATAACAAGTACGCTCTCTCATATTTATACACTCAACTCATTATAGGGTACCATTGACCCTTTCCTTAATGAGTATCCCCCACCAGAGCCATGGTTCTCGCTTAACCTCGCTCTGATACCAAATGTAACGACCCGGAATTCCAATCATGAAATTTCCAGATAGTTAGTGAAAAGAAGAAAGAGAAAGAAGAAGAAACAGAAAACTCAAACTCAGAATCTCACATTCGCAGCGGATAAAATATAATATCACATAAATAATAGTTTTACAAAGAAGAACTGTATCAATTCATTTATACATTTATACATCAGAGTTACAACATTTACACAACATTGGACAGTTTAAAACAACATGTCCAGATATACAACTATAATATATATACAGCGGGTACGCTCCATACGTTCCTGCTATCCAGCTCGCCTCCTGAGCTCCAAAACGTCCTTACCTGAAAATCTGTAATACTCGGTCTGCCCGAGCATTACATCAAAGTAACACCCGGGTCAGGCTGGAAAAATCAGCGTGAGTAAAATCATCTAACATGGAATACCAAAACATACAACTTATATAAACCCAGGGTAACTCAGGGTAACTTGTATCAATTTACAACTTCTCAAGTCATTATAGACATTACTTACATAACACATCAATTTCTAAGTATCATAACTTAGATTAAATGTCCCAATTTACTTAAATCATTCCACTACACCCTATTAATTCCACTTATCAAGTTTATGTAGAATCAAAGTCGTTTCGGGTATTTACTAATACCCGACTCCGGTCTTTTCGATACCAGTATAATCTTAACTTAAATTATTCAAGTTAAGTACAATTCAATTTAAAATATAGGATGTCACAGTAATTCATCGTCAATCGATAGCCACATCATCACAATTTAAATCAAACATATCTTATTACATAGCATCACGCACCACATATTAGGGATAACACTTAATCAAAGACTTCCACTATCATTCTATTTATCCCTTAATTAATTTCATAAATTAATTTATTCTTAACCAAATACAGTAATTAACCTTTAATTTCTTCGTCAATTACTTATTAACCATAATTATTAATCACCCTTGCTTAATAACAACCAGAATTTCACTACCTTTAATTACTTCATTGAATAAATTAATCCTTAATTTATTCTCTAATTAATCCCTTGATTAATTACAAAGTAATTATATCCAAATTACTTTTATCATTAAACATCTTTAATTACATTCAGTAAATACCATTAATTACTTCCATAAGTAATTACACTTCCAATAATTACATTATCAATCATCAATGTTTAAATTAATTAAACTTATTTAATCAATATAAACTAATCACATTAACCCAATTAAGTAACTAATTTCTTAATTACTTTTATTAAGTAATTAAACTTAAAAAATTTCTCAATTGATTATTATCAATTAATTAATCTAATTAATTATTAAAAAATTAATCACATTAATTAATTTTTAAACAACCTTAAGTTAATGACCTTCATTAACTATTCTTAAATTCTTCCTTAAGAAATTATTCCTAAATAATCTATCCTTGATTAATTACTTCCATTTATCAGCCTTATTCAATTATAAACAGAAATTGACCTTCTATAATTCTTACTTTAATAATTAACTTCTTAGTTAATGTATAAATCCTTTAATTAATTACCCAAGTAATTAATCTTTAATTACTTCTTCTAAGTAACTAACCCTTAATTACTCTACATCAAGCAATTTCCTTTTATTAATTACAACCAGTAATTCATTCATCAATCACTTCACTAAATAATTACTCTTATAAATCTCATTAAGTAATCATACATAGTCAATTATCAAGTGACTATCTTTACCTAACAGATTAATTAATCACATTTATCTCATTAATTACAACTGGGTAACTCATCCCTAAAAATCAATTAATCAATCTCTAATTATAGATTAATTATTCTTTAATTATAAATAAATAAACCTTAATTATCAATTTTTTTTTTCAATTTAAGGTTATCAATCCTTAATTACCCAAGATCTTAATCAACCTTACGATGTTTAAATTTCTTAGTTCCATAATCATATTTAAACCATTTATCTTTAAAATTAACTCATTAAACTAAATCTTTTAATTTAAGATAATTATAACCTAAGCATTTAACTTAACGAGTTAAAACAAGTTATATAATTTCTTAAACAATTATTTAAAACGTCTATTATAAACATAAATTTTTAAGATACGGATCAAAACTAAATTCAAACTTATTAATATTTGAACTTAACTTGTACATATTTTCTTCGGGTCAAACCCGACTAATACTTCGAGTTAAAGTTTCGTTCAGGCCCCAAACCCGACCCACTTTCACCTCTCCTTCTCTTCATACTAAAACTTAGCCAAATTCTGGAGATATGACCCGAGCCAAACTCGATCAAATCTCCTATGTGTACCGAGACTAACCCTCTTCCAAAACCTTTGAATCAATCCCTGCTTGCTTCGAGTCACGCGCGCTACCAACTTGGAAACTTACTCGACCCTCTTCCATTCTTCTCCACTTCTACTTCTTCTTCTTCCAGCCTTTCCTATTATTACTTGCACGCAGTGACACAGTGCACCTTCACACCCAGCCTGGACGTCGTCGACCATCCCTAAACCTTCCGATACATCATCGTTGACCACCCCATCACAGAGGTTATTCCCTTTTTGAACGACCCCAAAATTCTCTTCAAATTCATGTTTAAAAATTATGATTTAATTCTTAAAAATCCTTGTTTCCTACGTTGAATCAGGTCACAATCTTGAATTAATGAATCATTGCAGCCGAGTTTTTGTTATAGTTAAGATTTTACTGTAATTCCTTAAATCTGGTCAAAACTATCATCGATTTCTTCTCAAAAGCATTTTTAAAATTAATAACAGAATATTATTAACAGGTTTTCTTCTACATCAAGGTCTGGAAAAGATCTAGTGAAGAGATATTGAATTTTTTTTTGTTATCAAAACTTGGATCCTGAAAAGCCAAACAGAGTATTCAATTTTGTATACAAGCATATATAACTATATATCCATTCATACATACATAACATTCATATTAGGCAGACAGTTAAGCAGATTTCATATTTTTTTTCTAAGTAATTACTGCATGCACAAGGTTTAAAAAGAGATTTAGGGATTAATTTACTCACCTGTTGTTGAAATGAAGACAGAGCCTTCTTTTTGATAAAAAAAATTTTGAACTGTAAATTTGCATGCTGAAATGTTTTCTGATTTAAGAACTTGAATTGCTGAAATTGATTTGAAACTTTGAATGTCAGGATCTGAAACTTGTTGAAACTACTTGATTTTGAGTTGCTGGTTTCCTTACTTAAAGCTGGAAGGCTGAAGATTGCATTAGCTTGGAAACAGAGAGGAGCTGCTTTGTTTCCAGGTTAAAGAGATAAATTCTATTTTTGATTTTGATCCTACTTGTTAAAGATTGAATCTTGATTCTTAACCTTGCTTGCTCAGGTTGCACTTGAAGTGTTTGGATTTGGTTTGATTTGTTTCATGCTGGTTCTTTTGTTTTGAAATTGAAGATTAGAAGAGAAAATGAGAAAGGAGTTGAAATGTATACATTTTATTATCCTTTAATTTGTTACTATTATTTTTTTTCTCCAAAATAGAAAAATCAAAGTAATGACACTTGTTCTTAACTTACTCACACTAGTAATTCACAAATGTTATTTATCTTACATTTGTTAAATTGAAATCATTTAACTTACATATGTAATGTTTATGAATTAATAAATCATTTAAATGATTTTTATAAAAACTTATATATATTTTCTACTAAGTAAATACATTATCTTAATTTTTATAATAAAATCCTTCAAGTAAAATAATATAAAACAAATACTATTCTAAAAAAATCATTATTTTAAATCCAAAATATATTTAAGATATTTATCTTTTGAATCCCATTTCAAATTAAATTTAATTCAAAATCTAATTTAAATTCAACTCATATACACACACACACACATTGTAAACAAACACAAATTTAAATTTGTTTAAAAGAAAAAAAATTGTCAAATTTTAAGTAATCATATTATGAGATTATCAAATATTTATCCAGATATCTATAATCCCATTTTTATTCTATTTTCAAATTCAATTACATAACAAGATATCTTTAATTATTGGAATTTTTATCTGTTCAATTTAATAAACTAATTAATTATCCAATTATCGGGTGTCAAAAATTCGAATTATCACATGTTGTGTAGCTGGCCAATCATAGGGTAGAATTAGGGTTTTAGCCTAATTATAGGATTAGGAATTCAGCCTAATAAAGCAGCTATCAAAGACAAGTGCAAACAATCAAAGTTGACCTGTCTTATAAATTGTAATAGTTTAATCATATTTTCCATTTTATCTTTTTCCTATTTCCTTTGCTTTTTTGTATATATTAGAACTATTGAAGAGTCAATTACTTTTACTTTGCTTAAAGATTCTAGTAGTTAGTATCATTCACCAGACTTTTAGTCTGATCCACTGCTCTATTTTCCCCTTTTCCCCCCATAGGCCATCAAGGGAGAGGGCAGTAGATTGTAGTTTCTTAGAAGTTTCTTGGAGAAGTTTCTACTATGTATTTCCCTACTTTTATTTTCGTTTTTCATTCTTTGTACTGGCACTTGAGAGGGATATTTATACTCAGATTTTTGTTGAGACTACAAGTTTTTATTTTATGAGACATATTGGGTTTTGAGACGTGCATGTTGTATTTGGTATTTGACTTATTTGGTTTATGAAGCAATTATGAATTTTTTGTTTTGAATAAGTTATTATTTTAGTTCCTATTGTTTTTACCTAATTTGTCTTGTGAATCTCAGTCTCTGTTAGTTTTAGTTGTACCTACAGTGCTCCATGCCTTTTAGTGTGTCCTTTTGGGTATATTAAGGGGTGTAGGGTGTTTCACTTGGTATCAGAGGCTAAGGTTTCAGTATTCCTAAAAATTCATTTTAAAAGTAAAATTATTTTCCAAAATAACTTTATTTAAGAAGTAATTTTCAGAAAAGAACTCCTAGAAATAGTATTTTAAGTATAAAAGAGTTTTTATAAAAGTCCCCTAAAAGTCCAGTACAATCTTCTTTCGATTCTTCCGAGCCTAAATTCTCTTTTCTTTACATAGAATGGCTGACTAGCTGCATAGAGCTACGGTACTAGAGGTGCAAGGGCAAGTGCCCAATACAACACCAGCAGGTGGAAATCCCTTTAATCCAACCACATCGGTCCCTTCTTCTGAGCTATGCAAGGACTTCGCAGTATAGGAGGCATAATGTTTTCTGGCATGGAGGATTCCGAGGAAATGTGGGTTAGTTTTCTGAATTTGGAGCAAAGGTTTAGGCGGTTAGGGTTGGAGTATCAATGGAGTTTTTAACTTATATCTCGGCAGCTAGAATAAGAGCCTAATGGGGTTCCTACAAGCTCTAAGAAGCTATTGTGGAGGGCAAGAAGGAGAAGAGGAAAAGGGAAGACCCTCGAAGCGAATCAAGAAAAAAGTGAAGTGCTATAGTTGAAGAATGATTGGTCATTACACAAGAGATTGCGAGAAAGAGAAGATGAGGGGAAGGTGTTATAGTTGTGGGAAACCTGGTCATTGGAGTAGGAGTTGTCCCAAGTAGATGGGACAGGGTGCGGGTGTACCAGTTGCACAGATTAAGACCTTGGATACAGCGCCTTCCAACAACAGACCAAATCTAGGTAGGACAATTTGATTCTATTTCTAATTTTCCCATTGGGACTCTTTTCGATTTTGGAGCATCACACCTCTTTTATCTCTATTTCTTATGTGGATTGTTTGCACTTAGACATTTCTTTAGTTGTAGACCCCATCTTTGTTTCAAACCCTATAGGAGGATCGACACCCTTGTCTATGGTTGGTAAGGGTTTGAAAATTTATATCCTTGGCATAGAATTCTACTACGACGCCTATGTTTTGGGATTCTCGAGGTATGGGATGATCTTGGGTATGGATTGGCTATCCACATATAGAGCTATATTAGACTGTGAGAGGAGAGTCGTTAGTTTATAGACATGCATCAGTAGGACTCTCGAGATTTCTTGCGAACCGTAAAGGTCAGTTATGTTGAACTTCCTTTATTCCCTTGATTCATCATCATCCAAGTTATATTCGGTTTCTTTCGTCAGAGATTTTCGAGACATCTTTGAGGAGTTTAGGGGACTATTGCGCCAAAATTGGTCACAAACCCCAAGTATAGTAAAAGCACCAATATATGAATGTAAGTTAACAATATCTAGACACAAATCTTAAATTCAAGCAAAATAAAGAATAACAATTCGAAAGTAAAAATCAGTGATACAAGATTTATAGTGGCTCGGCTATCTCTGGCCTACGTCCACTTTGAATGATAATCCTTTTATTGATGTTCTTTGCTGGCTACAGTTGATTACAGTAGATTACAATGAATAAATTCGAGTACAACCACTATGATGAAGTGCAAAGTTGAATCCGGCAGAGTCTGGGCGTCGAATGGCCAAAGATCCCCCTTTGTAGGCTTTAGAGGCCTATTCATCACATGCAAATATCTCACTCAAACTTCGGAAGATTCTTTCTGACACATGAGTAGGCCCACGCGATCGATCCCAGGAAGTTTTGGCTCGATCCGTGATCGATACGAACCAATTTCGTATCGATCAAAATTTTGTCCAATGGAGTTGAAACTTGGCAACCTTCCTTGGCTCGTACGTAAGCTCCTGTGAAAATTTCATAGCATTTGGACCTGTGGTTTAGGAGACATGATTGATACAAGATAGTGTTTTTCAGCAGGCAGTTTAGTTCGAATCGATTAATTCGCATCGATTTGTTCGAATCGTTCAGGGCACGTGCCTAGGTAATGACACGTTTTGAATTCTTGGACCGATCCATTTTTTGTGTCGAGTTGACCGAGCCTTCATCCTATTTGAACTCCATTCAGATCCATCCATATCCTTTTATTCGCATCCATCCACTTCGACTTCTATTCGTATCGCTAGTCCTTGTCCATCGAAGTAATCACTGTCGTATCGATGCATGTGGTGTGTTTCGTATCGATCGTATATGTGTTGATCGATACGTAGTAACCTTAGACGATGGGGGTAGAGTGCATACAGGATCGATACGAGGAAGGTGTAAATTGATGGATACGAAATAATGGTTTCTTCATGGATACGAAAAGGTCGGTTAGATGGATACAAAAAAACCTTACCTGATGGATGCAAAGAGCGTAGTTCCCCTTACCGATACGAAGACAGGAGCGCCTGAAGGATTCGAACCATCGCAATATGAAGAGATCAATACGAACACCTTATTCTTACCTACGAGGATCGATACGAATTGGATGGGTACAAAGTGAGGTATGACCATATGGACACGAACAAGACTTTTCTCTATGGATACGAACTGCCATTTACTTCGGTTTACATCGATCGTATCTTAAGCATACGAACTTTGATTTATCTTGAAATTTTAAACATAGCCTCTCCTAGCCTTGATCATCATTCCCAATTGATTCCGCCTTGATTGGAGTTTGGCCAAATTTTGACGACATCGATCATAACCTTGTTTCCAATCGACTTCCAATCCTGATATCCATTCTTTTTTCCAGCTAACTAGTTGATATTCCAGCCTTGACCAAAGGGTGGGATAACATTTTCCACCCAAAACATGCCTTGTGATAAGAAGGTGTGTTTTGAAAAGCTTCGAATCCGATATCCAAAGTCCATAGCCATATAATCCGAATGCATCGTTCTTGACCACTCCGAGTCGACGTCCGACTCCAAATCCAGTAACCAAAGCCTTAAGCAATTCCATATCCATCCGAACCCAATAATCGAGTTCAAATCCATCCTTACCCAATAACCAATAACTGAATCCATGACCTCTCCGGGTGGATATTCAAATCCGTAACCTCTTCGGGTTCCTGCCAAGTGCAATCCACACCTGACGACGGTGGTCTAGTGTCCCTGGACGTTGAATAATGCCTTTGCTAAAGTCTTAAGCCGAATCCTGGTCGCTACAAACCCTTGCCAAGTATAGTCCATACTCGACGACCTAAAACAATAACCGATAATATAAGGCCTATGTCCTAGGTCGAATCCTGGTCTCCCTGGACCCTTGCCGAGCATAGTCCATACTCGGTGACCTGAATAAGCCAATTTGTCGCGTTCGGGTGAAGAGACTTACCTCTTGCCAGTTACAATCCATGCCCGACGATAGTTTACCAGAAAGCCAAATAAAAATCTAATGAAAATCCAATCCAAAATCCAAATCAAATCAGAAAACCAAAAATCCACATCCAAAATCAAAACCAACATCCAACATGAGAACTACCATCCAAACAGAGGTCCAAACTAGAAAACAAATAGAATCAGGAGTTCAAACCAAACTCCAAAACCAAACCAGAAAAACGAGAGTCCAATCCAAAAACAGAAAACAGATTTCACAAACCATAGCATCACGGTTTATCATCATTCAAAGAATGCCTAGGGGACATCTCCGTCCCCGTACATGAGTAAATGACTTGGCCGTCTTGCTCGTAGTTTGCTACTTATTTCATATTATCCTAGTCAATTTATAACCAATCGACCATCATTCCTGGGCCTCTCACCATCATTATTCGATGTAGACGATGGTTATTCCTGCCCCACCGCTGCATTCCGAGTCTCGACGTATTGTCGCAACTGTCTATTCCTTACGTGCTCCTCATTTATGTCCATTAAAGTGCCTGCAGCTATTGGTATCATGTCCGTCCAAATCGTGGAAAAGACAGTGCCTTCCTGATGCCCTTTCATGTTCAGAAGGTTCTCTCCTAAATGGCCTTCGGTATGGAAGGCGATTCCTGGTCTCCATGAATATCCGTTCTAACATCTCATTCAGTCCTGTGTAGGTGGAGAATTTTGGCTCTCTCCATCGCTTCCTATCTTTTTCTGAATCATCATTAAGCTTCCTTTTTCCTTTACAATTATCTTTATCCAAGCCTGCGCTGCATGGTCCTCCATCCTCAGTCACGTTCGCCTCCTTTAACTTTAAATTTGTACATGCATCTTCTTGCCGAAGGAATCTCTCAGCTTTGTGAAAAAAATCCCCAAGATCTAGTGGCGGGTCTCGTATTAGAGATACTTTGAAATCTGAATTCTCTCTAACTCCTGACACTGCTGCCATCAAAACCATTGATGGATCCGGTCGATCCACCGAAGCAACTACCGCATTGAATAGGGTTAGGAAAGCTCTCAACGATTCATCCATCCTTTGATTTACCGATGTTAGCATCATTATATTTTTTGGTCTTTTAATATGAACAATAAATTGCTTCAGAAACCTATCCACGAACTCTATCCATGTCCTGATAGATCCCTCTTCCAGCTACCTGAACCACATAGCTGTTATATCCGTCAAGTATAAAGGGAAACATCGGGCCATAACTTCCTCTGATTCCCCCAGCACCTCCATGTGTCTTGTGTATCTCATCAAATGATCAGTTGGATCAGCCTTGCCATTATACGTCTCCATGTTAGGTAGCTTTAACTCCAGTGGATTCCGAGCTATCCTAATTTCATGAGTAAACGGACTCTTGTTTACTCCTTCCAGATCTCTGTTGGTCAAACCTCCATGCATAGTTCTCCTGATAATCTCAGCCAGTCCAGCGTTGTCCGTCAAGGGTTGCCCCCCGAGTTCTCGAGGGAGTTCTGGTACATACACTTCATCCCATGCTCCTACATTCCTGCCAGCATCCCGTTGTACAGTGTGAACTGAAATTCCTCCATGAACTGGTCTGTCGTTATCCGATGGTGTGCCCTCGAGCCTGGGTTCATCCAGATAGCAGGTGTATGCTGATTAGGGATTGCGCCTTGCTGAGCTACTCCATTTGATTGCCTATTTGGTCCTTCCGCTCCAGCTCCGTGGATCTGAACTCTTGAAGCTCCGGCTGCTCCTGTTTGTCCAAACTGTCTGAGGAGATTCTGCATTATTTCCTCCTGCCTTTTCAGAAATTCTTCGTGCATCGCTCCCATCATGATTTCGATTTCGTCTTGGGTGATGAAAGATGAAGTCTGATCGCCCCCTGATGAAGCCTCCTAGCTTCCAACATGCTGACTTCTCTCTGTTCTCTGTCTTCTACTCGATTGCCTCGTTATAGCTCTCTAGATTTGAATCCCTAAACCTTCAAATCTGAATTCCAAATCTAATATAACGGGTGCTAGTTGTTCTCATTGAAAGCACCAAAGTGTTTGCGCCAAAATTGTTTACAAACCTCAAGTATCATGAAACCACCAATATATGAATGTAAATTAACAATATCCAGACACAAATCTTAAATTCAAGCAAAATAAAGAACAACAATTCGAAAGTAACAATCAATGACACGCGATTTATAGTGGTTCAGCTATCTCCGGCCTACGCCCACTATGAATGATAATCCTTTTATTGATGTTCTTCGCTAGTTACAGTTGATTATAGCAGATTACAACGAAGAAATTCGGGTACAACCACTATGATGAAGTGCAAAGTTGAATCCGGCAGAGTCTGGGTGTCAAATGGCCAAAGATCCCCCTTCTACAGGCTTTAGGGGATTATTTATAGGCGTCACATGCAAATATCTCGCTCAAAATTCGGGAGACTCTTTCTGACATGTGAGTGTGGCCACGCGGTCGATCCTACGAAGTTTCAGCTCGATCCGTGATCGAATTTCGTATCGATCAAGGTTTTGTCTAATGGAGTTGAAACTTGGCAAGAACCTTCCTTAGCTCATACGTAAGCTCATGTGAAAATTTCATAGCATTTGGACCTGTGTTTTAGGAGATATGATCGACATGAGATAGTGTTTTTCGGCAGGCAGTTTAGTTCGAATCGATTAATTCACATCGATCTGTTTGAATCGTTCAGGGCACGTGCCCAGGTGATGACGTGTTGTGGAATTCCTGGACCATCCATTTTTTGTGCCGAATTGACCGACCCTTCATCCTATTTGAACTCCATTCAGATCCATCCATGTCCTTTTATTCGCATCCATCCACTTCGACTTCTATTTGTATCGCTAGTCCGTGTCCATCGAAGTAATCACTTTCGTATCGATGCTCATGGTGTGTTTCATATCGACCATATTCGTGTTGATCGATACGAAGAAACCTTACACGATGGGGGTGGAGTGCATACAGGATTGGTATGAGGATGGTGTAAATTGATGGATACGAAACGAGGGTTTCTTCATGGATACGAAAAAGATCGGTCAGATGGATACGGACAAAATCTTACCCGCTGGATGCGAAGAGTGTAGTTCCCCTTACCGATAGGAAGACAGGAGCGCCTGAAGAATTCGAACCACTACAATATGAAGAGATCGATACGAACACCATGTTCATAGCCACGAGCATCGATATGAATTGGATGGGTACGAATGAGGTATGACCGTATGGATAGGAACAAGACTCTGCTCTATGGATACAAACCATCGTTTACTTCAATTTACGTCGATCATATCTTGATCATACGAACTCCGATTGTCCTGAAATTTGAAACATAGCCTCTCCTAGCCTTGCTCATCATTCCCAATCGATTACGCCTTGATTGGAGCTCGGCCAAATTTTGGCGACATCGATCGTAACCTTGTTTCCAATCAACTTCCAATCCTGATATCCATTCTTTTTCCAGCTAACTAGTTGATATTCCAGGCTTGACCAAAGGGTGGGATAACAGGGACTACCCCCTTAAGAGAGATACTGACATCAGGATTTATTTTGCTAGCCAGTAGCATTACCTGTAGGGCATATGGCACCGTGAGCTATTGAGAAAGGTTTCATAAGAAGAAACATATCGAAATAGAAAGCGCCAGTCATCTTTGCTACCAAAGCAGGTGGTTCTCTTCGACTTTGCGTTGACTATGGAGAATTGAATAAGCTCACTAAGGAGAACCATTATCCCATCCCTAATATAGATGATCTTTTCGACCAGTTAGTTGGCGCTTCAGTGTTTTCTCAGCTTGGTCTAGCCATTGGATTTCATCAACTTAGGGTCACTAATGACAACATTTCTAAGATCGCATTTAGGACAACCGACGGATCCTTTGAGTGGTTGGTTATGTCTTTTGGGCTAACCAATGTCCCAGCCTATTCTATAGAATTGATGAAACATGTTATTAGAGATGTCCTAAAATAAAGTTCGTGGTGGTATTCATGGTTGACATTTTGGTGTTTTCCAAGAAGTATGGAAGAGCATGTTATTCATCTAAAGTAGGTTCTTCGTACGCTTCATGTTCATTAGCTGAAGTCAGAGTTCTTAAAGTATCACTTTTGAAGTGCGTTTAATGGGGCATAGAGAATGTCTACACATGGTAGGGATTTAAGAAATGGTTTTGTACCTTTAGGATCAAGTTGTGGAAATCCAAAGAGAAGTATGCAAAGATTAGGGGATGTACAATGGTTTAGTTGATAAGAAAAGATGAAAACCCATGTGTAATAATTACGGAAATTATAATTGTTTCATATAAGCGGATTTAACCATAGTACCTTGGAATAAATCTAACGAAAGACTTTAGTAAGAGAATGGGATTTCCAAGGTTCAAGAAAAGTACTCCTCAGTTAGTGAGGACAAAATCCACTTTATGCCATGCCCAATAAAATGAAACTTTTGAAATTAAACAAAAAGTGGAAAAATAATGTAATTGATAGAATTGAACATTTTCATTGTTAATATTTTCTTTAGAAAATAAATATGGGGTTTTTGAAGAATGGTATGAGATTTAAGTTGGTTTTTATATAATGAAAAATTGGAATTCTTTTTGAAGAATTATGGAGTACATATATATATATATATATATATATATATATATATATATATAACTCACTAGTTTCATTGTAAGTAAACAACGATTTTAAACCTAAAAACCTAGAGTGTATCAAGTATCGAAATCGTAAATTAAATTTTTTATTGTTGTAATAAATGTTTCCATGAAAAATAAGTGGAGCATGGGCTATAACACAATTGTTATAGTAAGTGACTCCCAAGAGAAATATTTTTTGACATAGGTATATGAGATTTATTGGTGTTTATTTAATTGAATCCATACACTAGTATTTTTTAGGTTGCAGTAACGGTGTTTTACGCAACATATGTTTTAACCGGAATAAAATGTATTTTAAAAGGTAATTTCTAAGTATAGAAACAAAATGGTTTGTAATGTATACTTACTATTTTTAATAAGTATAAGGAAGTGTTTTTGTAGTTATAGAAATATTAAGACAGATTTGAAGATAAGTTTTTCTGAAAGGAAAATGTGTAGGTTAGATATTAAAAAATATTTATCATGGAAGAATATAATTTAAACATATTTTAATCTGTTTGAATGAAAAGAATAATGGTATGATTTTCTATGAAACCAATAAAAATGTTTTGTGCAAGTTACAAGGAATGCATGAAAAAGATATACAAGGTATGAAAAGCAACATATTTTGTATAGCCTATTTCGAAAAATGTAAAATAAGTTCCTTGTGATTTCACATAAACATGAAATTCTCTTTTAAAAGATTCGTAGAAGATTTTAGCGTTAATAACTTCTCATTTGAGAAAGTAGTTCCAATATATTAAGGTATGAGACAATAAGGTATAATAAGAAGATGTTTTGGAAACACATAAAAACAGTTTAAAGATATTTTAAAAGAAAATGGTTTGGTGAAAAAGTAAATAAGTTTTTGGAGATGAAAAACTTAATAAAAGTATATTTTGAAAATTCAAATTTTTGAAGAAAACTAGAAAGGTATTTTAAAGAAAACAAGGAATAAGTTTTGGGCTTAGAATTTGAAAGTTTTCCCCTCTAAGTTGGGAAATAATGTTAAGTAACCAAGTATTTTTGAATTTAATATAAACGCTTAAACAACACTTTCTAAAGACAAAGATTTTGGTATTTGATGTTTTAAAAATTTAGAAACCGTAATTTTTAAATTAGGACTATAAACATTGAACCAAACTCCTAAATGTGAAGTAGATAGGAATCGTTCCAAGGTGTAACAGAAAAAGGGGTAATGCTACAAAGGTGACAGCAGTATTTACTTTTGAAAGTAATAATAGAGTTTCCATAGAGTGTATAGGACCCTAGTGAGAACCTAGGAATGTTGATTCATGTTAGCAAACTAAACAAGAACAATAAAATGGAGTTAGTAAAAATTGTAAGACATGCATGGTTGAGGATGGATATTCCAGATTTTGGAAGAACTTGGATAAAGCGTCCTCCTTTAGTGTAATTCGCATAAGATAGTTGTTCTCACGTTAGCATTAGAATGGTACCTTCCGAAGCTCTTTATGAAAGACCATGCAAGTCGCTTTTGTGTTGGAAAGAGTCTACAGAGGTTAAAAAGACTTCGAAGAAGATTAAATTGATTAGGAGAAAATGCGTACTTCTTATCCATATATCTCTTTGATAGTAAATTTTGAATTTTCTATTTTCATATTTAGTTTTCAATAGGTTCTTTCCTTTATTATCCTTTAAGAGGGTAGAACTTAGGATTTAACCTATGGATGGTAGGATTTGATGTAAACATGTTAATAGAACATGTTATGAATGATGTGTGCTAGTGATTGCAAGTGTTTGCTAGTGGATGCTAATGGACGCATAAAGGTACACTTGGCACTAATATTCTTTAGGCATCGGCCTAACTAGGACACTAGAGCATATGCATATGGATGTGTGCGCGTTTTGTTTTATTTTCCATCGTTGCTATAAATGGATGATTTTCACATGGTTGTTGCATTTGGATGATGTTTATAGCACGCATATAGAAATATCAGTTATAATTAGGAAATTTTCGCATTCATTTGGGTACATGGCACGGACATGATTGCATAAAAGGAGGTCAACTGAATCAGTGGACCGTCTCATCTTTTGCATTAGTTAGGGACATTGACACTGCATTAATTGCATAAGTATCGTAAATTGCGTTAGAAAAACTTAAGGACAATGGATGAATGGTTGATGATTGAGTAGTTGGTTGTAGAATTGGATGAAAACATTTAGTACATTCTTTTATCCTTAGAGATTTCGAGGACGAAATCCCTTAAGGACGGGAGAATGTAACAATAAGAAATTTAACCCGTAATAATTAATTCGTTAATTAACTAAATAATAAAATAACTTAGTGAAATTATTAGAATTGAGCCATGATAGTCGCACCATTGTGTCTATGGTAATTTTCTGGTCAATCTCCATATATAGAACGTAAGAATCCGAGCTAAAATGAACGAGATATGAATCAAACAAAATAAACATATATATATATATATATATATATATATGTATGTATGTATGTATGTATGTATGTATGTATATGCCAGGTCGACCAGCCGGTCGGCCTTGGAACAAGGGCGGTCGACCTGCCTTGTTTTTTTAGTGAATGAACGAACGTTCATTCGTTCGAACGCTAGTGACATATTTTGCATTCTTCAACTCGATCTGGTCCTTCCATTTCTACATTCGATGGCCTTTATTCAGCCTATGACGTGGGTGCACCCTATTGAATCCCCAAATCCAACGGCCTGAGATCCACTTCTACCCCTATAAATAGAATCGTAGGCCTAACACATTTCCTCATTCTAAGATTCTATCCAATTGGATTCACCTATTCAGGAAGGACCATAAGGGGAATAAGTTTCCAAGAAGGAAATCGTTTTGAATAAAAATATTTAACAACCCCAAGTGGATCCGTGAAATCCTAAGGGAAAAAGATAAGGACCGGAGGTGAGTAATTGTAACTATTTAAATTTGTTTAGGTAATTTAAAATAATAGGGTTTCTAATAGTTGTAATTTTACTACGATTTTTGGAGTAACCTTTTTAGTAATTTATTTACAATTTTTAGAATTATTTTTAGTTAATTTTAATTTATTTCTAGCCTTTTCATTTATCTATAGTTTATTTACAGTATTTTAGTCTATTTACCATTATTTGCGCGTTATTTACAACTTCTTCTTTCACCTTGGATTTCCTTCTATTTTCAGTTTTCTTTTACTCCTTCTTCTTCTTCTTCGCATATGGATTAGAATTGAATTAATGCCAAATTGGATCAAATTATAAGAAATCTGAAATAATGGACTATAAGATGTAAATTATAACGACCGTAATATAAGTGGAATTGGACTGAAATTATGCCTAAATATGATATTAATTGGACTGATTTAAAAAGATTGGCCTAGTTATATTTTATAATTATAACTAAAAAGAATAAAAGAAGAAAATAAGCTTATTTTCACACTTAGACCTTGGGTTAAGTAATAAGCAAGATTATTACGTAGGTTATAATAAGAAATATAGAATATGGCTTATTTTAAGACTTGGGGTAAATTAATAAGCACAAATAGTAAGAACAAGAGAAAAGTTTACTTAAATAATTTATCTAAGTTAATAAGCAAAGAATTAAAGCAGGACCTGTACCAAATAGCATTCCCCTATTATTTTCTATAGGTACATTGTTTCACATAAACCTGAAGTGAGACGAGGGACATGTTTATGCTAGTAGCGGTAGTAATTGGTCAATATAGAGATGTTCAAATCATAGGGGATTTGGGCAAGGGCGCTATTAAATATTATTTTGATGACGGTCCAATACCAGCAGCGTTCCTCTATATTTTATATGGACATGTTGTTTCGTATAATCCTAAAGTGAGACGAGGTGCATGCTTATGCTAAGTAGAAATAATAATACGACCTAATAGGTGGAATAACATGTAGCATGAGCATGGTAGCAGTTATGCGTACAACTTCCACTTTGGTGCTCAGTAATAGATATGAGTTCCTAGCGCTTAGTTTGTGTGTCTTTCGTAGACACCATTGCCTTCTGTATAGGAAGCTATGTATCGTCTAGTCCACAGTGGGCGCTTTGTGTATCTTTCATAGTTACCATTGGCTGCTATATAGAGAGTTATATAGCGTCTAGTCCTCAGTAAGTCTATGGAGCAGCATGCCGATCAAAGGGTAGAATTAGGATTTCATGCTAATTATAGGATTAGGAATTCAAACTAATCAAGCAGCTGTCAAAGACATGTGCAAATAATCGAAGTTGACCTATCTTATCAATTGTAATAGTTTAATCGTATTTTCCTGTCTATCTCTTTCCTACCTCCTTTGTTTCCTTTTGTATATACTAGAACTATTGAAGAGTCTATTACTTTTACTTTGCTTAAATATTCTAGTAGTTACTATCGTTCACCAGACTTTTAGTCTGATCCACTCCTCTATTTTCCCCTTTCCCCCCATAGGCCATCAAGGGAGAGGGCAGTAGATTGCAGTTTCTCAGAGGTTTCTTGGAGAAGTTTCTGTTATGTATTTCCCTACTTTTATTTCCTTTTTTCATTCTTTGGTCTAGCACTTGAGAGGGATATTTATACTCTGTTTTTTGTTGAGACTACGAGTTATTATTTCATGAGACATATTGGGTTTTGAGACATGTATGTTGTATTTGGTATTTGACTGATATAGTTTATGAAGCAATTATGAAGTTTTTGTTTTAAATAATTTATTATTTTAGTTTATGTTGTTTTTACCTATTTTTTGTCTTGTGAATCTTAGTCTCTGTTAGTTCCAGTTATGCCTACAACGCACAATGCCTTTTAATGTGTCCTTTTGGGTATATTAAGCGGTGTGGGGTGTTTCATAAACATAGCATCCATCATCCATACTCACACCACTCACTCAATGCATTGGATATATGATACTCATACGACCCCATCGCATAGTGAAGGACTACTCAATGTTCTAATTTCTCAGTACTCGAATCCATGCCATTCGATATGCCCGGAACTAGACTATCATTACACTTAGTTCAGGGTAAAATGGATTGAAACATCATGTGAAATGGGACACATTGCACTCCCAAGTGAGCATCTTCACACACCCCTACTTTACGAGTACACTTCAAAACCTACGAATATCAAAAACCTCTTTACACACATCATCCTTAATAGAGCGCATCCTAGAACTATCCTTACAACTCCCGTCTGAAGTCATTATGGCTAGGGAGTATTTTCGATAACCATCGTTGGTCATATAACATCATCATCTGTCCTATGACCTTACTCCAACAGTTCCTACAATCCAACTCATAGTAACTTCCTTTGCATCTTAAGTATATCTATCCATCATCGAAGCCATCACTTCCCATCATGGAATGATCATCATCGAATCATGTCATCATTGTAAAAGAATCATCACCAAACCTTATGGTTTAGTACCGACTCGAGTCTTAACTCTTAAAAATATGAATGCAACTTGAAGTAAAGTCATGCGTGAAGATCCAAAGCCAACATTTGAATGGCCCAAAACAATTTCCCTTGTGACTCGAAGCAAATACATGAGTGACCCAAATGCTGCCCACCTTCGAACCATACTGCCTCGATTCATAAGATCTGATCTGAACGCCATCGACCCGAGCCCCATCGAACCAAGCGCGACTGACCCATATTCCGCCATCGATCCCTGTAACCATAAACCAAGCCTGCTCACTAAACCATTCAACTCCAAAGTCTAACACAAGCCCATTATTGGGCCACCTCGGATCAGCACCAAACCATGGGTATCGATCCCACACTTATAATTTTTCAACCTTCCTTGCTCGTCCATGCATGCATGCAAGTGACCTAAAGCATTACAACAGATAGCTGTAAGCAAATCTTCCCAAAACACGAGCATGACTCAAAGCAAACTCCCATCATTCCAAAGCCTTCAAATCGCCATCGATCCATCTTTAATTGACCATGACTCGAGTAAACGAATTCTGAATGACTTAAAACTTGAAATGTAGCCTTGTGAGGGTTGCTCCACGTGGATCACACCAAATTTTAGTCAAGTCGCCTTCATGGATCATCACTGATCCATGACTTTATTACTAATTCTACATCGCCATTTGATCGGTGGAAAAAAAAGCATCATATACAGTATATCCTAATAAGCATACATCTATACACATAAAAATAAAGCCTAAATCAATGGGTCGAAACTAGCTAAACCATATGAACAAGGAAGATCAATAAGAATACAATTTCACAAATCTTATCCAAATCATTTGAAATTAACATATATGATTACTTATGGTTTAATAAACGTTTTAGAATCCAAATATCATTTTATAGTGTATAATGACTAATTAGTAAGTAAGAGGCATTAACCACTCACTTAAATCCAAATAAAATTTAAAAGTGTACGAATACCGAGATGAACAGCAATTCTATGTGATCTCCAACAATAAATCTTCAAATCCAAGTGCTATTACATTAATCTCACCTTAGTTACAAGATTTGGCTAACTAAAGTTGGATTTAGGGTATCTTTTTGCCTTAGAAGTGTTAACAGAGGTTTTCTCTCTATTTTGGGAAGTGTAAGAGGGAGAGATGTCCCATCAGCCCTTTCGTGATGCTAATCCTAAAATAGGCCTTGAGCATAGCCATCAATCTTCTTAATTATTCAGTAAACTATTTAAAATCAAGTGAAACTTCAAACAACCATAACGTCCAAAGGGTAAGTTCGTTTTCTTAGGGTAAGTTCGTTTTCTTATCATGACCACTCTGCAAAAAGAGAATTTATATTTAACATTTCGGACCTATAAATTCTTGTAAAGCCTATAACTTTTGATAAGGATTGAGTTACGGTCTTATACAACTTCCATTGGATCGGGATTGTGGTTTGTCTTTCCATAGAATAGTCAAAATAGGAAAATAGACCTACCATTTAGAAAATATGGTCGTTTTAAGTTCTATTTGCTGTTGGATGGATTAGTGGATAACTAACTAGGCTTAAAGCTTGGACCACTAATTATTTCGGGAACTGTGCCTAATTGGGGCTGTGGGGACTGATCCCATTCATTTCTCTCTTTCCCAAAATAATTCTTATCCTCCATTAGCCCTAATTTCATCAAAAAGCTTATCTTTTCCTTACAAACCTTAGATAAATTCATCATTAGAAGGGTAATTAAAGAAGGAGATCATAGATCTTTCATTTTTGGTGATTAGGATTCATTCTCCTTGCTGCTCATTGTTAGATATGGATTAAAAGTGGTAATTTGGGTATTAGTTGTGGTTCTTGACCTCTCACTATTCTATACTTGTCCATACATTTAGAATAAGTGTTTTTATCAGGATTTTGACCCTACAATGCTAACTATAATTACATCTTTAAAAGTGATTATGGCCAAAATTAGAAAATTTTGATTTGATTTTAAAGGATTTTACAACCTTTTTTGGACCATATTGTATTGTTAGTTAAAACTTAGATCTAGACTAGGATTTTCATGTTAATCTTATTTGGATTGCTTGAAAATGTTTGGTGAATACTTATTCTGATATGTATGCTTGGATGAATTATCTTGAAACTATTTGCTATTGTTTTAGCAAAATTAGGAAAAGAGATCGTTAATTTGGAAAAAATGAAAGTAAAAGTGATCGGAATTGGATGAAACTTGGAGCAAGGGCTCCAGAGCAAGGGAAGAGCCTAAGATTCAAGTCAAAAGTCAATTGGAGTTGACTAGAATGGTTGGTGATGAGATGATCACTCAAGGAAGAAGTATTAGATTGGTGGAGTAGAGCAATGTTTTGTGTGCTACAAGACTTCGAGGCAAGCGTCAAACTAATGTAAGGAAGGAGTTCCAAGAGCCAAAGTGGAAAATTTGGCTAAGTATAGAGGGTGGTACCGATCACTTTTAATCAGTATAAAGTTGTTTTTCTGGCATCTAGTTAGAGTATCGAGCATGGGAGACTAGGGGAAAGAAGTAAGGGGTTCTAAACATGCCGAGAAGAAGGGATCGAGAGGAAATTACTTAGCCAAATTTGGCAAAGTAAATATGAAGGGATTCATATCGGTATTGACCTCTTTTGGTCGGTACTGTGATGAATTTAAGGGGGCAGGGTTTGTGGAATTTCCAGAGGAATATATGGGGGCCCTATAGGTTGTGTTGAAGGTGTTTGTTGTTCGCTTTGGGTTCCATGGCGATGTAGTAGCACAAGAAAGATGATAACTTCAGAAATTTGATGATGGTAACTCAATAGTGAATGCAGTTAGGTTCCCATGATGGCAGCTCGATGTTGAAAGGAGTCATGAGAATAACTGTTCATAAAGGGTGACATGTAGATAGGATGTTGAATGGTCCTATTGTTGAAAGAAGGAACGTGGAATGGTTCCTTAAAGATAATGGAAACTAGATGGAGTAAGGTGAGGATTCAGATACGCATGCTCAGGGATCGTTGATACATGGGGTGTTTTCCATTATACTCGAAAGCAAGGGTATTGCAAGGACGCTCATGGGTACTTTATTTGGCAACCCTGGATTGGCTAAATGGATCCGTGTACCCTGGACCGATTGAATGGGTCGAATATCTGCTTTGGGCTAAAGGCGAGTACACTGAAAATTGAGATTTATCCTTTAATCCCTAGTAGAGGAATAGTCATATGAGTTATCATATATCCAGGGAAAATTAATTGATAGTGAGGATTGTTTGATGGATGCTATGTTTTCTTTGGTTGTTTTCTACCCTAGTCTATTACTCTAGGGATGTCATTTGAGATACGTATTATTGTGGATAAGGATACCTGGACACCCATCATAGTACTTAGTTTGCAGTACTCTTTTCTAATGTTTGTAGAGTAGCATATTATGTTCATTATGTGCTAACTCTTTGGTTGCAGGGACAGATCAGTTATGGTTCATATACCCTTATTCCTTACTATATCAGCTTATATAGTATTTTGAGATTCATTTATCGCTTGTGCCAAACTGTTGTCTGACTCGAGTTTTTATGCTTTACTTGTTATTATCTCAGCAACTCTTAAATGGGTAGACTAAATAGCAGGTCTAGGTGATATGCGGTGGCTGTGCAGAGGATGAGCTAAATGGAGCTTTCTTTTTATATATGGATATACTATTTCTTATTCCACCGTGCAACACTCAAAGCCTAGGTAGCTTTTTTTCTATTGAGAAATTTTATTTGAGTTTATTTCTATTTATATAAACTCTATTATTATGTGTATAACTCTATGGATCTACACGCTGATATTTGGTTCACTTAGTCACTACTGTCTCTTCTATTTAGTATCGGCGATAATTATTATATTTTAATCGATATGCTAAGATATACAATAGGTTCTTTGATGTTTTATTTCTTTCAACCCTTGATAGTCATCCTACATCAGTTGGGCCATTAAAAGCGCACTATTTATTTATATTGGGTGTCGGTGGTGTAGGGAGGTCATCATAAGAGTCATCATAAGTCTGACATGAAGCTGACCCAAAGCAATGCCCAAGCTTCCTCCAAGTTGTCAAAAAGTGGCCCCACCCTACCTCACTTTCTGTTTAGGTAAAACGCACAGCCAACCAAGTTTCCTTTGGAAAAACCCAAAATGCAACCCCCTTTCTCCCCCTCCCTTCTCCTTTCACCCTTCCCCGACAAGAATTTTTCTCCAACCCTGAACCATAGCACTACTAGATAGTATTTGTTATTCGATCCTCCACAACACCAAACCACAGCACTGAAGTACAACATCGTCTAATAGAATTTTATTTTCGTGTTCTTAAACCACCAAACACCAAGCTAACCACAAGAAAGCTACAACCGGACAGCACGTTGACCTAAAGCGAGCTACCACCAGACAATGCTACCGAAAATAAATGTTATGGTTTATCAAAACTTTAATTTGCATGGATTCCATCACCACGCTCCATACTTTGACTATATATACTACTACAAAGTTTCAAAAACCAAATTATATAACAAATAGCTTTGTCATATATAGCCTGATCCTTTCTAAGGCGTTCCGCTTACTGTATCCCTAATGGATCTAAGTACAAACTTAGGTTGATCGCTCAACCTAAGATTTTATACCATGTGTGATGACCGCTCCCACACCGTCAGTACCTAATATACTAGTAGAATGTGCTATAGAGGGACCAGGCTAATGCAGGATGGTAGCCAAGGTAGCAAAGCAACAAAAATACAACTGCAGAACAAGTCGTCTATCTCACAATGCAATGATAAAATATAATAATCAATCAAAAATATAAGACAAGACTTCAGTATAATCAAATGAAGATAAATAAGAAAATTACGGTGCACATGTTCACAAGACTATACAAAACATAAATAATATAGTTTATACATCCTAAATTTTCAAATGATACTTTAATAACTACATATAAGAAAATACAATTACTAACACAGCTCCACGTTACTACACGGTGGAATATAAGCGATATTAAACTCCAAATATAGATATAAGAAACCATAACCCCATGCTCATACTTTGTGTAACTCCATGCACTATCCAGACCTATTATCCTTAGTTCGCTCCTTTAAATATACCAAACATAATAAGAAGCAAAGCATAAAACCTCGAGTCAGATAATAGTCTGGTGTGAGCGATAAACAATCTCTAAACAATATAAAACCATATATAAAATATAGGACATAGGGTATGAATAATCATACCTAACATGTCCCTGCATCTAAATAGTTAGCACATAACACAATATATACTACACTACTATTAGACATAGGTTATACTACACTAAGTATGTTATGGGTGTTAGGGAACCTATCTCAAAAATCATATGACATCTGAAAATCACACAATCATAACAAACACAAAGTAAAAATGTAATGGCAGTTGTCCCTAAGGTCTCATTGTGTCTACCACCAAGATCTCACCTCACTATGCACTATCACCATGATCATCATCGAAATCCCGCTTGACCACGATCATTCTTGAAGTCTCCTACGGCAATGATTTTCCTAAAGACAGGCTCCATCGTAACCTTCCTAAGGTCTCTGACACCATCGCATTCCCAAAGTCTCCCTTCTCTCTACCTTCCTAAGTTCCCCGTTGATGCTAATTCCCCTAAGTCTGCTTTACTATGACCTTCACAAGGTCTTTGGATAAGTGATAAATATTTTATCGACCTCCCACGTCGGTGATACCCTATGTCACATTTGGAATCAATGTCTGTTTGGATACCTATCCCATAGTTTTTGCCCTCCTAAGGAAGGCTAAACCATCCCACGGTTCGAGGTACATAAGGGAGCATCCTCACATACCCCTGACCCATGAAATTTCCCACATCCAGAGTTATCAATGATCCACTTTTACCTGATTTGACTCAGAACATCCCATCTCCCATCACACCACTCTACCTTATCGAGCGTGCTTCCTTGGACTACTCTAGTTCTATATGTTTCCTCCCACTAGAAGTACTTGATCAAGCGCCTTACATTGTCGAAGAAAGCTCGAAAGTCATCTCAAGTCATAAAAATCACTATATTAGTTTCTATTCAATACACCTAGTATTCCCGAGGCATTTTAGGGTTGTCCATTTCAACCTCGAGAAAACTCAAGAAAAACCCAAAGTCATCCTTGCTCTGTAATGAAGCTAACCCGAAGCAATGTCCAAGTTTCCTCCAAGCTGTCCTGAAGCAGCCTCTGAAGTCCTCCTGCCTCACTTCCCATTCTGGTAAAATGCACAGTCGACTCGAAGTTTCCCTTGGAAAAACACGAAACACAACCTAAAGCACCCGCCGGGACAAGAATTCTTCTCCGAGGCCAAAACGACAGTAAAACATTTTGGTTTTACTTCATATCTAGTTTCAAAATGAAAATGAAACATAATTTTGACCTATAAAATGAGTTCGGAACATATTAAAACATATTGGAGCATATATGGGAGGTTTAGATATGACAAGTCACTCGTCAAACACCGAAAAATCAATGATTTGCACAGAAAATGAGGCAAATCCAAAATGAATAGCAAAGCCACAATTTTTTTTCTAAAACATGTAGATTTGAAGATCTCTAGCTATTTCCTTTGTTAATCTATCCTTAATCTTTGAATTTGGATTGACTGGGAAGAGATTAGACCTAAGAAAACGTTTAAGGTAGCAAAGGAGGGTTAGGGAATGATTTAGAGATGTATTTATAAGTGTTAGTGGTTGCTACGGGGCTACACTTGACACTAATCCCGAGTTGGGTTAGCAGGTTGTAACACCCCATATTTTTAGTAACATCTTTTAGGAAATTTAATTAGTTAAATTTAGAGATGTATTTATAATGTGTTGATTAATCGATTGAGATTTGTGATTTAATTAAGGGATAGTCATGCCATGTTAATGGATAAACAAATGAACTAAAGAACTAAAATGAAGTAAGTGTTAGGAAATAAGGAAGGGCAAAATGGGGAATATAGTAAACTTATACCCTAAACCCTTGAGAAATTACTTCCACGCGTTCATTCATACATTCATAAGCAAAAAATTTAAGTATAAGGCCGACCACCATTAGCAAGCTAGAGAAAGAAGATAAAGCTAAGATTCAAGAGGAAGAATCAAATTACTAAATCAAGATCAAATCTTACATCCTTTATCTCAAAGCTAAGGTGAATAATGACTACATCTCTTGTTTTCTAAAAAAATTCGATTTTAATGTTAAATCCGTTTATCTTGCATCGTTTAGCCTTGATTTTAAAGGACAAAATGTTTATATATGCTTGTTGATGATTTATGCTTATTCATATAGATTTTATGATATGTTTTGATGTGAAAACCCTATTTAATAACATTCAAATGCCTTGTGATTTAAGATATAGATTAGAAATGATATTTTAGAAGGGTTTAACCTTTCATAATTTTTTGAATTAATATGGATTTCATATAAATTTTCTAGTGAAGAAAATGATTTATTGGGTTATAAAAAATTTACAGTTAAATTACAAATAATTTGGGTCTGAAATTTTATATGTTATAAAACATATTAAGAAGGATTTTCTGGAATTTTTGTAGAATTTTCCGATGTGTTTTGATGAATATATAAAATTATTTAAAGTATAGGACTTAATTAATGTTTTATATATTTATAAAAGGAGAAGGGGTGATTTGTAAATAAATTAAATTTTTATTTCTGAAATTATGGTAGTGCTTTTAGGAAAGAAAATTTGCAACCAATAAGATTATGACAAACAAGGCAGGCTAGTTAAAAGGATTACTTAGGAAGGTTGAAAATCATTTTTTACACGCTTTTAGCATGTTTTACCTCTTTCGGCACAAGGGGTTTTGATTGAGAGCTTTCTCCTCTATGCCATCGAAACCAATGTATATAGTATGATTAACCTGGTAAATAGGAATTGGACAAAGGCTGAAGATTTTGGGTCTAGACCATAGGTTCCGGGGGTCGAGGCATGACTTTTTTTAAATAAGAAAAGCGCTTGCTTTACTTTAGATTATAGTGCCTTCGACTTGATTGACGTTCGACCGAGACAAATTGGTTAAATAAATGGTTTCGAAATGGTTGTGCCTTTGTTTTAAGCAAACTTCTTTCGACCTGGTTGGCTTTTGACTAGGTCAATGGTTTAATAAGAATAGTTTCAAAGAGGTTGCACCTTTGTTTTTAAGTACAGGCTCTCGACTAGTTTGAAGCCTTAGCCGCTGCTTCTTACCTTTCGAAGCAATGACTTCTAAAGGGTATACTTTGTTTTATAAAAAACCCTGCCGCTTCTCCAATGCTTTTGGAAGGATGGTTTCAACACCATCACTTCTTTGCTTTGTTTTTGGCTTTCAAAACAGTTGCTTTCGACCCTTTTGGTAACGACCCTTAGAGATTTTTAAAGATTTACCCAAAGGTTTTGAAAGATAAGACTTTGAATGGTTTGAAAAGGTGTTTCCACATGTTTTAAAATTAAACCCAAATGCTTTCGAAAGGTTTATGGTTTTGATGCTTTTGAAAGGTTTATTGGGAAGGTTTCTAAGGGGTGGTTCCCCTATGGTTTTGAAAGGCTTTGAATGAATGGTTTCATTGGTGTGGTTCCCCAATGGTTTCGAAAGGTTTAAAGAAAGGTTTCTCCTATGTTTTCGAAAGGCTATGTTTAAAGGTTTTACAGATAGGATGTCTGAGGTTTTAGGTTTCAAAGTAAAAGGTGTTTCAATGATTTCGAAAGGTTTATGTAAATGGTTTTAAAAGGAAGGTTTCGGCCTTTTGGCCTAAATGAAAGAAAGGGTTTATTTGCTTACAAAAGGGATACTTTCGATGGGATCAAAAGGGGCAATTTCAAAGATTTAAAGGTTTTCATCTATAAAGATTTGGGTAATGTACATATAGCACGGCAAGGTGATTTTGATTAAAGCATAGAGTATGTATTTTCCTTGTTTATGTTTGATTTGTAGGTCTTAAATCAATTTTAGGAGAAAAGGTTTTTATGGAAAATTTAAGTAAAATGACTTAGATATTAGAATACTAGATGAGACTAGTGTAGGGTCGTGCCCTATACATTAGCTAATAGCTCCTAACTAATTTAGCCCAAAATTCCTGTGAGTAGGGCTGTCTTAGGTAAGACTAAAATTATGATATCCAGAAAGGAATATATTTGCATAGTGTAGGTTATTGGTGAGCCATGAAACCATTAGGATTAGTGGACCTTAAGTGAGAGTAAGTTAGGGACAGACCGTCCAGAAGACTTGTCTAACAGATTTTAGTCCATTTTTATTGTATTGTATGTAGGCCCTTGTCAGCAAAAGCTTAGTAGTTAGCCAAATAAAACTATAGTGTTCGGACAGATAATCCATTTGTTACATGATATGTACGTTTACATAATAATGATTTACATTTTTAATCAGTTTTGGTTATAAGATTATGATTTGCGAAAGATATGTTTTAATAGGGTATTAGTTAGGGAAAACCTATTCCGCTAAGGGACATGGTCTCACTTAATATTGAATGACCGAGATGTATAATACTATTCACACCAGGCTTGATGCCTGACTTGAAGTTTATGATTTCTCTCTTAAACTCTTGGGTGCTCAAAATTGGTTTTATTAGGCTGAGGGTTGAGGATTTACAAATTTTAGTAGGTTTGCGGATAAAGCTTCTGAAGACGAGCAGATGGCAAACAGATAGCTGTTTAGGAGTTACAGTTTGTTTCATTTTGATGTATTTCCGCTGTGTTTGTATTAGGTCAGATATGACTATTTAGTGACTCTGATCAACCAATAATGCATCTTTATATGTCATTCTTGGCGTATTTATTTAACAGTTATTTTATCTGAACCTGTAAAAGCGATGGGATTATACAATTTGGATAAGGAACATGTTTTGAAAATGTAATGTGAAAAGTTGTTTTTGAAATCTGTGATTTGGTTTCATATTCATATGGTGCTAATATTATGAATACCATTAACATTACCATTTGTAGTCACTGAAAGTTAATACTATGGATGACTACGACATCTGTAGACTTAGCTTCGAGCCTCCTGATAGAGGATGTTACAACTTGGTAGCGGAGCATAGTTTATGAAAATTTTAACTAGAAATGATTTTTGTAAAACATAATCCTTAGGAATTAGAGAAAAGATGAGGTATGGGATAAAGCAATAGTAACATGCTTGTATTTGCTATATATAAGTATACATTATATCTCTAGTCTCCTATCTTTATTAGGATATTCTTCTATATCTCACAAGTCTTAAATATAGATATGGATTCGAGAAGAGTGAATCTTGGAGGACGTACCACAACAAATGGTAATGCCAGACCAAATACGAGAAGGAACCAAGGTAAAACGGGTATAGATGCTGGAGTCACGCAAATGTCAAGGTGTAGGTGCTGGTAGTATAGGTGCTGGAGTCACGCAAATGGACATGGGAGCTATTTATCAGTTTTTGTAAATATAATGCAAGCGGGTGTTGCGGCTGGAGTAGTTGGAGAACGAGTTTAGGAAGCTTTAGTGGTCAACAACTATGATGTTCCGAGTAGAGATTATGTAAGGCTAGGAGGAAAACCATTTATTGGAACTGAAGATGATATTGAGGTGGAGAACTGGTTGTTGCACTATGATAGAATCTTTGCAGACTTTGGGCCCAATAATGAGCAGAAGAGGTGGCTGGCATCAAGATGGTTTCAGGGAGCACCTTTATTTTGGTGGAATAGTGTGACTGTGGCAGTGAATGAAGAGGAGATGACATAGGCTGAGTTCAGGAGAAGATTCGAAGAGAGATTCATGTCGGTGATGGTGAAGTCTACTCTGATTAGAAAGTTTGCTAAGCTGAAACAAAGAGATATGACTATGCTGGAGTATGCTAGAAGATTCATGGAGTTGGTCAGATATGGATATGCCACTGTTGATATTGTGCTGAAGAGAAATAAGAAGTTCATCAAGGGTTGAAGCCTGAGTGGGCAAGGGCTACGTTACCTCATATCAGAGACCCTTGTGATGTGGTTGTAGAGATGGCTTTAAGGCGCAAGGAAATGCCTGATTTATTGGAGAAGAGTAAGGAAAAGGAGGTCTAGGTTGGGCAAGGCCAGAAGAGGAAATTCTTTCATAAGAAGGGAGCTCAGAAAGGAGGAGCTGCTAAGAAGGGGAAGTCTGAAGTGGTTTGTTATAAGTGCGAGAAAAAGGGGCACTTTGCTAATGAATGTTGCATAGGAAATGCGAAGGAAGTGATCGGGAAGAAGAAAATAAAGTGCTTCAATTGCGGTTAGATTGGCCACTGTAAGAACCAATGCAGCGAACCAGCTAAGGAAGGGAGAGAAAAATTATTTGTATTAGAACCAGCTACCTAGAGGCCAACATCACAGGAGAAAGGGAAATCAGTATTGGGAGGTATGCTTCAGATATATGTCTGTTAGCATTTTTTTGATACTGGTGCATTGCGTTTCTTTATATCTCAATGTTTGGTATATAAGCTTAACCTAGAACCCACATGTTTAGTTACTTCTCTAAGAGTTGGAAATTCGAAAGGAGGGTATGTGACACTTGGGATGAAGTGTGACCATTTTGAGTTTGATTTGCTAGGTTACATCTTTGTTTACAGTTTGCATGTATTTTACTTTGTAGGGTTCGGAATTATATTGGGCATGGATTGGTTAAGTGAGTACGATGCTAGGATATTTTGCCACGATAGGAAAATATTGCTTAGACACCCTGACTGTAATAATCAGATTGTATATAACGTAGAAAGTCCTAGTTGTGAGGTGAATTCTTTGTTGGGTATTATGGAGTTAGAATACGAGTTGAATCAAGTTTTCATGGTTAGAGAATTCGTGGATATCTTCCAGCAGGTAGTAGGATTGCTACCTAAATGAGCCAATGAGTTTTGGATAGATTTGGTTCATGGTGTAGAACCAGTTGGTAAGCCGCCAAGTAGGATGACACCTATAGAGCTGATAAAGCTGAAGGTGCAGTTGGTGGATTTGGTAGGGAAGAATTATATTAGACCAAGCAGTTTGCCTTGGTGTGTAGCAGTAGTGTTTGTTAAAAAGCCGAACAGATCATTAAGGTTATGTATCGATTATCATAAGCTAAATGGGAAGACGATAAATAATCGATATCCATTCCCTAGAATTGATGATTTGTTTGATCATTTGAATGGAGCCAAGATATTTTCTCAGTTGGATTTGGCTACAAGTTATCATCAGCTTAGAGTAGCAAAAGATAGTATACCTTTGATGGCATTCAGGACTGGATATGGATCATACGAATGGTTAGATATGCCATTTGAACTAATTAATGCGTCGGCATTCTTCATCGACTTGATGAACCACATTTTCAAAGAGCACTTGGATAGATTCGTGTTGGTTCATAGATGATATGTTGATATACACTAAGGATGGGAAAGAGCATGAAGTTCAACTTAGATTAGTCCTTAGGATTATGAGAGAACATCAGTTGAAGGAGAAGTTTTCGAAGTGCCATTTCTAGAAGAAGAAGGTGAAGTTTTGTGGTCATGTGGTTTCAGAAAGAGGATTGGCAGTAGATCCAACTAAGATTGAAGCAGTGAATAGTTGGAAAAGACCAGAAACAGTGACTGAGATAAGAAGTTTTCTTGGATTGGCTGTATATTATCAAAGGTTTATAAAGGATTTTTCAAAAATAGCAGCGCCAATGATCAAGGTAATGCAAAAGGATATGAAGTTTATTTAGACTGGTAAGTGTGAGAAAGCATTCCAGAGCTTGAAACGCTTATTGACCAATTCACCTGTATAAGAGATTTCGGAGGGGAATCAAGATTTTTTAGTTAATATAGATGCATGTGGAACTAGACTAGGAGCAGTGTTAATGTAGAGAGGTAAAGTAATTGCCTATGCTTCCAGATAGCTTAGACCGCATGAGGTCAGATACACGACTCATGACTTGGAGTTAGCTCCAGTTAGTTTTGCTTTGAAGGTGTGGAGACAATATCTTTTGAGAGGGAGGTTTGAGCTTTATATGGATCATAAGTCGTTGAAGTACTTGTTCTCTCAGAAGGAGCTCAACATGAGATAGCAGAGATGGTTAGAGTTTATCCCGCTTATGATTTTGGAATTTAGTACACACCGGGGAAAGGCAATATGGTTGCAGATGTGCTTAGTAGGAAACATAAGAATGTAGTGTTGGTTATGATAGCAGCATGGAATGACTTGTACGCCTTGTCGACTTGTAGAGTGCAATGGAGATCCGAGGATAGGTCTTGTGGAGAATCTGCTATGTTATCTTATTTAGAACTCCTATCGATATTGACGGAGAAGATTGCAGGAAGATGATCCAGTGTTGGCTGAAAGGAACAGGAAGTTAAGGGATGGAATGGAGAGCGATGACTTGAAGGACTTTGTCTTCACCAGAATGGGTGGTTGAGAAAGAAGGGTAGATTATGTATTCCAGATGTGGGAGACATATGGAAGGAAGTTTAAGAGGAATGCCATTGTTCGAAGTTCACTATTCATCCAGGAGGAATGAAGATGTATCAGGATATGGAGAGAAGTTTCTTTTGGGAAGGAATGAAGAGGGATGTTGGCTTATGGGTGAAACGGTGTTTGAATTGTCAGCAGGTGAAAGCCGAGCATCAGAAGCCAAATGGGTTGCTTTGGCCATTGAATATTCCGATATGGAAGTGGGATTCTATTTCTATGGATTTCATGGACGGGTTGGCGAGATCTAATAGAGGAAATGGAAGTATATGGGTCATAGTGGACAAATTGATTAAGAATTCTCATTTCATTCTCGTAAAGACGAATAGGATGGAACCTATTAGCTAAGTTATTTATAAAGAATGTGTTTAGACAGCACGGTATTCCTGGTAGTATTGTTAGTGACAAAGACTCCTTATTCACTAGCCAGTTCTGAAAGAGTCTATAGGAGAGTTTAGGAACCAAGCTCAAGATGAGTACCGCTTACGATCCGCAGACAGATGGGCAAACAAAAAGAGTTAACAAGATCTTGGAAGACTTGTTAAAAGCTTGTGCATTAGACTTCGGGGGTTCATAGGAAGACCATCTACAGCTAGTCGTGTTTTCGTATAACAATAGTTATCAGACTAGTATAGGGATGGCACCGTTTGAAGCTTTATATGGAAGACCATGCAAATCTCCTGCATGTTGGTTAGAGACTGCAGATAGATTAGTCTTTGGTTCCAATTTAGTAAGAGAACCTGCAGAGAAGATTAAGCTGATAAGGGAAAGAACGAAGGAAGCTTGGTCTAGGTAGAAGAGTTATGCAGATAGAAGACGGAAAGATTTATACTTCTCTGTTGGAGATCATTTTTTTGTCAAAGTATCACCGATGAAAGGTGTTATCAGGTACGGGAAGACAGGAAAGTTAGCACCGAGATTCATAGTTCATTTTCTATTTTAGAGAGGATTGGGAAACTTGCATACAGAGTAGAATTACCGAGTCGTTTGGCAGGAGTCCGTGATGTTTTCCATGAATCTCCTCTGAGGAAGTATTTTAGGGATCAAGACACTACTACAGCACCGACTGTGTTAGAGGATTTAGTAGTGGAACATACTTGACTATAGTTAGGAAGCCTGTCTAGATAGTCGCAAGAGACAAGAGGAAGTTAAGAAACAAGGCAGTCAGATTAGTGAAGGTCCAGTAGAGCGACGATGGTAGAGACTGTACTTGGGAGACCGAGAGCAGGATTAGAGATGCTTATCCTGATTTGTTTGATGGTATGTTTTACCATTGATTGTTTTGATATGTTCCTTATCGCAATTTCGAGGATGAAATTCATTAAGGAGAGGACATTGTAACACCCCATATTTTTAATAACATTATTTAGGAAATTTAATTAGTAAAACTAAATTAAATAATGTGTTGATTAATGGATTATGATTTGTGATTTAATTAAGAGGTAGCAGTGCCATGTTAATGGATAAACAAATGAACTAAAGAACTAAAATGTAAATAAGTGTTAGGAAATAAAGGAGGGAGAAATGGGGAATGTAGTAAACTTATACCCTAAACCCTTAGGAAATTACTTCCACATTCATTCACGCAATCACAAGCAAAAAATTTACATTTAAGGCCGGCCACCGTTAGAAAGCTAGAGAAAGAAAATAAAGTTAGGATTCAAGAGGAAGAATCAAAGTACTAAATCAAGATCAAATCTCACATCTTCAATCTCAAAGCTAAGGTGAATAATGACTACATCTCTTGTTTTCTAAAAATATTCGGTTTTAAGGTTAAATCCATTTATCTTGCATAATTTAGCCATGATTTTGAAGGACAAAATGTTTATATATGCTTGTTGATGATTTATGCTTATTCATATAAATTTTATGATATGTTTTGATGTGAAAACCCTATTTAATAACATCCAAATGCCTTGCGATTTAAGATATAGATCAAAAATGATATTTTAGATGGGTTTCAATTTTCATAATTTTTTGAATTAATATGGATTTCACATAAATTTTCTAGTGAAAAAAATGATTTATTGGATTATACATAATTTACATTAAATTACAAAAAATTTGGGTCTGAAATTTTATATGTTAAAACATATTAAGAAGGATTTTCTAGAATTTTTATAAAATTTTCCAATTTGTTTTGATGAATATATAAAATTATTTAAGATATAGGAATTAAATGTTTTATATATTTATAAAAGGAGAAGGGGTGATTTGTAAATAAATTAAATTGTTATTTTTGAAATTATGGAAGTGTTTTAAGAAAAGAAAATTTTGCAACCAATAAGATTTTGACAAACAAGATAGGTTAGTTAAAAAGATTACTTAAAAAGGTTAAAAATTAATTTTTACATGCTTTTAGCACGTTTCGCCTCTTTCGACACATAAGGTTTCGATTGAGAGCTTTCGCCTCTATGCCATCAAAACCAATGCACATAGTATCATTAACCTAGTACATAGTGAATTGGACAAAGCTGAAAGGATCTAGGTCGAGACCATAGGTTCCGATGGGGTCGAGGCATGACTTTATTTTAATTGAAAAATGCTCCTGTTTGCTTTCGATTATAGTGCTTTCGACTTGATTGACTTTCAACTATGATATATTGGTTAAAGGAATGGTTTCAAAATGGTTGTGCCTTTGTTTTGAGCAAACTGCTTTCAACCTAGTTGGCTTTCGACTAGGTCAATGGTTTGATAAGAATGGTTTTAAAGAGGTTGTGCCTTTGTTTTTAAGTGCAGGCTCTCGACTAGGTTGAAGCCTTAGCTGCCACTTTGTACCTTTCGAAGCAATGCCTTCAAAAGGGTATACTTTGTTTTATAAAAACCTTACCACTTCTCCAATGATTTCGAAAGGATGGTTTCGACACCATCACTTCTTCGTTTTGTTTTTGGCATTCGAAAGAGTTGCTTTCGACCCTGTTGGTTGTGACCCTTAGAGAATTTAAAAGATTAACCCAAAGGATTCAAAAGATAAGGTTTTGAATCGTTTCAAAAGGTATTTCCACATGTTTTAAAATTGAACCCAAATGTTTTCGAAAGGTTTATGGTTTTGATGCTTTCGAAAGGTTTTTTGGGAGGGTTTCTAAGGGGTGATTCCCCAATGGTTTCGAAAGGCTTTGAATGAATGGTTTCGAAGAGGTGGTTCCCCAATTGTTTCGAAAGGTTTAAAGGAAATGTTTTTTCAATGTTTTCGTAAGGCTATGTTTAAAGGTTTTAAAGATAGGATGTCTAAGGTATTAGCTTTCGAACAAAAAGGTGTTTCAATGGTTTCGAAATATTTATGTAAATGGTTTCAAAAGGAAGGTTTTGGCCTTTAGGCCTAGATGAAAGAAAGGATTTATTTGGTTACAAAAGGGATACTTTCAATAGGATCGAAAGAGGTACTTTCAAAGGTTTAAAGGTTTTTATCAAAAAAGATTTGGGTAAAGTATATATAGCATGGCAAGGTGAATTTGAGTAAAGCATAGAGTATATGTATCCTTGTTTATGTTTGATTTAAAGGTTTTAAATCAATTTGAATGAAAAGGTTTTCAAGGAAAATTTAAGTAAAATGACTCAGATATTAGAATACCAAATGAGACCGGTATAGGCTCATGCCCTATATATTAGCTAATAGCTCTAAGCTAATTTAGCCCAAAATTCCAGCGTGTAGGGTTTGTCACAGGTAAGACAAAAATTATGATACATAGAAAGGAATATATTTGCATAGTATAGGTTATTGGTGAGCCATAAAACCATTAGGATCAGTGGACCCTAAGAGAGAGTAAGTTAGGGACAGACCATCCAAAAGACTTGTCTAACAGATGTTAGGCCATTTTTATTGTATTGTCTGATAGGCCCGAGTCAGCCAAAGCTTAGTAATTAGCCAAACAAAACTATAATGTTCAGACAGATAGTCCATTTGTTACATGATATTTATGTTTACTAACAATGCTTTACAGTTTTAACCAGTTTTGGTCACAAGATTATCATTTGTGAAAGACATGTTTTAAAAGGATATTAAGCAGGGGAAACCCGTTCCACTAAGCGGTGTAGTCTCACTTAATATCGTATGTCCGAGATATATAATATTATTCATATCAGGCTTTATGTCTAACTCGAAGTTTATGCTTTACCCCTTAAACTCTCAAGTGCTCAAAATTGATTTGAGTAGGCCGAGGGTTGAAAATTTATAGGTTTTAGTAGGTTTACGAATAAAGCTTCTGAGACGAGCAGGTGGCTGACAAATAGCTATTTAGGAGTTCCAGTTTGTTTCGTTTTGATGTATTTCCACTGTGTTTGTATTAAGTCAGATATGACTACTTAGTGACTCTGATCAACCAAGGGGAAATCTTCATATGTCGCTCTTAGCGTATTTATGTAATAATTATTTTATTGAACCTTGGAAAGCAATGGGATTATGTAATTTGAATATGGAACATGTTTTGAAATTGTAATATGAAAAGCTATTTTTAAAATCTGTGATTTTGTTTCATATTCATGTGATGCTAATATTATGAATACCATTAACATTACTATTTAATCATCGGAAGTTAATACTATGGATGACTGCAGCATCTGTAGCGCTTAGCTTCGGGCCACACATAGGGGATGTTACATGAGTCTTGCTAGTCACCCACCAATCTGCTTAAAACCAGCCAGAACTTCAAACAGTCGCATCTTCTAGATGGTAAGTCCAAAAAGATATTGTGACCATTATGTGGAAATGGAAATCATCATTTCTTTCCAATAAAAGTGGTCTTGGACCCTAATTCGATACCTACCAAAAGTTATAGCTATTAAAAATTTTCAAGGGTGAAATCGCCCAGTAAAATTATAAAAACATGAAATGTCACTAGTAGGCATTTCCAAAATTGTAGAGTCACAGGACCTCGAATGAATTTAAAACAAAATATTTTACGACTCTCAAATACATAAAAACATGGGTCAATTCAGGTCGAAACCCACCAGACATCCCCTTATTTTCATTGAATCTTGTTGTAGAAGTTCCGAAGAAATCTTGTCGAAGCGCCACCTCATCACATCTCTGTTGTACTCATTTCTTCATTATGCCTTGACATTGCAATGAATGTCAAATGGACATCTTTGGCATGCTCCCCAAGAATACCTCACTGCCTCCGTCAAGTTTAGCCAAGATTGGCCAATACTAATCATGTCGGTGTCGACATGTTTCACTTAGCCAAAAATGGCTAAGTCATCCAATCTCAAAACTCTAAACTCATGCCTTCATGTCCTCAAGAATTACCTACATTCCCTCGAAGAAAACATGTCGGTGCCGAGATAAACAATTGGTACTGAGTTGTTTGCTTAACTAAAATTTTCACTTTAAACTCCTCGACCCAAAACTCCCCAGTCAAATCCTGAAGCACTCTCGGCATGCCAACCTGAAGTTATCATGCGATTTCCACCAAGCACTCCATTACAACATTATTCTACCACTAGTGTCGACCTGATTTTTCCACCTCAAATCACGTCTAAATCTAATACGACTTGTTTTGTAGACTACCTATGCCTCTGTGAACAACATATTCAGTTCATACGCATTTGACCCCGAATCACTCAAACAATGATCACTCTCTAACCACACAAAAATGGATTAAAAACACAATATAAAGCATATACATCCAATGCACAACATCCATACAACTCATATCAATTACAATTCAATCACATATTATGTCCTATGTCCAACAATATATCAAATGGCGGATTGTTTGTAAAAATGGTCAAAAATAATCAAAAAAATATCAAATTGCACACTTATCTTTTCAAACCCATTTTAAAGATGTTAATTAAGTTTGATCTAATTTTAAAAACGTTCTAACTATTTAAAAAAACTTAAAGGTATCATTTTTACTATATGAATGTACATAGAATGGTGAGATATGCAAAATCACTCACCTCAAACTAAAAAAGCATAAATCCCTAGCAAATTCAGAGAGAACGGCAAGAGCACGAATCTAAAGCAAATCCAGAGAAGAACAACAAGAGCACGGATGCCAAGGTGTTCTAAATAGAAAATCTTTTAATTCCTTTGCTAACCACTCCTTTAATGATTTTTTTAGGCTATATAAAGTTAAGAAAAAGGTTGCTTTTTGGCTTAAGGCAGATTAATGGTGATTTAGTGCTATTTTGGGAAGCATGTAATAAGGCAGAGGATGTCCCATCGCCCCACTTAGCATAACTCCCAAATTAAGCTCTTGGGCCTAGGCTAAGTATCAATAATTACCCCTTAACTGCCTTAAATTTGTCCAAACTTCAAACAACCATATCTTCTATGCGGTAAGTCCAAATGGTTATTATATTCACTTTACGTAAGGAGAAACCATTATATCTTTCCAATGGAAGTGGTCACGACCTCCTAGTTTGGCTCCTATCAAATGTTATAGGCCTTACAGAATTTTAGGGGTAAAATCAGCCGATAAAACTCCTTAAGGTCAAAAATGTCACTGCTCAACGCTTCCCAAAGTTATAGGCTCATATAACCCAATTTAGATTTTAAAAATAATATTTTATGACCATCTAATAGATAAATATGGATTTCTCCAATACCATTCCATTTCGCTCACTTCCTAGGCCTACTGCCCAAGCTTGGCAACCACCGGTCAATTTAGTTGCACTACAACCAGTTGATAAGTCGTAGCTGCACCTAGATAGTAAGCCTATGTAGTAACCAGTTGTGCCATGTTGATCATCATTTTTCATTTCATCTTCTCATAGCTTTACCCGATAGGTCACCTGGCTTCTCTAGTCCACCTCCACCACTTCGGTCCTCTCTCAGAGTCCAGTGGTTGATGTTTTGGAAGTGGTTGCTTATGTACTCTGAAATAGATTTTGATACGAATCCCACTCTTCTTATGTAGAGTTCCACAGAGTGACTCGCTCATACCAACATCATCTTATATGCTAGTACGTACTCAAGAGGCCTTATTGCCTTCACGTGATGCTTACATGTGTGTTGATGCACTTACTTGTGCACACTTATGCACAAATGCATACACAAACACGCCTACACTTCACTAATAACGTCTCGAGCTTCGCCAAAACAATTACTCGACCCGGTATCTTCTTATACAACTTAATGCACATGACAATCGCTTTATATACATGAGATTCCCACAAACACGTTCAAAAACACAAACATATACACAAATACACACACCCACCCACACACACACACACACACATATATATATTCACATGCACACACACACTACATATATATTCACACACATACACACATACACACATACATACATACATACATATTCACACAAATATACTTATATATATGTATACACAACCATATTCCAACTATAATTCATGAATTGTCTTGATTATTATATATATTCAAGTACACATATACATACACGCATAAGTAACTTAGTATCTATTAATCAATTATAAAATCTTATAACCCATTACTTTATAAAATATTCCATTCACTTATAAAATCATTTCTTCACTTTAGTAATATTTATACTAATTAAGCTTCATTAAGCCTCTAATCACCTTAATAATAAGTGTAGAGCTATAAATTCAGTTAATTAGCTCACTAACTTCTCTGAAAGTCTTCATTGCGGTCTTTAATAATTAATGTGCTAATATAACCATGTTTACTAATTAAACATAAGCTTAAATCATCACATATCATTCATTAACCAAACGTTGAAAATTATAGTCGTTTGTTAACTTTTTTAAAACCAATCCAAATGGTTTAATTTATGCCAACTAATGATATATTTATATTACTTAATTAGCCTAAATCAATCCATAACATCACACACCTTCATTCAATTAACCCTAAAACTATTTCATAGCTCACTAATTTCTTCAAAAGCCATAATGAAGGTATCTAATAAATAATTTTTTTATGTAATCATGTTCACAACATTAACATAAGCTCAAATCAACAATATCATTCTCTAAATTACTTCAAATAACTCTATAATCATATAAACATAAACCTATGAAATATAACTAATAAATATAGGTAGGAAATCTTACTAGTCACCTTTTCTTCTCTAATTCAAGCTTTGAATCAGTAATAACCAAATTTTAGCTCTCTTGAAATTTGAGATGAAACTCTAAACTCCCCTTCAAGCCAGCTTATTAAAGGGTTTTGTTAGGAAAGAGATGGGAAGAATTATGGTGATTTTATTGGGATTTATAGGAATTTATTTAGGCTTGGATTAGAAGATCTTGGGTTAGGCTTATAATAGGATTAGGAAATTGATTAAGGAATGAAGAAGAAAAAGTGCGGTTGAATGAGAAATGAATGAAGAGGTTAGCTACTCATAAGCCAGCTAATGGCTCAGCCCAAATTCATTTCATCCTAACAAAATCATCATTCACCCCAAAAACTTATCGATTCCACACATAGCCTGATTATACACATTTTTTTAATGACGGAATTGGGGTCTCTATATTAGAGGTCTTGAGTTCCAGTTCATTCGTCTCTAAAAGTCAAGTATTTAGAATGTTTTGATAAGTAAAGATTTATTATTTAAATGAATTATTTAAAAACCCAATCATTCGAATGTGGATTGTTACGGTGCCCCAGATGATCATGAGTAATTAACTGTCCATCATATGAAGACTTGTATACACTATCTCAACATGTATATTGATATCTCGTTCTCTATACGTCTTGACAAAGAATATTTAAGGTAGGTATTTATTTCATTTACTCAATATTCATGGTTATGAACACACTAGCAACTGCAGTTAATTAAATAGCTTTCTTAAGGACTTTCTACTTGTATATATTTAATATTTTTACGATATTATTTATATTCCATTACGACAGTGTATACAATAGGAAATGAAACCAAAATCTTACTTTCTTATGTATAAGATTTTCTAAGAGTTAATTTATATTGTCAAATTATATAGTTTTCACTAAGACACACCCTTAATTCTATCAATCTCTAACTTGCACCTAGGGCAAATTGTATTGACTAGTAACAATACTCTCCATTAGTTCCTAGAAAAAAATTTAGGAAGGGACTTAGCGAGTGGATGTATAATGTTATTATTTCACATAAACTTTTTAATTATACTTCTTCGTCACTGATAAACTTTGAAAGATTTATTAGTTTCCCCTCAGGGCAGTTATGTAATTTGTAATATATATCTTACTTTGTAGTCAATCATGTTCATAGTAATGATGTTTATTTTCTTTTGTATACTTTGCTATATTGTTACGTAATTAATTAAGTAACTAATTTAAAGTACACTAATTAAAAAAATCCTTATATAAAATTTTATGTGATTCTAGTTGCATATAGTTGTAACCATGAGTAATTAATCACAAAATAGAATGACATTTGTTTTAAATAATCTTGATCATGATGTTTCAAGAAAGGATATCGATACATCCATTGAGACCAAAGTGTAAAATTTTCTCTAATGTTAGGCAGTGTATTATTCATGTCCCTGGGCACCAAAGGGTTATGTTCACATAGTTATTTGGTAACTGTGGAATGACTTGTCCAGTTTCCTATAGTTAATAACAATAAGTCAAATAAGAAATCTTATTATGATGATGTTACATAGTTCCCTTGACTTCAAAATATTATGAAACTTCAATGTGAATACTCCACTTTGATTATAGTTAAATTATAACATGGTTATACATCAAGTGACTATAGCTGGATTTGAGTTTAAGAATTGGAAGTGAAACATTATTAAATAAAGAATTCATCTTCTTAGTTGTATGTGTTTATTATCATGGTCAACAGCAGTCAACTTAAAGTCAAATCACATTGTCAGAGTAGTACAGTAAGTAATAATAACACAAAGGACTTTCTTTTTGGACTAAATGAGTTGAATGTGGATAATATTGTAATTTTGATCAATACCAAATTTCATATATCCTAAAGTGATATAGTTTTGATGAAGATAATGTGTGTAAAATAATCGGTACCAAAGGTACCGCGTAAGAAAATGTGAAAATTGAATTTTGCCGAAAATATTTTTGAGCAGTGGATTCAAACAAACTATTACACCACTAATTAAGATGATGTGTGAACAATAATATTTTGATTGTTGAATATTAGCTGCTGGCTGAACTCATTCCTCTAAGTCTGACAGCCGCATTTGTGAATTCTTAGAAAAACCACATGATTTAATTAGTTTATAAAATATTATAAGTTAATTAATATTTAAGAAATATTGAATATTAATTTGTTTGATATTTTGTGTGTTTTTAGTAATGATGCATATAAAAAAATCTGTATATGTACATGTCAATACAAGGTATCAGTATGTATTTAAACGAGCTTTAAATATTGTTAGTTACTTAACAAGCTTTTTGAAAAATTAGTCCATGCTAGGAGACATGCTTGTCCAGCCATGCAAAGGAAAGGGGAATGATTAGTTTTATTGAAAATTAATTAAGAATCCAAAAGGGAAGATTTTAAAGAAAGAATGAGAAATGTTTCAATTCTTTCCTTAAAACAAATTCCTCCTATTCATTTCCTCCTCATTCTTCCCTCATCTATGGCTTCCTCCTCCATCTCTTTTATAGCCGAAAATTTACCCTACATTTACCTAAAGTTATATGAAATAAGACGTAATAAGTGGTTTATCCTTCTAATGCAGAGTTAGATGTTGATTCAAGAATGTAAGGAGGGATTTCAAATCAAAGTGTCACTAATTGACCAGATCCAAAAGTTATGATCTAAACTATTTTCTTGGATAGTGTTAACCCACCATTTGCCAATGCTATATACAGGCAAATTCAAACCAACAGACTTGGCAATTATCGAGGCCGATGAGTTCGAAGTGATGATTATGGGATCCAAAAATCAAGTACAGATAATAACATGAAGTCAAGATTGAATGGAATTAACAAATATGCAAGGAAAAATATTCGAAGTATGGCATATGGTTCAACACATTGGAGCAAGTGCATTTAGAAAACAATTAATAACTCAACAACCACAAGAGGGATCGAAGTGAAACTTTAGGTACGTGAAGAGGGTACCCTAGGGAGTTCACCCTAGGGGTCGCACCCAAAAACATGCAACTTGACGGGATCGGTGTTGATCCCTCCATAGGGGTCGGCACTCCTCCCTTGTAGGGGTCGACTATATTCAAATTCTAGCAGATTAGTCAATATCTCAGTATCTACTAATCGAATTGACATGAAACTTGGAGCTCAAAATAATTACAACATATGGAATACACTACAAGGATCGCATATCATTTGGAGCAAGTTGGAGGGATCAGTATCTATCCCTCTATAGGGATTGGCTATATTCAGCCTTCACTCCTTATTACAACAAAGATTGATCAATAACTCGAGTTTTACTAATCCAATTGGCGTGAAACTTGTAGGCTAAGCATAATACAACATGGACAAGCTCCCCTAGAGATCGCATGGCATTTAGAAGAGATTGAAGGGATCGATACCTATCCCTCTAGAGAGATCGGCAAAAATCAGAATTCAAGCAACACCACTTCATGGAAAATGCAATATCGCACAAACCATAAGTCGATGGCATGAAATTTGGAGGGCAAGTAGCTAACATCATAGGGCACCCCTCAGGAATCACGGCCCATTTAGACACACTAACAGAGATCGGTACTGATCCCTATTGTGGTCCCTGATGGGCATAGAAATTTTTGGGTGGCTTCGTCTTGGTTTCCCTAACCTTCTATCGAAATTTCAGCCCGCTCTATGCACATCTTTCCCTATAAATACAATAGGCATGACATCAAAAAGGGATCTTCTTTCTATTTGTCTTTATCTTCATCCTACGCTACATTTTGCTAATTTTATTCTTGGATTTTGGATTGTAACTATAAACAAACTTTAGTATAATAAAAAGCGTTATTTGGAAAAGGACGTAGGCTTGAGTTAGCCAAACCACTATAAACCTTCTCTTTACTTGCTTTCCGCTTGTTTTAATTTTGTTCTTCATTTATTTCTCTTCATATTTTTGTGATTGGATTGGATATTGGTGCTTCTACATAATTGGGTGTTAGTAGCCATTTTTGACGCCAATAGATAAAATATTATCGCAGTTATATATTTACATATTATTGCCTCACTTTAATTTAGAATGTGTAATAATTTAAACAAATTTTTGAATGATATGATTTGTTTTAATTTGATAGATTAAACCAAAATTTATATATGTATAAAATTATGTTTTAGACTATGAATGTATGTTTTATAATACCTATAATAAATTTCTAAACATACTATACAATTTAATGATTTAATTATTTCTGTTTGAATTGTAATCAATCTAAAAAATAGATATTGTTGATATCTTGTTTAATTTTATGCATGAAATTTTGGTTTTGTAACATTTTGATTGTTTTAAAAACCTAATTTTCTTTATTTGGCTAAAGTTGTGTATATACATACATGTACATATTTCTGTGTGTATATATTTTCAAATACATCAGAAAGTTTATTGTAATTTGGATGTTTGATTTGAATCAATTAGAAATTATTTTGATTTAATCATCACACACACACACACACACACACACACACACACACATATATATATATATGTATATATCTGTGTGTGTTTATACACATATTATTAAGGCATGTATTTTAGAAACAATTTTATCCATAAATTTTCTTTTTATCGTATAATTAAAAATTGCGGTAGTAATATATACATATAAATTGAAAATATATACATGGTAGATACAAGTCCCATTATCTACACATGTGTATATTAACCATGTTATTGTTTATGCTTTTGTCATTATAAACATATTATCATCTCTTGTATATTGATTCAATGTTGTTTTAATCAAATGTTTGCAAAAAAAGGTAAGGTAAAATCAATCAAGGATCTCACTTTTCTCTCTTTCCTTTTAGATCTTAATGTGATTATATCTAGATCTAATTTCATGTTTGTTTCTATCCTTAAACATCAAACAATTACAATCATTGTATCTTTCACCTGTTTGTCCTGCATTTTAAAATATGAATATATCTGATGTATTCATCCTTTTAAAATTCCACACTTATTTAACATAGATTTAATTAACTAAGAATAAGGCAATATTAATAAAATATGAGTTTATGAATAACAACTAGATTAGATCTAATGAAACACATTAGATTTCATAGTCCCACTGTACCCTAAATAAATAGAGTTTCATGAAAATACATATTTCACCCGCTATAAACCTATTTCACCCCTTGTGAAATGGATCGTGTTCCTTCAATAATATTGGAGCTTATATGTTCTATATAGTCTAATTATCTAAGATTAAGGGCCAAAAAAAAAACATTCCATCTAATGAGTGTCTAGAATAGTAGTTCTAGGCATTGGGATGAATAAAATGTATTCTCCTCTCCTTGGCTACTGGTTTGGCCCAATGGGTGGCCCAATGAGTGGAGTAAGTCTAAAAGTTTGGCCTAGATGTAAGGCTTAGAGTTATATCGGCTTACGACTAATTTTCAAATTAAGATTGAAGTTTTAAAATTATATTTTAAATTTAAAAGTTAATTTTAAAAAAAAATTTATAGAAGTAATAAAATAATATAAATTTTACAAAATTGTTTTGAGAAACTAAATAGTCAATTAAGAGTTAACTAAACAAAAAATACATATACATTAATATACATACACGCACATGTAACTATAATGTTATTATTGTATATTTAGCCTAAAATTGTTTAATATGAACTGGTTAAAAAATTTCAAATTAATTAAAATATTTATTCAAATTATTTAATTAAACAAATGAATTTATTGAGTATATGATATAATCGATGAAGATTTATCCATTGCTTTCAAACCCATGATTTATCGAGTAAACTCAAAGATTCCTAAAGGCAAGCAAGTCCTAACACCGCTAAAGGAATAAAAATATTTTTATGTTTCAATTATGTTTTATGGGAATATAAAAATCTATTGGGAGCCCTAGTATAAAAATAAGTATCAAAATTAACATTTCTAATACTGTAAGAACACATGTTATGCAAATTAAAACTATCTTCGTTGATAATTTTGTGCAGCTAAATTGATAATATTGTTTACTAATAAAAATATACTAATGAATTAAATTGAAATTAAAGAAAATATACAATATACATATTAATATTTTTTATAGCATGTTGTCATCTTAAGGCCCATGCAAGTGCCAATCATTACAAAACTAATGAGTGCATTCATAACTTGGTCATTCAACTATTTGTTTTCCCAAAATCTTGTATTATCTTCTATGAGTTTTTAAGGATACAGATATTTGATCTATATTAGATCACAAATAAAAGTTGCATATCGATGGTCGAGATTGTAATATACGAAATCTTGATGAATCGGGTTCACTAGAGATGTTCAAGTAAAAAATACCATAGATCATTTGTTTTGTATGATTGAATATAATGAAAATCTTATTGTGTAGAAAACAATAAAAGACTAAGGATTAAAGAATAACCTAGAAATTCAATCACTTAAAATGTCAACTTCAATCACTTTACTTAAGTGCAACATATTACATATTCTTAAAATGGTTAAGACTATCTAAATGCACTTATTTTAAGGAATTTAGTGAAGTCATGTAATATAGTTACCTTTTGAATGGTTCGACCATCTGAAAAGAAAGTAAAATTTTGAGAGTGGATGTAAAATAGGTATAGTTGGTATAAAGAGAGTGAATCATTACCTCCACTTCATGAAGAGACATCAGATATGAGAATTGTATAGAATTAATATGACACTTAATATAGAATGAGAAATGTGGTTTCAATTCCAAATGAATTTTATTATAAAAAATTATTTTCTATAAAAGATATTTCCATGCGTTCTTTGATCTAAAACTATTAACTGTAAGTAATTACAATGGATAAAATAAATAGTCCACAATAAGTGACCGATGGAGCTTCATGTTTCTTATAGTATTGGTGGAAACAGTGGTAGCATACCATATGACACTTATAATTGGATGCATCAAGATATAAAAGATTATTTCCACATATACACACTAAATATTATTTTAAAAATGACAAATGTTTTTGGTATTGACTGAAATACACACACACACACATATATGTATGTATGTATAGTTTTATTTTGTTATGAATATTATGAATGATCATTGTAAAATAAATCTAGAATAATGGCACTTGTTGCATTAGCAGCATATACAGAAGTATAAAAGAATTTAAAATTATTTTTAGGATTATGGACTAAGTTGTATCTTGGAAGAATAATTCTTTAAACCATATGATTGTGAATCACATGATATCGGTAAATTGTACCTCAATAATTAAGTGCTAAGCACTCATTCAGTAGAAGTGAAAAAATAGTCAATGAACTCTTCAGATTGATAAATATAGATGTATGGAATCGAAGATTAGATAATAGCAAAACAGATCCATTTATTTTATTGAAATTCATTAATGAATCATCATAGACATAAACATGCATATTTGATTCATAAGTAAAATATCTTTGATTAATCCATAAAATATGAAATGGAGTAGAAAATAGCATGCTATGCAAATAAAACAATTTGATTTGATCGAATAGGTGAGTGTATTGGAAAGAGTTCCAAAAGTACCTAAAAACAAATAAGATTCAAGCTCAAAATCACTCCTCCCATGATACATAATGTTGTATCGATAAGGAGTAATCGAACTTGGTTAGACAAAGTAAAATTAATGAGTGAAGTTTAGATAAATTTTTCTATAAGGATATGTACTTAAGAGTAAGTAAATATGTTAAATATACTTTCATCTAGAGCATAGTTTACGTAAACATATATGATATGCATTAAGATGAAATCCCTGCATGATCTAGGTGAAAGGGTTGATAAGCTATGTGAGCTAAGAGACTTTATGTAAAACTGATAATTGGGGATCTTATGTGAACCAAAGGAGTTTGGACCGACCAACAACAGTTGACTAATTTGTTCTATGAGCATAAATTTTATGAACACAAAATTGAATCAGTTTTATGAAAGTATTGGATACAACCTAAAGACCTTAACATAGAAACAAATTATGCAAGAAGAAATTAAATTAATTAATCCTAAAACAAACACAGCTCATTTGAACAAATGTCGTTAAAAATGTTAGTGGTAAAAAACACCTCGATTTTCAAAAAGCCTTGAAGAGTTTAAACTCTACCATATGGCACGATGCTTGAATCTGGAATGGTTTTCAAGTACATTACCGAAATATGATTTTAATAGTTCCACCCAAAGGGATATGATCCGTTAGCCAGAGGTGTGTCTTCAAAAGGTGCACATGGTATATTGTAAGCAACAATGATAAGAATAATCTTATAAGTTTCAATTTTTAAAATTAGTGTAGCAGATTCATAAGTCAACATGCTTGAGTTAATTCAAGTTCTACTTGCAAAATCATCACCCGATATGACTTTGAATTTTGATAAATCTTTATTGAGGAATAAATTCTAAACATTGATTTATAGTAGAATATCAAATAACCAAAATGTGACGAGGCCAATGGGAGTGATAACTGAGTTTGTAAATGTTGGATAAGATCCAAGACTGATATAACAGTGTGGCTCAACAAGTATCAGAATTGAGAAAATATTTTGACACATGAATCAAATAGTTTTATTATCAGTCCAAATGCAGAAGAAGCATGTGTCTATAAGTGAAACACCCCATCTCTATCTCATACTGTCGATGGGTATTACTAGGTAAGATTGTCAGATAATACGAAGAATGAGGCAATATTGGGCAATCACAGTGTATATTCCATTTGGCTAACACTAGTATGTATAAGAAAATCGAATAAATATACATACTCGATATCGGTACAAAGCAATAAACATGTGTGCTTCCAAGATAGAACAATACACAAGATGCATAATGAATGATAGAGAATACAGAGTCATTAAACGCAATGATCGATATATATTAGAGTATATACGTAGGTTTAATATATATCACAATGTCATATATACAATGAGACTATATAAAACAAAATATACTACACCACATAATATCTAGTCTCAACTATGCCCAGAAAACATAAGTTGGTCACATCGTCCCCGAACCTAAAATGTCTTGAACCGACTCGAGTATTACATAAACAACACACGGGACAAACTATGTCTAAATCAAAAGAGTTATATATATATATATAGTTGAAAAGTATATACATGGTACGATAACGACAACAACACTGAATTAATACATCTCTAAAATGGGAGACATCAATCAAAGCATGCGTAAACATGTCATCACCCATATAAAATTACATCAAATAGGAAATCATAGAACCAATATCAAAAGGGTGAATCATCCATATCAAAATCCTCATCAAAATATAGAAATCATCGATAAATGTGATATCATCAAGTATAGTCAGGCTAGCATATAGTAATGTCCAAATACACCACTTAATCTCTAATAATAACATACTGGCATTAGTATAAATATTGGGCGCCTATCTGTGAAGTAATATGTGATAAAAGATATAAGAATCCACTATACTCTAGATATATATCATTGGTATAATCTCATTTCCTCATATAGAACAACTCATTATGAATTGCGACTTGATGATGAATATAAGATAGACGTAAAGTCCCCAAGTGTGACGACCCAGATTTTCAGACCAGTTAAAATTGCCAAAAAATCCATCTGTTCTAAAACTACTAATGAAAACTACCAACTTAATACACCATATTTAATAAATATTTAATACTATTAAATGTATATGATACAATTTCAATTATACATTCATTAGAGTAATTTATTTATTTATTAATTCTACAAAGTGTGCTTTAATACATACCAAATATAATGACTATAAATCTACCACTACACAACTCTGATAAGAGAGACAAAACTATCCTTACCTGCAAACTCAATAAACAATGTAAACGTGGAGTAAAATAGTAAGCGGAAAAAGTATAATAACATAAGATAAACAACAATCAATAACAGATAAACATGAAAGGGTTGTATTATTTTAGGGTTACATCACTGCCACTTGTGACTGCTAACGTACCATTATCTAATTGGGTACCAAGTTAATTACAGGATCAGACCAACGTACTTCTCCTACCGCAAATAGGACTCATAGAGCCTGCAATGCAATAAAAAATATGCAATTCCCATAACTACCCACTTAGGCTCAATCTTCAATTTTAGATTTTCAAATCTAATTACCGTTATGGAAATTATCTCTTTGGACTTTATTCTCGAATTCTTATTTCAAAACTTTTGAAATATATATATAGATATATATATATCTTTTTATATTCATATTATACTTTACTTGGGGATCTTAAATCAAATCACTTTTGAAAATTTTATTTGGAAATCTCAGTTACCATAATAAAAACATATCAAACCATGTGCAACTAGATTGGAAGGTTCCTCCAAAAAGGCAACTGGTTCCCAACCTTAATACAATCAATAAATAAGTATATCCCTCCATTCTAAGAGCGGACTATACCAAAAACACATGTCCACTTTTTAGTTACAGGTTATCCGAATCATTGGTAACATAATAAATCTTTTTGTATCTTGAAGTGATAAATCATTTCACACTAATATTCACAAGTACTTTCAAATCTATAATAATTTTCATTTCTCAAATCTGTTCAAAAATCATTTTAAAATCATCGGGTTTAGTCCTCAAAATTCTTTCTGTTTTATAAACATATTGTAAAACCATTCTTATATAAATCACTTTTGTATAATATAACTGTAACGACCCGTAAATTTCGACGATTTAATTTATTTAATAAAATTTTGTAATACAAATTTAGTAGAAATAATAAAAGGTGATAAATATATATTGAACGCTAATTTAACAATGGTAATTTAAGCCTTTGTTTGTAATATGAATAAATTTTTTAATAAAAATTGGTGTAAGTATTGTACTTGAATATAATGGGAAGATAGAGAATATAGGTAAGGCATTTAATTAGTTAAGTGTAAATTTATGGGTACAATAATAATTCGTATAAATTACCTAATTAATCTGTCAATTAATTTGTTAAAAAAATCAAAACCTTTTAATTTGGTAAATAATTTGATGCGTATTGATAAGTGTTACTTTAACGATTAATTTTAAAGTGATGGGAAGAAAATAAGTAAAGTTATGCAGTAATAAATAAATAAATATATCGCAATAAATAGGAAACTGAAATAACATTTATTTTTATGAACGTTACTTATTGATTTGAGAGTAACGGAAGTGTGAACGTAGAATAAAATAAGCGTAGATTTATGTTAGGTAATTACTGAGAATATGGGGAATAAGTTGAAATAATATTAATTAAAAATTTATGCGTAAAACATATTATGTAAGATATATTGATTCCATTTAATAAATTGAGGATTAATATTATCGAAGAGGATTAAATATGGTCTCAATGTAAATTTAGATAAGTTTTGAAATAAAGACTAATTCCATTCAGAAGATGACAATGGGTGCAATATTTTGATTTGTAAGCAATAGTAATAGGTTACATGTTTAATTGGTTGATAGAATTTGAACTGAAATAAATGTTAATACACTAAATAAAGGTTACATTAATATGATAAGTAATACAATGTCTAGAAGTTTAATATAGAGTGTGTTAATACGTAGAAATGAAAATTAGAAAGCAGTTGGAATTAAATGAAATTTTAGGTGTATTTATGAGAAATTTACGTACAATTAAAGAGGCGAATGAAATAAATACCAACCAATTTTAGTGAATAACGGGATCTAAACCTAAATAAATAAATTCCTTGAAATTTAAGTTTTAATTTTTGATAAATTGGATTTGTACTTTAATATTGAAAATTTTGGGATTATTCAAAAATAAATAATGTAGGAAGTTGTTAAAGGGTTCTGAATTTACCAAGTGGTCCAAACTGACAAAATTTGCAAATAATTAAAGTTTGATTGTAAATCTGATTCAATTAACCTATTATTAATTTATTTGTTTGGAATATAAAAAGTAATGATAGGGTTAATTGAAATTAAGGGTAGTTTAATTTGTATGTTATTTGGGATTAAGGCAAGATGGGTGGATATTAGGAGTTATATACTTAGATCATTCAATTTATTTGGATAACATTGTAATAAGTGTAATTAAATGTACATTTACATGAAATATAATACCATGCTTAATAGATTGCTAAGTTGTATATATTAAAGGGAATTTTATTAATTGTTTTTTAAAACCTTAATTAATATGGTTGATAAATTTAATATAAGAAAAACCAATGAAATTCTTGGGAATAATGTAGGTTGATATGAGTTAGTAGTTAAGGTAGTGACTAAAATTGGTAATACATTGCAATTAATGTTAATAGTGTTGACATAAGCTAATAAATTTTAATGTTAATGCAATACCAATTTATGTATTTAAGGTGATTGCGAAATTGGAATTTGATAAATGCAGTAACTAACTCAGGGCAAATAGATTTTTTGGAATCAATAAAAGATAGGTAAATTTAATGATTGTTTGGTGGTAATTTAAGCATGAATGGGAATAAATCGGGCAATAGTGAGAATTATTAATTATTACCCATCAATTTATTTAGAATCTAAATCAAATGCAACATTCGTTATTATTTGTAGCTTATAGCTAGAAATAACGTAAACTTTATTTAGAACATGATAATTTGAATTTATTGGAAACTGAATAGAACATTTTATGTGATTGAAATTAAAGTTGGAATTCGGAGATGTTTTAGAAATTCCCATCTATGGGATACCAATAGATAGGATAATTAAATGAAAGGTCAACTAAAGGATTTCTGCAAAGTTAATTTATAATTTGTAGATAAAATAAAATTGAAATTTTACGCTGAAGTTAATAATGTACTTAGCATTTAAGAAACATCTTTGTCTAAATTTGAATAAACAATGAAGTAATAAATAATAATTATTAATAAAATCCAAAATTTGGTAACCCGTTTTCAAATTCATGATAATTAGTGTTGGTATAGGCTATTTATTTATGTAACAGTGCGATGCCAAAAAAAAAATGGATTGGAAGTAATTGCGAAATATAAATAAAATATTTTAGTAGGGAATTCAAATGTATATATACATAGAAATGTGGATTTTTATAGTATGAAAACTTAGCAAATTTACAATAGTTAAATCTATTGAGAATGAATAAAAATCTAAGATAATTATTACGGTAATTTAGAAATTTAGTTGAAAATGGAAACTTATCTATGAATTTGGAATTTAATAAAATTGTGAATTTATATTGAAACTTATAAATGAAGCATCTAAATTTACATTTGTAAATACGTTTAAAATTCAATGTAAATGTCTGAGGAAGAAATTAATTTATCTACTAATCCGTAACGTATCCAATTAATATAAAATATTCTGGTGGGCCAACAACCGTTTTGCGCGTTTATGATTCGTGCCCACCTATCCTTTTTCACTTTGTCTATTTATAGGCTGTGTAAACCCTAACCTCCATCTATCTTCATTTCTCTCTGTGTGTTCTTTTCTTCAACTTCTTCTGTTCCAGTGGCTGCAAAATTTCTAGATCCAATTACAGTCCAAAATAATAAAAAAAATAAAAAAATAAAAAATATTTCAAACTCCTCTAAAAACTCCAGAAAAATTATATGTCATAATTCTCGAAGAGCGTAATCTGTTGGTACTGTCCGTTTTTTTTTATTGGTGCTGTATCGTGCTCGAATTTGAGAAGAAGGACGTGGCCTATGACGTGGCATGGTGATGGGGTATATTTGTTTATTTTGTTTTATTTAATTTTTGTTTCAATCAAAATTTTCGAATAACTTTCTCATACGTAGTCCGATTCGCGCGAGATTTTTTTTGTTAGGATCGTAATTAAATTCCAGATCAGTTGACGCTAGTTTGGACCAATTCGGAGACCGTTGAATTTTTGAGTTTAAATTGAATTTAAATTCGATTTAAATTCAAAAGGTGAGTGTTTTAACCCACTCACAACTTCTAAAAGTTCTTATGTTTGTTAAATTGATTTATAATGGGTTTAAAAATTTATTTATAGCTGTTTGGCATATATTTCATCATTATCTCAGTTAATTTGAATTCATTTAATTTACTTGTTATTTAATCCAATTATTGCATATAAATTGACAGTTAAAATTTTAGTTAAATTTATCTGTGCATATAAACTGATAGTTAAATTTTAGTTAATTTACTTTACAAAATAAACTGCCAGTAAATGCCTGTTATGTATTACCTGTATAATTTACATGCTCTATATCGATGATTGTTTAAATTGGATGATGATTGCAAATAATGGTTGATGATTGATATTTGGATGAATGGATGCTACATTTATATTGTATAAACTTCAAGTCATCATGCATTTTCATTTCATTCGGGATTGCGGTTTGAAATGATATACAACCGCATTTTTATTTTAAATTGCGGATTGAAATGATAAACATCTGTATCACTTGACCATAGGGTAGAAAATTTTATACAGACACCGCGGTAAATATATAAAATATATTTTGGAATGTTTTACTATGATTTTGTAAAAGCTATATATATGTATATATGGTTTATGGGATATTGATTTGGTTATTTATATATATATATATATAGTAAATTTTCGGTTTTTAAGCTTTGTATAAATTTGATTTGAAGTATAAAATAAAGTTTGATTTTTAAGATCAAATACGATTAAGCCTTTATTTAAAATCTAATTTCTGGAGTTTTTATGACTTAAATAAGAATAAGATTTGGAAGATGAATATTAAGTTAAATTGAAATTTAATAAAAATTAAAATTTTAAAGGATATGATTTTTATAACTTGATTTTTTGTAAAGTGATTTAAATGAATACCAGGTTGATTTTAATGAATATATCAAGTTTAATAAATTGAAAGATTTTCCAATTACGTGAAGCTAAAGGTTTTACTTAAATTATATTGAATTCATTAAGTAAACATTTCAAGTCTAAATAATAAGTAATTGAATTTGATATATATGGGTTTGTCAAATGAGTTTGTTTTTGAAATGGTGAAATATTTAAAGCTTTGCAACATAAGAATTAAAAATGGTATTTGGAAGTTTAAATCGATATTTGGAATTGATTTGTGAAATGTAAAGAAGCTATTTTGTTTTATAAAGGAAATTTAATATTTAATCATTTGAGAGATGGAAATTTGTTTCAAAGTTATGATTTTCAAGGTAGTATAATTTGGAAATATTATATTCCAGAGTTTTGATTTCTAAATATTTTACTTTGAAACCACTATGATTTTTGGAAAGAATATATTGGAAATAAAGATGATATCATATTGTTTTGGGTTTTAAAAGGAAATGATATCATATTTATATAGTTTTGAAATGGATATTATATTCTGGTTTTAAAAGTATAAATTATTTTAAAGGACCGCGGTGTTATAATAACGTTTGGTTGTTGAAGAGACCTTGATCGGAAGTTGTCATACTCTCTGCCAACTCCGAAAACCACTTTAACAACCGTGTACGCGGTGGAGATTCTAGAATGAAGTAGGTTGGTGGAGGCGTTTCCTGTAAGGTAAATACGTGGACCCGACTCCCGTGAGTTGGCATAAGGTGGCTAAAACAGGAGCGATTCTCGGGCCAATGAGGTCATTCCCCTGATCGAACGCACTCCTTCGATACCATACTCTGACTTTGGATTGATTCGGTGGCCACTATTGATTTCTTTGATTTTGGGGGTGTTTGTTCGAGGTGGGCGGTAGCTGCGCGCTGCGCGTTTCCACCAGCCCGGATAGCAATTGGTATATCTACCCTGGCATTGCCTAGTTGTGCTGTGTCACCTACCCTAGCGCGCCTTATACGATTTTGTTTTGTACCATACCTATGGAGTGCCCTCTGAAGACGCCCAGTACGGGGGAGATTACAGCACTGTATAGACTATGGGAATATATAAATGTTTTAAGGTGGAAAATGTAAAGCCTTAACGCTATTTAAAAGTAAGTTTATTTTACAATTAGACACTATTATAATAGCGCAATATACTACATAGTAAATAGTTTAACGGATCCTTAGGAGATGTAAATCCCGAGCATCTCTTGAGTTACTGCACTCATATTTATTTCTGTTAATGTAACTCACATAAGATCTTTTAGTTCTGACTCGAGTGTTTTTGTCTTTCCAAATTTGCTCGGGTCAGTCCGAGCATTTCAGGATTGAAGATTTTATTTCCGGAGGAAGAAGACGAAGATTTTGTTATTATTACTATAGATAATATGGTTTCACTACACTCATATTGTTCCGCTGCATTGTTATATGGTATGTGTACTCTGATATGTATTGTATAAATAAATCAAAGGTTTTTGTAAACAGATTTATGAACTGTATATTTGATTATTATATTTTATCCTTCCGCTGTGAGGTTCTGTTTCTTTCTCTGTTTTCTTATTATCCCATAACAATCCGCCCTTACGTATGGTTTGAATTGGCACGTGTGTCTGTTTAAATCATGCAAAAAGACGGGACGTTACAGTTGGTATCAGAGCTTTGGTTTAGCGATAAATCTTGGCTTTGTGGGGTTTGACTCTTTATTAATAGGGTAGTAATACCCTATGGGAGTCACTGAGTGTATATATGAGAGAGTGTATTTTTTAGTGTTATAAAAAGGTTTTAATATTGTGTTAATTTGTTCCGTTTCGTATTTATAAATTCTGGTTGGTGTATGGGACGCTATGACATCAATAGGGATTTCTAAACACTTAATCGGACAGACCGACATAATATTTGTTTTTAATATAGGTGAATGAAATTTTTTTGCCTATTATATTTTTATATATAAAATAAAAATTTTCAATTGATATTTATATTTGGCTGCAATAGATTGATTGTTAGGCAATAAAGTGTAAATAATAATAAAAATAAGATTGAAAAATAAGATAAATGAAATTTGGAAATTTGGAACTTAAGTCCGGGGTTTTTCTTTTGAATGATTTTGAAATATATTAATAATTTTGTTTATAAGTATTTTCTGATATAAATATTTAACATAATTCGGAAGAATCGTTTTAAAGAAGATTTTTGAGAAAATAAGTTTTGTACTTTCCTCTCTATCGCTGGAAAATAATTTCGGTGATGGCGGCCGCATCATCGACTTTCATTTTCGAGTTTCGAATGGGAAAGGCCACTGTAGTAGTTCTACTGCAGATTCATTTTCGAAAAAGATATAAATTTTTAATTGTTTTAAATAAAATTAGAGGTATATAAGTTAGAAGAATATATTTATCTAATATTTCAAAATAATTTGAAATTTAACCCGGTATTTAATTCTTAAATTTCCATTAATTAATTGTTTAAATTATTGTAGTGAAATAAAAGGTAAGTGATTAATAAATTGAAACCTCTAATTTAGGTAAGAGATTTAATGCAAAGTTATAAAGGGAAATTTGAAATTTGTAACATATGAGATAAAGAGTAATATTGTTGAACATTAAATTTAATTAAAAGATGAGATAAAACTTGTATAAGTTCATTTGCATTTTCTTTAACATATATAACTTACCAAATATAAAAAAGTTGAAACGTTTAATAAGAAATGTAGTAGAAATTTGTACAAGTAATAGTAGGTAATGAAGCATTCAATGAATTTGCTGTATTCAATAACTTAAGATATAATTGAAATTTTACCAAGTAAATATAAATAAAGGTAAGCATGATAGACAGATGATTATAAAACTTAAGGAATTAAAGTAAATAAATAAGGACATTCTATTATAAATGAATGAATAATTATAACAAAATATAAGGAACTAGCATGACCCGAGTTAATGGAATTGAATAATTGTAAGTAATAAGTAAAAATGAATGAGCAAACCTTTGATAAGTAAATGTGAATGAGAAAAAAATCACTATATAAACAACAAGGGAAATCAAATAACTAAAGCATGAAATTTATAATAAGTTAGTTTGGTTGCTGGTTTGAATTGTTATTGTTTGATTTATGGTTGGTTGGGTAAGGAAATTTGAAGTTGTTGGATGAATAAATAATCTATTTTGTTCCATCTAAGACTGTTGAGTAAATGATGCACTTGATAGTTATTTTTCATTCCGTACAATTTCAAGTTTGAACCCAAACAACTATTTGATTGTGTGATTGTATGGTTGTTTTGTAATTGTATATATGTTGTTCGAGGAAATTGATGGTTGTTGTATTAATTTGGATAATTAGTGATTGGAACTACTTAGATATTTAAATTTTGGACTTAGAAATATTTTGAAATGTTCTCCAAACTCTAATAAATTTAAGTATAAAAAGATAATGTTGTAAATTTGTATATTTTAAGAAAAGTAACAGATATTGTAAATTTAATTGTTTATAAGGTAATGTTTTGAATAAGATATGTAGATTCTAAATCCTTCTTTTCCCTTCTTTTTCCTTTTCGGGGATGAAAAGTTTTGAGTGGGGGAGAGTGTAACGACCCGTAAATTTCGACGATTTAATTTATTTAATAAAATTTTGTAATAAAAATTTAGTAGGAATAATAAAAGGTGATAAATATATATTGAACGCTAATTTAACAATGGTAATTTAAGCCTTTGTTTGTAATATGAATAAATTTTTCAATAAAAATTGGTGTAAGTATTGTACTTGAATATAATGGGAAGATAGAGAATATAGGTAAGGCATTTAATTAGTTAAGTGTAAATTTATGGGTATAATAACAATTCGTATACATTACCTAATTAATCTGTCAATTAATTTGTTAAAAAAATCAAAACCTTTTAATTTGGTAAATAATTTGATGCGTATTGATAAGCGTTACTTTAGCGATTAATTTTAAAGTGATGGGAAGAAAATAAGTAATGTTATGCAGTAATAAATAAATAAAAATATCGCAATAAATAGGAAACTGACATAACATTTATTTATATGAACGTTACTTATTGATTTGAGAGTAACGGAAGTGTGAACGTAGAATAAAATAAGCGTAGATTTATGTTAGGTAATTATTGAGAATATGGGGAATAAGTTGAAATAATATTAATTAAAAATTAATGTGTAAAACATGTTATGTAAGATATATTGATTCCATTTAATAAATTGAGGATTAATATTATCGAAGAGGATTAAATATGGTCTCAATGTAAATTTAGATAAGTTTTGAAATAAAGACTAATTCCATTCAGAAGATGACAATGGGTGCAATATTTTGATTTGTAAGCAATAGTAATAGGTTACATTTTTAATTGGTTGATAGAATTTGAATTGAAATAAATGTTAATACACTAAATAAAGGTTACATTAATATGATAAGTAATACAATGTCTAGAAGTTTAATATAGAGTGTGTTAAGACGTAGAAATGGAAATTAGGAAGAAGTTGGAATTAAATGAAATTTTAGGTGTATTTATGAGAAATTTACGTACAATTAAAGAGGCGAATGAAATAAATACCAACCAATTTTAATGAATAACGGGATCTAAACCTAAATAAATAAATTCCTTGAAATTTAAGTTTTAATTTTTGATAAATTGGATTTGTACTTTAATATTGAAAATTTTGGGATTATTCAAAAATAAATTAATGTAGGAAGTTGTTAAAGGGTTCTGAATTTACCAAGTAGTCCAAACTGACAAAATTTGCAAATAATTAAAGTTGGATTGTAAATCTGATTCAATTAACCTATTATTAATTTATTTGTTTGGAATATAAAAAGTAATGATAGGGTTAATTGAAATTAAAGGTAGTTTAATTTGTATGTTATTTGGGATTAAGGCAAGTTGGGTGGATATTAGGAGTTATATACTTAGATCATTCAATTTATTTGGATAACATTGTAATAAATGTAATTAAATGTACATTTACGTGAAATATAATACCATGCTTAATAGATTGCTAAGTTGTATATATTAAAGGGAATTTTATTAATTGTTTTTAAAAAACCTTAATTAATATGGTTGATAAATTTAATATAAGAAAAACCAATGAAATTCTTGGGAATAATGTAGGTTAATATGAGTTAGTAGTTAGGGTAGTGACTAAAATTGGTAATACATTGCAATTAATGTTAATAGTGTTGACATAAGCTAATAAATTTAAATGTTAATGCAATACCAATTTATATATTTAAGGTGATTGCGAAATTGGAATTTGATAAATGCAGTAACTAACTCAGGGCAAATAGATTTTTTGGAATCAATAAAAGATAGGTAAATTTAATGATTGTTTGGTGGTAATTTAAGCATGAATGGGAATAAATCGGGCAATAGTGAGAATTATTAATTATTACCCATCAATTTATTTAGAATCTAAATCAAATGCAACATTCGTTGTTATTTGTAGCTTATAGGTGGAAATAACGTAAACTTTATTTAGAACATGATAATTTGAATTTATTGAATTTATTGGAAATTGAATAGAACATTTTATGTGATTGAAATTAAAGTTGGAATTCGGAGATGTTTTAGGAATTCCCATCTATGGGATTCCAATAGATAGGATAATTAAATGAAAGGTCAACTAAAGGATTTCTGCAAAGTTAATTTATAATTTGTAGATAAAATAAAATTGAAGTTTTACGCTGAAGTTAATAATGTACTCAGCATTTAAGAAACATCTTAAATTGTCTAAATTTGAATAAACAATGAAGTAATAAATAATAATTATTAATAAAATCCAAAATTTGGTAACCCGTTTTCAAATTAATGATAATTAGTGTTGGTATAGGCTATTTATTTAAGTAACAGTGCGATGCTAAAAAAAATGGATTGGGAGTAATTGCAAAATATAAATAAAATATTTTAGTAGGGAATTCAAATGTATATATACATAGAAATGTGGATTTTTATAGTATGAAAACTTAGTCAATTTACAATAGTTAAATCTATTGAGAATGAACAAAAATCTAAGATAATTATTACGGTAATTTAGAAATTTAGTTGAAAATGGAAACTTATCTATGAATTTGGAATTCAATGAAATTGTGAATTTATATTGAAACTTATAAATGAAGCATCTAAATTTACATTTGTAAATACGTTTAAAATTCAATGTAAATGTCTGAGGAAGAAATTAATTTATTTACTAATCCGTAACGTATCCAATGAATATAAAATGTTCTGGTGGGCCAATAACCGTTTTGCGCATTTATGATTGTGCCCACCTATCCTATTTCACTTTGTCTATTTATAGGCTGTGTAAGTCCTAGCCTCCATCTATCTTCATTTCTCTCTGTGTGTTCTTTTCTTCAACTTCTTCTCTTCCAATGGCTGCAAAATTTCTAGATCCAATTACAGTCCAAAATAAAATAATAATAAAATAAAAAATAAAAAATATTTCAAACTCCTCTAAAAATTCCAGAAAAATTATATGTCATAATTCTCGAAGAGCGTAATCTATTGGTACTATCAGTTTTTTTTGATTGATGCTGTAGCGTGCTCGAATTTGAGAAGAAGGACGTGGCCTGTGACGTGGCATGGTGATGGGGTATATTTGTTTATTTTGTTTTATTTAATTTTTGTTTTAATCGAAATTTTCGAATAACTTTCTCATACGTAATCCGATTCACGCTAGATTTTTTTGTTAGGATCGTAATTAAATTCCAGATCTGTTGACGCTAGTTTGGACCAATTCGGAGACCGTCGAATTTTTGAGTTTAAATTGAATTTAAATTCGATTTAAATTCAAAAGGTGAGTGTTTTAACCCACTCACAACTTCTAAAAGTCCTTATGTTTGTTAAATTGATTTATAATGGATTTAAAAATTTATTTATAGCTGTTTGGCATATATTTCTTCATTATCTCAGTTAATTTGCATTCATTTAATTTACTTGTTATTTAATTCAATTATTGCATATAAATTGGCAGTTAAAATTTTAGTTAAATTTATCTGTGCATATAAACTGATTGTTAAATTTTAGTTAATTTACTTTACAAAATAAACTGCCAGTAAATGCCTGTTATGTATTACCTGTATAATTTACATGCTCTATATCGATGATTGTTTAAATTGGATGATGATTGCAAATAATGGCTGATGATTGATATTTGGATGAATGGATGCTACATTTATATTGTATAAACTTCAAGCCATCATGCATTTTCATTTCATTCGGGGTTGCGGTTTGAAATGATATACAACCGCATTTTTATTTTAAATTGCGGATTGAAATGATATACATCCGTATCACTTGACCATAGGGTAGAAAATTTTATACATACACCGCGGTAAATATATAAAATATATTTTGGAATGTTTTACTATGATTTTGTAAAAGCTATATATATATATGGTTTATGGGATATTGATTTGGTTATTTATATATATATATAGTAAATTTTCGGTTTTTAAGCATTGTATAAATTTGATTTGAAGTATAAAATAAAGTTTGATTTTTAAGATCAAATACGATTAAGCCTTTATTTAAAATCTAATTTCTGGAGTTTTTATGACTTAAATGAGAATAAGATTTGGAAGATGAATATTAAGTTAAATTGAAATTTAATAAAAATTAAAATTTTAAAGGATATGATTTTTATAACTTGATTTTTTGTAAAGTGATTTAAATGAATACCAGGTTGATTTTAATGAATATATCAAGTTTAATAAATTGAAAGATTTCCCAATTACGTGAAGCTAAAGGTTTTACTTAAATTATATTGAATTCATTAAGTAAACATTTCAAGTCTAAATAATAAGTAATTGAATTTGATTTATATGGGTTTGTCAAATGAGTTTGTTTTTGAAATGGTGAAATATTTAAAGCTTTGCAACATAAGAATTAAAAATGGTATTTGGAAGTTTAAATCGATATTTGGAATTGATTTGTGAAATGTAAAGAAGCTATTTTGTTTTATAAAGGAAATTTAATATTTAACCATTTGAGAGATGGAAATTTGTTTCATAGTTATGATTTTCAAGGTAGTATAATTTGGAAATATTATATTCCAGAGTTCTGATTTCTAAATATATTACTTTGAAACCACTATGATTTTTGGAAAGAATATATTGGAAAATAAAGATGATATCATACTGTTTTGGGTTTTAAAAGGAAATGATATCATATTTATATGGTTTTGAAATGGATATTATATTCTGGTTTTAAAAGTATAAATTATTTTAAAGGACCGCGGTGTTATAATAATGTTTGGTTGTTGAAGAGACCGGGATCGGATGTTGTCATACTCTCTGCCAACTCCAAAAACAACTTTAACAACCGTGTACGCGGTGGAGATTCCATAATGAAGTAGGTTGGTGGAGGCGTTTCCTACAAGGTAAATACGTGGACCCGACTCCCGTGAGTTGGCATAAGGTGGCTAAAACAGGAGCGATTCTCGGGCCAATGAGGTCATTCCTCTGATCGAACGCACTCCTTCATTACTATACTCTTACTTTGGATTGAATCGGTGGCGACTATTGATTTCTTTGATTTTGGGGGTGTTTGTTCGAGGTGGGCGGTAGCTGCGCGCTGCGCGTTTCCACCAGCCCGGATAGCAATTGGTATATCTACCCTGGCATTGCCTAGTTGTGTCGTGTCACCTACCCTAGCGCGCCTTATACGATTTTGTTTTGTACCATACCTATGGAGTGCCCTCTGACGACGCCCAGTACGGGGGAGATTACGGTACTGTATAGACTATGGGAATATATAAATGTGTTAAGGTGGAAAATGTAAAGCCTTAACGCTATTTAAAAGTAAGTTTATTTTACAATTAGACACTATTATAATAGCGCAATATACTACATAGTAAATAGTTTAACGGATCCTTAGGAGATGTAAATCCCGAGCATCTCTTGAGTTACTGCACTCATATTTATTTCTGTTAATGTAACTCACATAAGATCTTTTAGTTCTGACTCGAGTGTTTTTGTCTTTCCAAATTCGCTCGGGTCAGTCCGAGCGTTTCAGGATTGAAGATTTTATTTCCGGAGGAAGAAGACGAAGATTTTATCATTATTACTATAGATAATATGGTTTCACTACACTCATATTGTTCCGCTGCATTGTTATATGGTATGTGTACTCTGATATGTATTGCATAAATAAATCAAAGGTTTTTGTAAAAAAATTTATGAACTGTATATTTGATTATTATATTTTATCCTTCCGCTGTGAGATTCTGTTTCTTTCTCTGTTTTCTTATTTATCCCATAACAATCCGCCCTTACGTATGGTTTGAATTGGCACGTGTGTCTGTTTAAATCGTGCAAAAAGGCGGGACGTTACAATAACTTCAAAATATCCATTACCAAACATTTCTATTTCTTTTAAAGGGAAAGCATTTCATAGCGTTTCAACTTTAAAATCAATCTTCAAAACAATTCATTAAGTTGAAGTGAACCGAATATTACCTCTAAACACCTTACAGTCAAATTGTGAAATAAATCACAAGGTGTTAGCTTGCAATTATTTTCTACCCAGCCCATCCATATGGATAATTAACTGCTCATAAACTGGTTGAGCAAAGTTAATAATCAATGAATAATAATCAGTGCTCATAAACTAGTCAAGCGCAATCCAAACAACCAAAAAATCAATTTACAAAATAAACACAAAAATAAATGATAAGTCGTGCTTCATTCTACCAAATATTTATAACAATTTATTTTATCTTGGATTAAAACGGTTTGATATTTATTTTAGAGCATCTGGGCTTTCCCTTTGACATATTCTATCCCTCACCTAAGTCTCCTTGGATCTCACAGAGGAAACACATGTATTAGTCGTTTTCGCATACCTCATTAGGTATTTAACTTCTAAATTTTAAATTACTTAGCTAACCATCCAAACATAATAATGAGCAAGGAAATCAACCGTTTTTTTAGAAAACAAAGTAAACAAGCATTTAAAAAGGGTTTTCAAACAACACTTAAAGTTCTTTCAAATTAGCAATGGTTTTAAAGAACTTAAAATAAGAAATAAATTACTTTGGATTCCACTCCGTCAAACTTTAAGGCAAGGAACTTAAATCTAACGCATACTTCCTACCATGCTATGAAACCAAATGAAAATAAACCCAATTTCCATCTTCCTAGTGCTTGGACAAGTCTTGAGGTGGAAGTTGGATGAAAGCATAGAGAAGAAGTGGTGGAGCTTTGAACATGAATTTTCGAGATTTACATCCGAAAAATAGGTTATATTGTACCTGGTTTTAGGCTCTCTTGCCCTTGATATTTAAAAAACTTGTTAACTGAAAAGTTGTTGCAAATTCTTTTATCTTGAATTCAAAAGAAGATTTTCTTGATTTAGATTAGCTTTGAGGAAGATATGGCGAAAAGAAAAATAGCTATTCTCGGATTCACAAATATAAAGCCTGAAAATGTACTTCAAAGAATTGTTTCAGGTATAGCATACCTCAAACTGAAAAAAGCGGTCAAGAAAAAAGTTGTAACAACTAGAATTTTATATGGTTTTAAAAAGGGAATATCTTAATTTGGATCTGTTATGATCCAGTTATGATCAAAACAAAATGGCCTATTCTCTGGCTTAAAAACTGGGCCAGACAATGCACTTGAAAGAAGTGTATTTTTTACATAGTTATGTCTAGATTAACACAAAGGGGTAAACATGAAAGTTGTAGACACTAGAAAATTAATTGATCTACAAAAAATAATTTTGCATTTTGGTTTAATATTTAAGAAGTTATGGTCGAGAGAATAAAAGGTAAAATATGGAGAAAAGCAGAGTTGATTTGAAGAGAATGAACATTGATTTCTTTTGAATATTTTGTAAATATTTTTACATTATTTCTTTCTAATTTTTTTATGGTTTGGAAGCCATTAAAGAGAAGAGTAAGAAGATGAAGAAGCTTGAGAAAAGAAGAAAAAGAAAATGTGAATGAAAGTGAAGAAGGAGGTGGGTATTTATAGAAAAAGAAAGAAGTGGTAATTTACCAAAATAACCTCTTACCAAATTATCTAACCGACCTTACTACAAACTAAAGAAAACCCTACTTTTTCAATACATAAAATCAACTTTCAAATCTTTACTTTATGTCATTATTACTTAAAGAGTAAGAAAACATAAAGTAATAATGATGTTTCTTTTAATTTGACATGTTTTGTTCTTATTAGTTTACCTTTTCTAATTATATTCTAGAATTTCCTAATTGTGTTTTAATAAAAGTAAACCTAATTAGCAACTTAATTAATACTTACTACATTTATATAAGTGTACATGAATTTTTAAATAAAGTTGCAACAACGTTGTGACAACTTTAAATCGACAGAACATTGATTTTTAGACAAAATATTTAACGGTCACATTTTGACGTTTTAGTTACTCTATTTATTTATGTAAACCAAATTTAAAAATAAATTTATATAATGTTATTTAAAAACATGAACACTCATAAATTAATTAAAATAATTTATTTAAACATTGAAATTTACTTTTCTGAAATTAGCATTTTGTCACTTTTGTTGATATAGGCAAATATTACTATTTTTGTGTATACTTTTCTTTCCAAATCCTATCTAATATTGTATGAATCATATAACCTTACCTATTTTATATTAAAATCACTTTAATTAGTATATTTTAAAGTGGTCAAATTCTAGGTTGTTGCACAAGTAGAGTCATATGTAATTAAGTGCGGTGTATTAATAGTATATTCCAATCTTTCACTTCGTTACAACCAGAAGAGTGATTGATGGCACAGAGCCTGCTAGAGTCACGAAGACTCTACAATCTTTAGTTACCTACATGGCATCATGGCATATATCCATCACCGTGCTTGTCAATGCAAGGACTTAAAGTCACAACCCAACTCATGTCCCTGTAGGTAATAAATTCTAGGTCTAGGTGGCATAGGGGTGAACACACAATGCAAAAGCACATAGCTATATGCTATTGTGTTACAGATCTGGGGCGCGACCCCATGATCAGGCTGCTAGGGTGGATTCCAGCCATTTGATCCTCTCTAACCCCAATAAAGGTAGTACATCATGATAGTAGCACATATACCAATAAATATAAACACGAAGCCTTGCTCATCATTAAGCACAAATCCTTACTCGGTGAGCATTGGCACAAAGCCTTACTCATCACTACGTGCATCACCTCACACTCATATAACTATTCCTGTCATGTGAGCTCTAACTACTAATAATGAATAACCGAACAACAACATCCTATACCACTATGTGATACTCAATTGTTTATTCAATGCTCACAAACTCTACTCAATCTGCATAGTATTAATCTACATAACAAGTCCAAAGATTAACCGAAAAAATATTACCGAAAGACCTATACCAATTGGTATAATAATTTCGTTTACTCATATTCCACATCATACAGAACCAAAATTATCAATCACATTTTGATAATTTCATAATAAAGATTTAATTCAAATTAATAAATGAAATGAAATAATACTTCTTAAATTGGATATATTAAAAACATAATAAAACAATAAGCATAATATATTCAAAGCATTTATATATTAAGTATACCTTGAATATATAAAATCGTCTTAAATACTAATTACTAGAAAATTTATTTCAATAATAATTTTATAAGTCAAAATATATTATAAATGTCTTTCTTCAATCTCAATAAATACTATTTTTAAATCATTTGATAAAGTTATAAATTTCAAAATAATTCCTTTATACTCTAAATCATAGAATATAACATAAATTGTTCACCTCATATGTAGAATGATTAATATCGTATAAAATTATAGATGTCGCCCCAAAACTTTCTATAATTAAATACCATGTTTAAATAAATATACAATCTTTGTAATTAATTTTTCATTCGAAAATATACAGTGTCATTTAAAACCTCACTTTTGTATTCTAATTTAGTAATGACGATATTAAATTCAAATAATAATGTATAAGAGTTATTTCATAATTTCCATAATTAAAAATATTTTCCAATAGATTATAATTTAGAAAATAAATTTTCTTTATTTCAGCTATAGAATATTAAACAAAATTTTTTGTTTACATTCAAAATTAATGATAATACTCTTTAAAATCATTTAAATGCATTTAGAAATCATTTCAAATTTTCCGGATAGTATATAGAATATCTAAATAAGGATTTGAAAACCATCCTTAGATTTAAAAATAATAATTATGGTAGTAATATTTAAAGGAATTTTGTGATAGCAAGAAAACTTTATTTATAATATAGATAGATTACTAAATTATGAAAAATTGCTTAAATAAGGTAAAGTGTAATTATTTATTAAATATTTTTCCAAAACTTTTCCAAAAATCATTTAAACAAGTAAAATGAATAAAATATCTATAGCAAGCACACATATAAACATTCGAATATATAAAATTCAATTTGCAATTGTATAAATTTCCATTTGCAAATTGACATTCCCAACCAACGCAAATAATCAACCATTACAATGATAACCCAATTCACATCAATGTACAAACAATCCATTCAACCAATCAATTCAATCCAACGACCAATGAGCCGTGACAATAACTTAATTTAATCAAATAAAACCACATCATATCATTAATAAGATAAAGTAACAATAAGCATTTGCATTTAAACATAGATGTGAGTATAGAAAACTAACAGAATTGTCGAGCAAAAACTTACTGCCTCCGCCTCGCTGCCTTTAACCACCACAGCCTTAAGATTGCATGCACACCTGAAATGATACTTTGGTAATCATAACCACCAGCTTTTGGATCGCAATTCCCCTCCTTTGTCACTGATAAACCCTCCGCATTGCAAACCCTCTCACTGTTGCAGCGAGCACCCCATCGCATGCTTCCATCATCGCATCCCAACCTTCACCAAAAATTCCATCTCGCATTGCCCCAATCGCTAAGGTTGTGACTTCTATCTCATCCCCACCTATCTCTTCCATGTCTTAGTCATTTATCCCATATGTCGACGTCGATCGCTATTCTCGATGCCAAGCATGAGCGTATCAAAGCCCATGTTGTTTTTCCTTCTTCTTTTGAATGATTTCGATTTGGGGAAATTTTGTGAACAAAATGAAAACGGGTACATGCTTTTGTTGTGGTTAGAATAAGCTTGGATGGGATTATGGCTATGACTTTAATTTCTAAATATATTTTTTCTTAGCCCATTTATTTATCATTATTCTTTCTTTCCTTTTAAATAATCTTTTTATTAATTTATAAATTTATCTTAAACTAATTTAAATAAAGTTATACATAGTGGTTTCGATAATTACCGAAATTATTTCAATTTGACATTATTTATTTTTATTTAAATCTCATTTTGTTAACGTAAAATAAATTTATTTTCAACTATTTTGATCATTCAAAAACTATTTACAACATAAAAATATTTCACACTCATTAAAACATTTTATTTAATTTCAAAATATTAACCAAAAAGAATTTATTAATTTAATTTAATTTATTAAAATAAAATATTTTATTAAAAGCCTTCAATTAAATAAATACTTACTTTCAAAAAAATCATAATTATCAAATATCGAATTCGTACAATTTTAATTTAATTAAATTTATTTACTATTACAACATAGAAAGAATGGTTGTTGCAGCAAGAAAGAATACTTTAAGGTTCTAAGATATTTCTAAAATCATAAGCAAGGATGTTGGGATTGTCCTAAACAATATAAACAAACACCATATTAAAATGTTTAACATGGAGCATTTGAGATGGATTCGTTATGCATTACTGATAGAAATAATGATATATGCTATGTTTCCTACCATATTGCAATTTGCTTATGTAATTTGTTATTGAGCGAGCATCAAATTTCAAATTAAGATCGCTAAATGTTAGTGATGAGTATTCTTAGTATTTAAGAAATACTATAGATTTGTTTATTCCATACAATAAACACTTTATGAAGCAGTATTCGGACTCAAACATCATAAGTGATATAGAATATAGTGTGTCAATTCTAAATTCATATTCAAATTTAGTTAAGGGGCTTTAAGTTGGAAATATTCCAGACAAAAGATGGTTGCTAATTCAACCGAAAGGCTAAGTGCATTACCATGAATAATGCCACAATAAAAGCAATAGAAATATAAATGCAAAATTTTATAACTGAGCTAGGGGTAATGCCAAATATTTAGAATCCATGGACATAATTTTATAAAAACAATTCTATGATACAAATCACAAAAGAAAGTAAGGCTCACATGAGGACTAGACACACACTTTGAAAGTTTCACCTGATGAAGGAAACTTATTAACAATGGAGAAATGTTGACCGAAAGAGTAGGAAGAAATACAATATAGAAAATCCATTCACTAAGGAAATGACTTGATTAGTTTTGAACTGATCGGAGAAATGGGACTACAATTCCACAATTAACCCTAAATGCAAGTGGGAGAATGAAAGCGTTAGTTGTCGCATCCCTCATTTTAAGGCTCAAAACTGACTGCTACAGATGTTGTAGTCATCTATAGAATTAATTTTCGATGATAAAATACGAATATGTTAATAGTATCAATCACATCAGTAGCAAAGGAATATGAAGTTTTCTTAAACACAATTTCAAGACAAATCCTTCACACTTCATTTCAAAGATAATATTTCATATTCATAACATAATCCCAAACATTGCCAAAGTTCAGATAAAATATAATTATTTCAAAATACTCTAAGAGAAATATATGAAGATGCCCCCCAGGTTTATCAGAGTTTACTACTAGATAGTTATAACATCTGTTATTACATACATTCGAACCAAATAAAATGTCAACAAGATATTATATAGATAAGTTCCTACATAGCTAGTTATGCCTCCTGCACGTCTCCGAAAGCTTTATTCATCCATTCTAAACAACCTATAAACTCTTACTCTTGACCAACTCAAATCAAATATTGAGCACCCAAATGTTTAAAGGAAACATAAACTTCGAGTCAGACGAAAAGCATGGTCTATATAATAATATGCCATCTCGATTTATCGATATCTAGTAAGACCACGTCGTTGAGTGAAACGAGTTTTCCCCTCACTAATTTTTTTTAGAAATATATCTTTTGCAAATCGAACTCCTACAAAAATAGGGTTAAAATAGACAATGAAAATAGTAATATGCCTACATGCAATATGGGTAATCCTAACCAATTTGTCTAAATCAATGGACTATCCAACCTAACATCATAGTTTTCATAGGGTAACTACAAACTTGTAGCTAACTCGGGCTTATCAAATATATCAGATTCTCTAACATACCATTAGAAGGCAACTAGATGGTCTGTCTAAAACTTAATATTTCTAAGGTCACTCTAATACTAATGGTTTTGCGGGCTCACTAATAACCCGCCTCATCTTGTATGCTCCTTTCTATGCATAAACCTACATTTAGTCTTATTCGTGACAAAGTCCTACACAATGGAATTATGGGCTAGGGAAAACAGATGAAGTATAGGGCGCAACCCTACACCAATTCCATCTGGTTTTCTTACCTTTAAGTCAATTCATCTATTGCAATTTATGTAATGATGATAAGAACAATAATCTCTTTTGTAAAATTCTTGGCTATACCCTTTTTATTTACCTTGAAAAATTAATTCTTATAAATGATTTTACCCTTAAAATCGTACTTTAAAACTAGGAAACTATAGCCCTTTACTTTATCTAAAATATTTATCCCATGATATATGCTTTTGTAAAATAATACTGATGAAATTCGATATCTCTTTGAGGTGTCGCACCTTAAAACTATAGGCCATCAAGCCAAAACAATAAAACTCTTGAATTGATAAAGTGCGGCATGATTACCGCCAACATGGGTCTTCACACCCTTTTTATTTTTGAAAACTATGGTAAAGAACTTGATTTAATAAAGCATAGATTGTAGGGTCGATATAAATCTATATCATCTATCATAGTATCGAGTTTCATAGGTTTGCGTAGTATAAAGGTATTAAGCTTAAAAAAGCGGGAATGGCGACATTGATGGCTGGTGGCATCAATGCCTTAAAGAGAATCATGGCATCATTATTTCCATTATAGATCAACTTCAAAAGTAATGGGTATGGCGTCACTGCCTAAATGAATTGACATAGTAAAAATAGCAGCGTCATTGCCGTATAGGGTTGGCGTCGACATTGAAAACCTTCGGCATCATTAGTGCCGACATAGATGATTTGCGACGTCTAGTACAAGAGATTTAATATAATAAACTAGCGGAGTCACTACCATATGGAGTCGGCATTGTCATTGAAACCATACGGCATTACTCACATCGAAATTTTTGATGTCAAATTTAATACTTTCCTTCATACTTCAACCAAGGCCGACCGATTTCATATCAATCGAAGGTGATGTCCTATATATCACCCATGATTGGCATCAAAGACCATAAACAAGGCATAATGAAGTGCAACATCGCAAACCTCGGTGTGGCAAAGCCGTAATTACTGTGAAAACAGTTTTCTTGCTGATAAAAGTAATTCCTTTCACCAACTCCTATTGTTTATCAAAATTTTATTAGATAATAATTTTCATAATCAAAACCCTTTCAGAAACCTTCCAAAGTCTATAAATTTCATTCCCAAAACATTTGCAAACCTGTTGATTTATATTAATATTTTAATATAATTATTAAGCTTTTCTAACCCAAATAATTCATAATAGATCGCAACCACTTGGGAAAAATCCTCATAAATCAAATTAAATATATTCTTTAACATATAAAAATATCGAGCTCAAAAACTTTATTTAATTATTTTTAATAATTAAGACCCGAAATAAACCATTTTGTCCACTTAGAAAAATTCATAATACATTCATACTTGATTAAAAATTATGAAATTTAAAACGCACTTCTAGAATAATGTTTATAACATCATTTCAAAATTTCAAGTCGATTGGACATCAAAAACTAGGCTTTCACACTTAAAAACCTATTAATTAATTCCATAATAATCGAATAATTCATCCTTCAAGCATACAATCATCCAAACAATTAAAACATGGCATAATACAAATAAAAGATTAGGATTTATACTAAAACCAAAAATAAGAGATAAAACTTGAGACGCACAACCATTATGCATCTTGATTTGATAAAGAAACTTTATATTTGAGTTAAAAATTGATTTCCCTTAGCTTAAATCTTGATTTTCTAGCTTTATCTTCCTTTTTGATCTCTTACAATGGCCGGTCTTACTCTCTTTTTGGTTTGTATAAATAGAAGTTTGAGAGGAAATAAGAGAATAAGGGTTTATGTTTATGAGTTAAGGTCGATTCCCATTTTGCCCTTTGCATATTTCCTCGTTCTTATCTAAGTTTTAAACTATTCTTATTAACTCATTCATTATGGCATGACGCCTATTAATTATCAAATCTTAATCCTCTTATCCTTTTACATTATTTTATTTAATTTTTATAATTAAATATCTTAAATAATGTAAATCAAAATTAGAGTTGTTAAAGACTCCCCTCCTTAAAGAATTTCATCCTCGAAATTAGGATAAGGTATATAATAGTAATCATAACTATAAACATAAAATGTACCATCAAAACAAATCAAGATAAGTGTCTGCAATTCTATCATTTGTCTCTCAAGTACAGTCTCTCTTATAGTCACTCCACTTGACTTACTAAGCTGATTGTCTTGTTCCTTAGCTTTTTCTTATTCTTAGCCACAATATGAACTGGTTGCTTATATTGGTTGTGTCCAGTTCCACTACTAAGTCTTCTAATGCAATCGGAATGATAGTAGTTTTTGGATCTCGAACACACTTCCTAAGATGAGAAATATGGAAAACATTTTGGATCTCTGCCAAACTTTTCGGTAACACTATCTTGTAAGCGAGTTTTGTATTCCTTTCTTTAATAGGAAATGGTCCAACGGATCTAGTGCCAATTTCCCTAACTTTCCAAATCTTACAACACTCTTCATTGGTGATATTTTAACGAAAACATGGTCTCCAACTGAGAATTCTATGTCGTTCCGTCTTTTACGCATAACTCCTCTGCCTAGACCGAATTTCCTTCATTTTAGTTTGGATCAACTCAATCTTTTCTATGACATCTCTCACCAAAACTGGACCTAGAATTAACCCATCTTCGGTCTCTAACAATTATACGGGTGAATTGCATGGACTTCCATATAAAGCTTCAAAATGTGTCATCCCTATACTAGTCTGATAACTATTGTTCTAGGAAAATTCGACTAAGTGTAGATGGCCTTTCCATGATCCACCAAAATCTAATACACGAGCTCTTAACAAATCTTCCAAGACTTTGTTAACTCTTTCCATTTTCTCATCTGTCTGTGGATGGTAAGCGGTACTCATCTTGAGCTTGGTACCTAAAACCTCTTGTAGACTCTTCCAGAATTCACTAGTGAATATGGTATCTCTATCACTAACTATACTATTAGAAACTCCATGTTGTCCTTGTCGACTATTGGGAATGAAAGGTACACTCTTAGTCAGCCTATCCACTATTACCTAAATACTTTCATTTCGTCTATTCAACCTTGGCAACCCATTTATGAAATCCATTGATATAGAATCTCATTTCCATACTAATATATCCGAAGGCTGAAACAATCCACTTGGCTTTTGAAGCTCGACTTTCATTTGCTAGCAATTTAGACATTGCTTTAACCATAAGCCTATATCCCTTTTCATTCTATCCTAGAAGAAACTTCTTTTCATTTCCTGATATATCTTAGTTCCTTCAGGATAAATATTGAACTTCGATTGATGACATTCCCTAAGAATTTCCTTCCTTAGGTCTGCCACATCCAAAACGCACAATCATCCTTTCTTTCTCAACCGTTCATTTTGGTCAAGATAAAAATCATTCAAATCATTGGTCTCATTTCCACCTTAAAATCTTCTAATTCGTTCAGAGAACAATGGATCATCTCTTTACTTATAAGCAATAATTTTAATCAATACCGGTCGAACTTCCAAGCAAGGTAACATTATGATTATCTGACAGGAACTAGCATCTGATTTTAACTGCACACTACAAGTAGTCAATGCTTTCAAATCTTTCTACTTTGATATCATTGCTAATAACTACATTCTTATATTTGCTACTAAGCGCATCTGCAACTTTAATTCATTTTCCTTGTGCATACATAATTCAAAAATCATAAGCAGTTATAAACTCTAACCACCTTTGATGTCTCGTATTTAACTCCTTTTGAGAGAATAAATATCTTAAAGACTTTTGATTCATATACAACTCGAGTCGTTCTCCCAAAAGATAATGTCTGCAAGCTTTCAAAGTAAAAATTACATTAGCAAACTCTAAGTCATGTGTCAGATATCTAACTTCATACGGTCTGAGTTATTGATAAGCATAGGCAATTACTTTACCCCTTTGCATTAACATAGCTCTTGATCCTGTTTCGCAAGCATCGGTATAACCCACCAAATCTTGATTTCCATCTGGGATAACCAACACGAGCGCATTAGTTAATAAATGTTTCAGTTTCTGGAATGCCTCCTTGCATTTGTCAAGCAAAACATACTTCATGCCCTTTCATGTCAACTTTATTACCAATGCCGATACACGAGAGATCCTTGATAAATCTTTGGTAGTAGCCAGCTAATAAAAAAAAACTCTTTATCTCGATCATCGTCTTGGGTCTCTTTCAATTATTGACAGCTTCTATCTCAGTTGGATCCACTGACAACCCTTTTTTTGAGACTACATGACCAAGAAACTTTACTTCTTTCCTCTAAAAATGACACTTCGAAAATTTTGCTTTTAGTTGATGCTGCCTCACCTTCTCAAGCACTATTCTAAGGCGAGTCTCATGATCTTGCTCATTCCTATAGTATATCATAATGTTATCTATAAATACTAGCACGAATCTATACAGATTCTCTCAGAAAATTCGGTTCATCAAATTTATGAAGAAAGCATGCGCGTTAGTCAGTTTGAACGCATTACTAACCACTCATATGAACCATATCTTGTTCGAAATGCCATCAAAGGAATACTGTCTTCCGCTACCCTCAGGTAATGGACCCCTGTTACCAAATCCAACTGAGAAAATACTTTGACTCCACTCAGTTGATCAAACAAATCATCTATTCTCGATAAAGGATATCTATTCTTCATTGTCTTCTCATTTAACTTTTTATAATCGATGCACAATCTTAACGACCCGTCTGAATACCTTTGGCCGTTCTCCATGGCGAACTGGTTGGTCTAGTAAAGAAATTTCCTTCTAAGTCCACCAACTTCACCTTTAACTCCTTCACTTCGGTAGATGTCATTCTACTTGGTGGTGTACTTATGAGTTATGCTCCAGGTACAAGATCTATTCAAAACTTAATAGCTTGTTTTGGTGGTCGTCCTGTAACAAGATCAAAGATATCTACAAATTCTCTTACGACAAAGACTTGATTTGACTCGTCTTCTTCCTCCATTGCACCCAACAAAGCACAAACATCAAAATCATGTCCTCTACTAAGTATATAATTCAGTCATTGCCATTAGGGTGTCTTAGTGATATTTTTCTATCTTGGAAAAATATCCTAGCATCGTATTTACTTAACCTATCCATACCCAAAATAATTCCAAATCCTATAAGGTCAAACACATGCAAACTACATGAACATATATACCTAACAATTCAAACTCTAACTAGTCACATCTCTTCCCTAAAGTTGCCTACCCTCATATTGGATTAGCAACCCTTAAGAAAGTAACCAAGTAAGATGGTTCTAAGCTTAGCTTATCTACTAAGCAATGATAAATAAAAGAATGTGATGCACCAGTATCGAACAATACTCTAATAGGTATACCATGAGTCAGTAGTATACCTCCGATCAAAGCTTTTCCTTTCTCCTTTACTGTGGGTCTCGAGGTAGTTGGTTCCAAGGAAAACACTTTTCCTTTCTCAATCTTAGCTAGTTCCTCGCATTGATTCTTCTAATGTCCAATATGGTCACAATTGAAGCATCTGTTCTTCCTTCCAATGACCGTCTTTTTGTCCCTTAAATGACACTCGTGCGCAAAATTCCTTTCTTATTTCACTTGTAGCACATAATTTCCGCTTTTCCTTTCTCGGTCGCTCCGCCCATTTGAGCTCCATTTTTTTGAAAGAACTTCCTCTTCTGGTTTTGCCTACTCTGATTCTCTGCTGGATTATTTTACTAAATAATGCAAATATTTCTTCATTCCTTAAGGCCATCTCCACTACCATGTCACACGAAACCCTGAGATGTGACAAGGTTGCCTCGTAAGCTCCGGCCTTAACCCACGAATGAACTTCTCATATTTTAATAACAGTATCCACCATAGCATATTCATGCCTGAATAACTCCTCAAATATTATTGCATACTCCAACAAAGTCATGTTTCCTTGCACAAGCCCAGCAGACTTCCTTGACAAGGTTGACTTGGCAATTTCAGACATAAACCTCTACTCGAACGTCCTTTGAATTTTTCTTAAGTTAAGTTCTCCTCTGGTGCCCAAACAATTACACTATTCCATTAGTACAATGCAACTCCTTGCAATTGCCTAGATGCCAATCCTCTTTTGCTCGTCATTTAGACTTAAATCAGCAAAAATCCTTTTACAATGGAGCAACCATTTCTCCATCTCGATAGCATCCTCAGTTTCAATGAATGGCTTCCCTACAAGTCTTGCATAATCTCTACTCAAAAGAGTATAATTGTTGACAACATGAACTTCAAGATTTTCTCTTCCAGCATTTTCACCAACTAATCCAACTGCAACTCCTACTTGCATCATGCTGATGAAGAATTGATACATAGCTTCCATATCTACCTGCAGCGTTCTTGCACTCACATTAGCAGCTGTTTGTCGACCCAGATTCCTCCTAGTATTAGGCCTAACATTTTCATTGGTTGTGGTGCTTCCTCTACTAAGATTCACTCTTCCATTTCCTTCCTTCACACTTTACTTTCCTTAAATCTTCATTTGAATTTTAGTAAGATACTAAAAAACAGTCTAACAGAGATGGAAGAAAAGGAGATAAGGCGTATACTTATATATATACATATATGTATATGTATATGTATATGTATATGTATATGTATATGTATATCTATATGTATATGTATATCTATATGTATAGCAAATACAAGTAAGTTACTATAGTGTTAATCTTATTCTCTAATTCATTTAGATTATGTTTACAAAAACTCTTTTTAAGTTCATAAGTATTTTGTCTTTACATAAATCTATGACCTGATATTAAGTTGTCATATCCCTCATTTTGAGGCCCAAAACTAACTGCTACGGATGCTGCAGTCATCTGTAGTATTAATTTCGATTGATAAAATGCGGCCATGTTAATAGTTCCAATCGCACCAAAAGCATAAGAATATGAAATATTCTTAAACACAATTTCAAAACAAAAATTTTCACATATCATTTCAAAGATAATATTTCATATTCATTACATAATCTCAAACGTTTGCCAAGGTTCAAACAAAATATGATTAACAAAATACTCTAAGAGCGACATATGAAGATGCCTCCATGGTTGATCAGAGTTTACTACTAGACAGTTATAACATCAATCATTACATACATTCTAACCAAATATAAATTTAACATAACGGATAATATATATAGATAAGTTCCTATATAGCTAGTTCTGCCTCCTGCACATCCCTTAAAGCTTTATTCATTCATTCTAAAAAACCTATAAACCCTTACTCTCGACCTCTCAAATCAAATTTCGATCACTCAAGAGTTTAAAGGAAAACATAAAATTTAAGTCAGACAAAAAACTTGACGTGAATGATAATATTCCATCTCGATTTATGGAATCATAGTGAGACCATGTCGCTGTGCGAAGGGTTTTCCACTCACTAATATCTTTTTAAAAAAATATCTTCTACAAATCAAACTCATGTAACCACGGTGGTTAAAATAGACTATAAAAATAGTAATACTCATGCATGAAACATGGGTAATCATGACCAATCTGATAGTAGACTATTTGTCCCAACATCATAGTGTTCTCAAGGTAACTACAAACATATGGCTGACTCTAGCCTACCGGATATATCAAATTTTCCAATATAATTTTAGAAGGCAATTGGATGGTTTGTCTAGAACTTACTATTTCTAGGATCACTCTGATCACAAGGTTGTGCGGGCTCACCAATAAACTACCTCATCCTGTATGTAACGACCCGTAAAATTCGGTAATTACATTTCTTAATTTTAGAAGATTTTGGTAACTTAATGTTGAAGAAAATAAAAAATTAGTGAATTATTAATGGAAATAATAACTTGGATAAGATTGGTAGGTAAAGTTTTAATAACTTGAATGTAACTTTATAAATGTAAGTTAATTATTAATAACTTGGATGCAATTCCAATAAGTGAAACAATGTAAATGTTGATTATATTCTTATTGTAAATAAAGAATGTTCCAAAATGAAATGATTAAATTGATTTAAAATCTTAATTAATGTGTGCGTAAATTTATAATGGGATAAAAAGGCAAATTAATAATTTAAATGTTGACTTACTAATAAAATAATGTATAATAAATGGAATGAATTAGTTGGTGACTAATGGTAGCACTTGTTGTAAAATAATAAGTAAAGCAAAACGTAACAATAATGATCAAAGATAATTATTGATAAACTAAATGAAATTACAATAATTTAAAATGTATAAAATTGTTATACTAGTCTTTGGATTGAATATGAGAAAAACAAGTGTAATTATTGAATTAGTTTGTGAAATATAATTATAGATAGTAGTTGTTGTGAAGAATAAATATACAAGTATTGTAAAGGATATAATGGTTGTGTTACCGGTTAATTCACCAAGTACCAATAAAGATAATTAAATGTACGTTAATGATAATTAATATTATAACGGAAAGTGTGAATGTAAATTAAAAAGGAAACGTAAAATTTATTTATAAGGTAGTAATTGGTGTAATAGAAAGCATGGGACCAAGTAAATAAATTTATTTAGAGAATATTAATTGTATTTAGTGAATCAAAGAAATAGTAACGGTCGTAAGTTACTATTTAGTTTTCCTATTAATTTTTTGTAACTGTTTATTTGGGAATGAAATTTTATTATAAGTAAATAAATGTAAGTATCGTATGAATATATGAATTAATGTATGATTTATGGTAATAGAATGAATCTGTGTGATGTAAGTAATTTTATAAATATTTGAAATAATAAGCCTAAGGGAAATTTCAAGGCTATGGTAAAAATCATCATAAATTACCATAATATATCTAGTCTACCAAATTAATTGTAAAACAATTACATTTAAATGAAAATAAATGTCTCATTTATGTGGGTAAGAACTGTAATTGTAAAGTGTATATGTAATAAGCAACGAAAATGCATATTTTATTCATAAGTTAATATAAAGGAATGAAGTGTGAGACAAGTATAACTACGTTACAAAGTAATAATAGACTCAACTAAAGGGTTGGAATTGAATCTAATCAGTTAAACTGGAATTTATTAAAATTAATTGGATTCAATTTATAATAAAGGGATTATTTTAAGTAAATAAAATAAATACTACATCTCTGATTAGACACTGGATATGAGATATCAAACCCCGTAAACATCTCTGACGCCGTTACACTCATATCTATTTCAGTTGATTTAAATTACATAAGATCTTTTAGTTCTGACTCGAATGTTTTGTCTTTTCAATTCGCACCGGCCAGTACGAGCATTTCAGGATGGAAGACTTTATTTCTGGAGGACGAAGACGAAGATTTCATTATTATTATTATTATTATTATTATATTATTATATTGTTCCACTACACACTGTATTCCGCTGCATCGATTATTATTCATTGTTATGTGCAACTCTGATATGTATTGTATAAATATAATCAAATGTTTATAAAACAGCTTCATGAACTGTATATTTGATTATTATATTTTATCGTTTCACTGTAAGATTCTACTTTGTTTTTTTTCTTTCCCTGCTTTTTCTTATTTACCCCAATAACAATCCACCCTTCTGTATGGTTTAAGTCTGACGTGTGTGGTTTATCGTCGATTTAAACCATACGGAAAGGCGGGATGTTATATTTGGTATCAGAGCTTTGGTTTAACGATAAACCTTAGCTTTGTGGGGTCTAACTCTTTACTAATAGGGTAGTAATATCCTATGGGAGTCGCTGAGTGTATATATATATGAGAGAGCGTATTTGTTAGTGTTATAAAAATGTTTTAATATTGTGTTAATTTGTTCCATTTTGTATTTATAAATTCTGGTTGATGCATGGCACGCTATGATATCAATAGGGATTTCTAAACACTTAATAGGACATACCGACATAATATTTGCTTTAATATAGGTGAATGAAATAATTTTGCCTATTATATTTTCTATATATAAAAATAAAATTTTATAAATGATATATACTTGGTTGCAATATATTGGTTGCTAGGTAATGAAATTTATAAATAATAGTCGAAATAAGATTGAAAATAAAATAAATAAAGATTGGAAATTTAGAATTTACGTTCCGGGGTTTTTAAACTTCCTTTCAAATGATTTGGAATATTGTAATAATATTATTAAAAGAATTTTCTTATATAATTATTTCAATACAATTTGAAAAAAAAAATTGTTTTCAGAAGATTTTGGAAAAATTCAGTACTTTACTCCCCTCTCTGTCGTTGGAAAATAATTTCGGTGAAGGCGACCGCATCATCGACATTCATTTTCGTGTCTCGAAGAGGGAAGACCACTGTAGTAGTTTTACTGTAGTTTCATTTTTTATAATCAATTATAAATGTTTAATTGTTAAAACAATTATTGGATATATAAGTTGTAAGTATACATCTATCTATTATTTTAAAATAATTTGAAATTTAATCCGGTATTTAGTTCTTAAATTTCCGTTAATTAATAGTTTCAATTATTGTGGCAAAATGCAATGTAACAAATTAATAATTGGAACCCCTAATTAAGAGAAGAAATTAAATGATAGGTTATAAATTAATATGAGGAAAGGTAACTATTGAATATTTATTTACCAAAATAAAATAAGAGATTTAATGCTAAGTTATAAATGGTATTAAATGAAATTTGAAATTGTAACCTATGAAACAAAGGATATAATTATTGAACATTAAATTAATTAAAAGAAATAAGGTAAAACTTGTATAACTTTCAATTAAATTCTTAAAAAGCATATATATAACTTACCAAATATTAAAAGTTGAAATGTTAATAAGAAAATGTAATAGATATTATACAAGTAAAAATTTGAGATAATGAAGTTATTCAATGAAATTATTTAATAAATAAGAATTGGAAGTTGTAGTTATTATAAACTTAAGTATAATTGAAATAATACTAATAAAATATAATAGAAAGCAGGTATTGTAAGTAAGAAATTTCAAACTTAAGTAAATAAGTTGAAGTTATTTCTAAATAAAATTGTAAGAAATAAATGTAATTTTAAAAGATAAATTATTATATGAATGAAATTAATAAAAATTAACTTGATTTGGGAATTTGTTGTTTGTGTGGTTTATGGTTGTTTGGGTAAGGATACTTTAAAATTGTTTGGATGTATGAATAATCTATTCAGCTTCATCAGAGACTGTTGAGTAAATGGTGCGCTCAGTAGTTATTTTCCATTCTGTGCAATTTGAAGTTTTGACCCCAACAACTATTTGTTTTGTTTGATATGAATGAATAATTGATTTGTATTGATTCTATATAATGGTTGTTTGCTTGTTGCAAGTGATGGTTGGTATGTTGATTGTTTGTTGTTATTTGAAACAACTTTAGATATTTCATTTTATATAATTGTTAACCATTTTGGATTATATAAGTGAAATACAGGTTATGGAAGCAATTGATACTGCTTTGGCTTTCATAAATAAGCGTTATTTGCCCGACGAATAGGTACGTTTTTCGGATTACGGTTTTATAGCGTTATTATATTATTTTTCCTATGTTGAGATATTTATTATTTTGGATAATATATGTTGTATATTGTTATATTGATATTATATTTTCTCCCGAGCCTCTTCGCACAAAGGAGACACTGACGAAATTTTCCGTAAATTTTGGACTTAGAAAATCTTGAAAAAGTTTTTCCAAACTTTATTTACTTGAATATAAAATGATTTAAGATTTATAAATTGATATATTTTATTTAAATTAATTGATTTTGTAAATTACTTTTTATAGATTTAATATTTTAATAGGATATATTATTTCCTTAATTCTTTATTTTCCCTTCTTTTTCCTTTTCGGGGACGAAAGTTTTGAGTGGGGGAGAGTGTAACGACCCGTAAAATTCGGTAATTAAATTTCTTAATTTAAGAAGATTTTGGTAACTTAATGTTGAAGGAAATAAAATTTAGTGATTTATTAATGGAAATAATAACTTGGATAAGGTTGGTAAGTAAATTTTTAATAACTTGAATGTAACAGTATAAATGTAAGTTAATTGTTAATAACTTGGATGTAATTCCAATAAGTGAAACAATGTAAATGTTGATTATATTCTTATTGTAAATAAAGAATGTTCCAAAATGAAATGATTAAATTGATTTAAAATCTTAATTAATGTGTGCATAAATTTATAAAGCGATAAAAAAGGCAAATTAATAATTTATATATTGACTTACTAATAAAATAATGTATAATAAAGGGAATGAATTAGTGGATGAACTAATGGTAGCACTTGTTGTAAAATAATAAGTAAAATAAAATGTAACAATAATGATTAAAGTTAATTATTGATAAACTGAATGAAATTACAATAATTTAAAATGTGTAAAAATGTTATACTAGTCTTTGGATTGAATATGAGAAAAACAAGTGTAATTATTGAATTAATTTGTGAAATATTATTATAGATAGTAGTTGTTGTGAAGAATAAATATACAAGTATTGTAAAGGATATAATGGTTACCAGTTAATTCACCAAGTACCAATAAAGATAATTAAATTAACGTTAATGATAATTAATATTATAACGGAAAGTGTGAATGTAAATTAAAAAGTATATGTAAAATTTATTTATAAGGTAGTAATTCGTGTAATAGAAAGCATGGGACCAAGTAAATAAATTTATTTAGAGAATATTAATTGTAATTAATGAATCAAAGAAATAGTAAAGGTCGTAAGTTACTATATAGTTGTCCTATTAATTTGTTGTAACTGTTATATTTGGGAATGAGATATTATTATAAGTAAATAAAGGTAAGCATCGTATAAATATATGAATTAATGTATGATTTATGGTAATAGAATGAATCCGTATGATGTAAGTAATTTTATAAATAGTTGAAATAATAAGCCTAAGTGAAATTTTAAGGCTATGGTAACAATCATCAAAAATTACCAGAATATATCTAGTCTACCAAATTAATTGTAAAACAATTACATTTAAATAAAAATAAATGTCTCATTTATGTGGGTAAGAACTGTAATTGTAAAGTGTAATGTAATAAGTAACGAAAATGCATATTTTATTCATAATTTAATATAAAGGAATGAAATGTGAGACAAGTATAAATGCGTTACAAAGTAATAATAGGCTCAACTAAAGGGTTGGAATTGAATCTAATCAGTTAAACTGGAATTTATTAAAATTAATTGGATTCAATTTATAATTAAGGGATTATTTTAAGTAAATGAAATAAATACTATAACTGCTGAATTAATTTACTTTAAATTGAGATGGGAATTGGTTTTATAGAATTATAAATTAATAAGTATTTCGCCTAGTACACGGCACACAAACTCTGCCTGGGGTGGGGATATACAAGATGATAAAATTTATGAATTATAGAATTTGTATTTAAATAGTGATTTAATTTATTTAATCTATAATAATTGGATTAATTGCAAATTAATGAAATTAAATATTTAATTATTATGTTAATTTAAAAATTAAGTTGAAATTGGAGAATATTTATGTAATAGCTTTGAACCCAATGTTAATTTCCTCCATTTGACCACAATGAATTGAATAATAAGAATGAATAGTGAATTCATGGAATGATTGAAAATTTAATTTATAATTGATGAATATAATGAAATTTGAATTTACACTGAAATTTATGATTGAATCAACATTAAATTGACATCTAAATTTGTTTAAAATCATTGTAAATGATTAAGAAATTTTAAATGATAAGAATTGTCAATTTTAGAATTTAAATTGGAAATTTGATCTAATTAATTTATTTATTAACTTATTTAATTAGTGTAAAAATAGCCATTTTTGCCACTGACTCGAATTTCAACGAAACTAGTTTCATCGGATCCGTAACAGTGAATTATTATAGGATTTTAAGTTTCGTAGCGATTGGACTTGTCGTTTGATCGTACGGACTCGAAACGCCTTGAAATAAATGAAATTGAAATCGATTTGGAAAATTATTGATTTTAGCATAACTTCTTCATACGATGGAATTTGGACTTGAAACTTGTTCCATCGCGTTTAAAATATTTAAAAACATCTATTTTGACATATGCGTTGACCTAACTTCATTCCGGAGTCAAAATGGGCTTTTTGGGCCACTTTGGCGTTAGTGCGTAAATCTATCTTGTCCATCCATTCAAATATCAACCCTACCTATATATATCCTGCTATAAACTCTGGCAGCCTCTGTGTGACGCCCCACCTCTATACCCACTCTAGCCAAGGACACTACGGGGTAATGCCGTCAACTAGCGCGGAGAATAAGGCTGTTGAGGAGCGACCATCCGCGTAATTGCTTTGTCCGAGCACCGATATGTCAGATAGTACAACATGCATCTGGTTTCAGGAGGAAATCCGACATGCCGATCCAAACTCAAAGCTACTACCCGGTGGCTATATATATTCTTCGAAAACAATTATAGAAATAAACATAACACAATCAGTCGCTGGCATCCATATCACAAAGGCGGAAATAGATATGAATATATAACACATGAAAGTGTACATCAGAGTAGTGGTCAAACAGGATCCACAATACCAAAAAAGAATAGCTACAAGTGCTAGACAAAAGAATATGTATACATCAATGAGTCTACAACAAAAAAACTACTAATCTAAGTAGTTAGCCAAAAGTCAGGGTGGTAATCCCAAATGTGAAGTCAAGCAGAAGTACCTGTAACATCTCGGTCTGACCCGAGTATTATTTAATAAGAAAATAATATAAGGATCAGTCTAGCTATAAATATCAGATTCATTGATATAGAATAAGAGATATGACATAAGCATATTATAACCATAAAGTCATACTGTGGTAAGTATGTAATTGAAAACCAACAAGAAATTAATCAATATCACAAGAATCTTCTCAAAGATAAAAAGAAATGTCATACTCTATATTTTTATTCACAAAAAGTTAATGACACACAAATTCACCAATGCACAAATATTGATAAAACTTATCAAATGTAAGTCACAAAAATTGGTGAAACGTAAATTCTAGAAATCATCAATGGAAATCCAGAAATCACAAAAGGGGAAGGCCTATTACAAAACGGGAGCATGAAAACTCACCAACACGTGTATCACAAAATGGAACGCTATTCCATGGTTGCTAACCATTAATTTTGAGCCGAAGTTCCACAAAACGGCCCGAAGACCATGGTCGCTACCCCACCAAATTGAGCCGAAGCTCCACAGAAACGGGGTTTAGTCTCCCTCGTAGACAAAGAGACATCGCACATTTGCTAGTCTAAATCACAGAAATGATCATCAACGATCATCAAGAAGTGTTAATTACAATAAGCTAGTAAATATATAAGCTTAGCTTCATGTCCCATAACCACTAGCTTAACTTAAATATTTACGAGCAAATTGTAGATCTCCACTCGAAAATTGTCACTAGAGATTCAATCGAACAAGTCCAAGAATTAACCGGCGAAGTAAACTCAAGCGTTTCATACCCCTTGTTTTACTAAGCCGTTTAATTAGATTTCTCGTACGAGTGAGGTAAAGGTTTATATATACCAGTAGATTGGAAAACGATTTAAGAAACAAGCTTTGTAGTAAAATAGGGTTGAAATTGTTTTGATGAAAGAGTTTTAATATTTACTGCTAGTATTGAAACCTTCATATTTTTAATGTGACAAATCACAAAATAATTATAGAAACAAACAAATCACAAAAATTCACATTCGAAGACGTGGACAAAAATCCAAAGAATTCGATTACAAATCCATCAAAGTGGAAATGCCCTTGCGACTTAACAGCCGCCACTTACGACTTAACGTAAGTCAACACAAGAAATCGGCGGCTCAAGAAACAGCATGCGGCCTAACAGAGCAACTCAATATGGCGCGACCAATTAGGCCGAGCGACCTAAATTGGAGGCGACCTAAGGGTCGAAAAAGACCTAAGATGCAAACGGCCTAACGACCAAAACGACCTAAGTTGAAAAGCAGGCCGAGCGGCTTAGGAAATGGTGCGACCCAACATGGCGCGACCTAAGTAATGAGCGACCTAAGAGATGTGAGCAACCAAAGGGATGCGAGCAACCAAAGGGATGCGACCAAACATATGGCCGAGGTGACGACCCAGAATTTTTAAGCTTTTGAAATCGAGATATTTAATTGATTGTAAATATTTAAAAGTTAATTTTTAACTTGAATTCAAATATCACTAATTAATTGTTAATTAAAATTTTGAATTTAATAATTTGAAATTGGCTAAAATGTTGAATCTGAAGTTTTAAGCCTGTTAAAAATAATTTGAAGGCTTGTAAAATTTGTATTGATAACACTGAAGATAATAGAAGTTGTAAAATTGAAATTAGCAGTGGTTTGTTCAGTTTTGAAATTTTAATCGTTTAAATTGAATATAAAAATAGCCTTCCGAGACACAGTTTCGGAATTCGACGAAACCAGTTCCATTGGATCCGAATTATTGAATTATTTCCGAATTTCAATTTTCGTAGTATTTGAAGTTATTATGTGAGCAAACGATATATAAACATGTAGAAATTGTATCGAGACAATTTGAATTCAAACATATTATGTTCCTACTTATCAAATTTTCTTTCAGCCGAATTCCCATCACCATCACTATAATTTCCCTTCAAATCCTGTCTCTTTTTCTCAGCTTCTAGTACGATAATGTCTTCCTGTCCCCTTCGTCGTTATTTTTACCACGCAAGTGTCCTTCATCGTTCAGAAAAGGAAATAATAATGTCTCTTCTTTACATTACAAAATCAAATCCTAAATATCTCTGTTCGAAAACAATAATTAATAGCCGAAGCCGTATTCCTCAAATCGAAAACCAATTAACCGAAACCCTTTTCGTTTCATATGATTTCACTTCGGAAAAAAATAAAAATAAAGAATCATCGGCACCGAATCTTCCCTTGTTCAATTCAAAACCCATTCGATTCAAATCAAGCTTCACGGCCGCTCGCGCGAGGAGTATTCACGAGCAAGGCCAATGTTGGTTTCGCGTTGAGGATAGGATATCGCGTGATTCTGGGAGGCTCATGATTTTGGGAATAGGGTTTCGTGCTCGTTCTGGGTAGCGGTGATTTAGGGTTTCAGAGAAGTTTGAGGCGAAGGACGTGATGGTTCGATTGGGGTTTTGGTTCGCGACAGCGAGGGAACTTCTCGCGAGTACGTGGAGTAGTCATCGACTTCGGTTTGATTTGCGAGATGGCGAACGATCTAGGGCATGGAATTAGCTCGTGTTGGATTTGTGCACGCGAGGGAGTTTGGAGATGGTGACCGTGGTCAAAATGGGGAGCTGGTGCTCGCTGGTGAGGTGCGCCAACGTGGGCAGGCACGCGAGGGCAGGAAGCAAGCGTGGTGGTGTCAGTTTCTCATTCGAACGACGTGGAGGTATAAATTTGTAATTTAATTTAAGTATATAATTAGTTAGTTAACTAAGAACCTAAAAATTTAGACAGCTAATAAACTTTTACCTAATTTATTTTGAGGTCATAAATTAAACAAAGCAGAGATATAGGAGTCGTAGTGATGTGGATTACAACCTGGGATTTTTGGAATCGATTAGATGTATATAAAGATAAGGTTTTGGAAATGGGAAGTTTAAATTTTTAAGAAGTTTGTGTAAAACCAGATTTACAAAATCTGTGTAAAGTAATTTATATGCAGTTTCAAAATGAAAATAAGTAAATAAACGTATAGAATGGTAATATAAATTATTTTTATAGGTGTAGTTTCAAAGATAATGTTTTGGGAAATTATATAAGGATTTGAAAAAAAAAGAATTTGTGTTGAATTTAAGCTACTAGTTAAAATTTAATAAAGTACAACTTGTAATAAGTTGTTTTGGTTAATTCACATGCCAATAAATCTTGAATTGTTTATTCAAGGTTAAATTTGTGAGGGAACGAGTCGAGATTGGATCGGATTTGCGAAACAAAAAGAAGCAAAGGTGAGTTAATCTCACTCGGTTAAATTTAAATTTAAATGATTAAATTTAAATAATTGTTTGAAATGGTTGAATTGATTTATGTGCTGTAGTGTGGTATATTTTTGGAATTGGCATTTTATATTGTGCTAACGTCTATGGATGCAGGGAGAACAGGTTGGAGGGATCCAACTAGACCCCTCAACTTTATTTAATTATTTAATATTCTCTGTTCTGAATATTTGATATCCTATAATGAAGTATGTGGAAGTGTTGAATGCTATGGCTTGATTGTTATAATCGGGCAATAATGAATTACCAAATATATAATTTGAGTTTTGGGGATGAAAATAAAAGAAGTGAAATTGTAAGTAAAATAATAGAATTAAGTTGAATAAATTTATGAATGAACTGGAAAGGAAATAAGTGACTTTAAAATTTTAATAAATAAATCTTGAGTATGGGAAGAAAACTTTAAATAAACAGAAAGTTAATGAAACTTAAACTTCTATGTTATTGTTTAAAAGAACAAAACATTTATTTTAAATTTAGGATTTAAATTATTTAAGAAGAATAAAGAAGAAATTGGGAATAACCTGAAATTTGTATATTTCAGCTAAAGGATTTAAAAATCAAACTGAAAATAATAATAAAGTCCATAATTAATTGAATTTCGAAATGAACTGATAAGTAAAGAAATTTATTTCAGAGGAAATAAATTGGGAATCAATTTGGAAAATTGATTTAAGTGAGTGAGATTGGAAATTTCTCCCTGGGTAACCAAGTACGTCTTCAAACTAAACTTTTAATTTAAATTAAAGGTTTTAAAGTTGTTTTTAAAAGCAAGTTTTGGAAAATTTGTTATTTCTAATATTTAAATACTAAAGAAAGTATTTTCTCCTAATTTATTATATTAGTAATTATTTAAAGAATGACTTAATATTATGTCTATAAAGGTATAAATTTAGTTGTATATTTATGAAGTAATTTATTTTCCATTTGTTCATATAGTATGATATTTTTAATAAATTATTGAAGTAATTTTAACTTGAATGTTTTAAATTATATTTTTAAAAAGTAAAGTGTTTTAAATTAATTTAGAAAGATCTGGTTTTGTGCTTGGTGATTCCAGAAGAAATAAAAATATTTGAATTTTATTCTGAGAAGGCAGATAGCCTTGAAAACTGTTTTCAAAGGAATTTGAAAAGTAAACACATATCTTGGGAAGATATTTTTGAGATAAATAAATAATTTGGGAAATTATTTATTGTTTGATGGATGTTTGTGAATATAAATTGATAGTTAAATAACCGACTATCAATAGTGGACAAATGCGTTGATCGTTTCGAAGAGACCGGGATCGAGATTTATTTCTCGAAAACCACTTCGATCCGGTTTGTACGTTTCGTGTAAACGATGTTGGATTCGAAGATGGAGCAGTGAAGTGCAAGGGCTAGTCGCTACTAATCCTAAGGATATTTCCAAAATGGATGTAGTAGGAATAGTGCCTTCGGTTCCCTTCGAACCCGGGACGGACTTGTATGGATGAATGCTTGCGAAACATCGTCAGGTGGACGATGGGCATTCTAAGGAATATATTCTAAAAAGGTAACGCTTAGCCTCAAGTCCCATCAAATGGGAATGACTGAAAATCAGGGGTTATGCAGCAAGGCTAGGTGGGTAGCACCCAAGCAGGGTGAGGTCATTCCAGTCTAGATGTCCCTTTTTATTTCGACTTAGTGGGCGGTTGCTGATCCCAACCGCGGGGTTATCTCACTCGAGATTATCCAGTAAGGGGTAGTCCCGGCCTTGTGTTGCAGGGGAGCGGGCGTACTCCTCGGTACGGTGATCTAGGCCCCGTACTGTGACAGGTGGTACCCCAGTGCCTAGTCATTAGTCGGAAATCCATTATCCCTACGAGCCTTGTACGAGTTTTGTTTGTATTACCCACTCTGTGGTTAGTAGCTGGAATTTAATGAATGTAACAATTTCAGCTATTTTGTAAGTATTTGTATATAGGCCCTATTATAATATCAAAGGATTTCTATACAAATTGTTTTAGCTATCGTAAGGTAAAAACCCGACATGTTTATTTGTGGCGTGGTCTTACGAGATGCTTTTGTTTTCAAAGGCTTTTCGAAACCTTAATAATCAATTGGGTGTGATTTACTCACGCTGGTATTCCAGACTAACTCAGGTATTATTTAACTGTAATGTTCGGGTCAGACCGAGTATTATAGGATACAGGAAATGCTGTGGTGCTCAGGAGACGAGCTGGATGACGACACGTACTCTCGTACTTGTATATATATACATTTCCGCTGTGTTGAGTTGTTGTGTATCCATCTGTATGTTATTGATGTTGAGCTGTGATTGATGTACTCTGATGATGTAATATATGTAAACAGATATATTTGATTCTTGAGTTAAGATTATATATTATCTATTATATTTTATTCCGCTGCGATGGTTAGATTCTGTTGTCGTTTTCTATTTTCTTCTACTACCTCTTCTTCTTTAACTCAAATGGTTCGTATTTCTGTACAACTTGAGTTGATTGTTGTAGAATAGTATTGACTCAAGGGGTACGGATTTACGGGTTGTTACAGTTGGTATCAGAGCATAGGTTGGTGATAACCTTGGCTCTGGTGGGAATTACTCATTTAAATTAGAGTCGGTAGTACTCTAAAATGAGTTTGAGCGTATTAATAGATATGAGTGCGTATTTGTTAATGAATAAAAATTGTTTTAATATTGTGTTAGTTGGTTTTTTGAGTGGCATATGAACCTTCGTCGACATAGTCTGCGCAACTGCATCGAAGGGGTTTGTAAACACTTGAATAGAATAATCGATACGGTATTGTTTTAAATGTGGGTAAATGAAATAATTTTACCCAAAAATATATTTTCGATATAAAGAATAGTTTTCGTAAACTATTTTAGCTAATATATGGTTGCTTGGATGTTAGGAATGATAATATTAAAGTATTATCATTGTTAAGTGAAAATTTAACTAGAAATTGAAGTATGACTAAAATTTAGGGGAATAAATTCATTTTAAAATAAAATTTATAAATATGAATTATAAAGGTAATTTATGAATTGGAATAACATTAAATGGCAATTTGTATAAACATAAACTGTACAAATGAATTATAGTTAAAAATTTAGTTAAGTAGGCTTTAGATATTTAAAATCCCGGAGATTAGGAAATGTTTGTCGAGGTGTTTTGGAGATAAATAATAACATTGTTGTTTTGGAGATATTTCTGAATGGAAATCTGTTTTAAATGGATTTTGAAAGTGATATAGCATCGAAATCACTTGGATTATTGGAAAATAATTCTGATGATGACGGCCGCATCATCAGTATTTTAGAATTTCTAAGTGATGGATTGCTACCAAAAATTGATTTGTTCAGAAAGCTAGTTGTTTTTGAAAATTTCAAAAGGGAATTTGTTGAAAATAAAAGTCAGGATTGGATTAAATTTTGAGAAATGTGATTTGAGATGTTGAAGGTTTCAAAATGTTTTGAAATCAACAACCAGGTGTTTGAAAATCCTGATGAGATAGGTTGTAAGCTTATAAATTGAGATGATTTTTAAATCAGGAAGGAAATATAAGCTTTGAATGTTGGGAATTTAATTTTTAGTGAAAAGTTAAAAATGAAATAAGCTTGGATGGGAGAATAAAATTTAACTAGATTGAAATAAATCGAATAAGCTGAAAATAATATCCAGTTGTTTTCGAATTAAGTTGAATAAATCTGAGTTAAAGTAAAATTGAATTGGAATGAGAATTCAATTGAATTAATGAATGAAATTAAATTCTTACCTGAACAAATGGAAAATAAATTGGTTAAGGATTGGATTGGAGTAAATAAATTAGAATAACTTATAAAAGAATCAGAATTAAAAATAAAAGATGAATACATTCAAGCTTGGAATGAATGTGATTGTATAAAATAGTAAGTTGTGACTTATAAAATGTGAAAGTGAAATAGAAAACCAAAATAAATATGGTTTGATGAATTGGAGAATAAACAAAAATACAAACTTGAATTATATAATAAATCGAACTAAGAAAATTTAAATGAAGAGATTTTGAGACTAAAATCAAGTTCTGGATTATAAGTTGGAGGAAACGATTGAATAGTAAGTTAATAATGAAGTTTGAAAATAAAACTCAAGTTATAAATCCAATTCGACCTGGATCGATAGTGAAGTAAATGTAATTAAATTGTGGTTAATAAAATTTGATGGTAAGTTAAAGGTAAATGGAGGAATCAGAACTTGAGTTATAAATAAAAATTGACTTGAAGTGTGAACAAATTAAATATAGTTGGGAATGTGTCGAATAAAGGAAAATAAAATTGGATTAAAATAATAATGGTTTGTATTGCGAATAAAATCCAAATTTGTGGAAATAAATTGGAAAATGGCCATGTAATAAATCGGGTGAGTTGAATCTGGAAAGTTAAATTCTATGAAAACCAATCAAATGAAATTGCAGATTTTAAATGAGAGTTAATTGAGAGAAAATTAAGTTCAATTGGAAAGCAAATTTACTTGTAAAATGAAAAGGAACTTATGTATAAAATTTGTATAAATTAAAGTAAATTGACTTGAGCTAAATAGATGGGGAAGTTGAATTGAATTCAACTTAAGCTAAGTTTAATGATATTGATTGGATTTAAAACCAAGTAAAAATAAATTTGAATCGAATTAAAATTCGGTGAATTACAGATATATTTAATGGAATGAAAATTCTTAAATAAATGATTGTAAACTATTTAAATTATTAAGGGATTGAAATAACCTGAGACAATAAGAAAAATAGAATGTTTCAAGTTTATTAGAATGGTTTAAGTGAATGTGGATAAACTAATTATATTGAATAAATAAATGATGGAATAAATATGAATCAAATGAAATGTGGTTTAAATACATTGAGAAATGGTTATGGAATGAAATAGCTTGGATTGTTTTTGAGCTAAATAAAATAGTTTGGAATAAACAAATAAGGAATAAAACGTAAATGAATGGATTGTGAATGAAATTTAAATGGAATGTGTCGAGCTAAATAAATAATTGTGAATGAATTAAAATAAAAGGGAAATTAAATTGGTAATGAAGATGAACCTAAGATGTTAATAGTTTTGTATGAACTAGTTTGGTTAATAAAATGAAATGCAAGTGAATGGATTCAAATCTGAAATGCAATGAAATTGAGAACATAGGATTGTGAATAAATTGAAAATGGAATAGAATTAGGTATAAATTGATTTGAAATCAATTTAAATTGGTTATAAAGCATAAATACTGATTTATTCACATAAATCTCATCGAATTGCATGGGATAAATTGTCGTTTAGATGTAAATGGAAGTAATTAAAATTCTATGTGTTGATAAGGGTAAAATAAATTGATTTTGAAAGCAATTGAATTAAATATGAGTTCAGTTTTCTTAAGAATAAAATAAATGTAAGCGATTGAGTTTTAAACTATTCAAATTGATGAAGTGGTATACGAATGGATTGAAAACCATTCAAATTGAATGAAAATGGTTTATAAATTTATTGAAATAGTTGAATTAGTATGAAAGTTGTAAAAAAAATTGCTTACGGAAAATGCTGGATGTGCATTTCTTTAGAATCCATATGTTTTAACCATTGCAACTAAGTGAATATATGTTTAAATCGCATACATTTGGCACTTACATGTTTAAATTGAGTAAGTACAGGTACCTGGAAGCCGTGTGGCTGGATTTGGTTGTGCTATTTGCTAAAAATAATAAGCCGCTTGCTTAAAATGCTAAATAAGGTACGCCTACGCAATAAAAATAGGAAATATGAACTGTTTTTGGCTTTTCCGACCGTGTGGGTCGATGTATATATATATATCTCTTTTGTCAAATTGCAAAAGCTCCTCCGTACAAAGGAGACTCTGCCAAAAAAATTCAGAAATTTTGGCATTTAGAAAATTTTGAAAAAAAATTTTGGAGAATTTTTGTTAACGGCAAAACGATTTCAAACTAGAAATTAAAATAAGTTAGTAAATGAAACTAATTAAAATAATGACATAAATTAGTTTTAAATGACAAATAAAATTTAAATATTCAGAGTTAAAGATAAATTGAATTCATATGGTAATGAAAGGATCAATTTGAATAGAAATAGATATAAACTAAAGTGGTAAGGTGAAAATAAGCATAAGAATCATATAAAATGCTTATAGTAAACTTAAGTGTAAGGAATGGTGAATTCTTAATTGGAAATTGAATATTACAAATATATTCTAAGATGATATTTGAATGAATAGATATTGACATTGATAAGAAAGTCGATAAAATATTTTAAGTTGTGATTGGATATTAGTACTAAGCAGGATATGCAGGTATTATAAAGAGAAAGGGAAATTGGTTTTGATTTCAAGAGATAAATTTGAAAAGCTCGACAAAAAGGTATGTATTTAAATTTGGTATGAAATTTGATTGGGATTTGGATTGAGCCACTTGGCCTTTTTGTTTTCTTTTTGGATTTGGGAGGCCGTAGAGCCATTTTGTAGTTGTACCGAGCCAGCCGCGCAAAGGAGACGCTGTCGAAATTTTTCGGGAATTTAGGGTGTTAGAGAAATTTTGAGAAAATTTTGATAATTCAAATTTGGTTTTAAGTTAAAAATTTGGATTGATAAGTAAGTAATTTTGTTTGAGGCTTATGGGTAAGTTTGAAAGGTTAGGAAGAGGGTTACTGAGTCTTTTGATAAAAAGATTTGTTTGGTAAGTTGTTAAAAACTATTTGGGTTGAAGGAATAGTTAACGGGATATAGATCATTCTTTCTAATTAGTAATTTCAGGGACGAAATTCTTTTAAGGGGGGAGGAATGTGACGACCCAGAATTTTTAAGCTTTTGAAATCAGGATATTTAATTGATTGTAAATATTTAAAAGTTAATTTTTAACTTGAATTCAAATATCACTAATTAATTGTTAATTAAAATTTTGAATTTAATAATTTGAAATTGGATAAAATGTTGGATCTGAAGTTTTAAACCTGTTAAAAATAATTTGAAGGCTTGTAAAATTTATATTGATAACACTGAAGATAATAGAAGTTGTAAAATTGAAATTAGCAGTGGTTTGTTCAGTTTTGAAATTTTAATCGTTTAAATTGAATATAAAAATAGCCTTCCGAGACACAGTTTCGGAATTCGACGAAACCAGTTCCATTGGATCCGGATTATTGAATTATTTCCGGATTTCAATTTTCGTAGTATTTGAGGTTATTATGTGAGCAAACGATATATAAACATGTTGAAATTGTATCGAGACAATTTGAATTCAAACATTTTATGTTCCTACTTATCAAATTTTCCTTCAGCCGAATTCCTATCACCATGACTGTAATTTCCCTTCAAATCCTGTCTCTTTTTCTCAGCTTCTAGTATGATAATGTCTTCCTGTCCCCTTCGTCGTTATTTTTACCACGCGAGTGTCCTTCATCGTTCAGAAAAGGAAATAATAATGTCGCTTCTTTACATTACAAAATCAAATCCTAAATATCTCTGTTCGAAAACAATAATTAATGGCCGAAGCCGTATTCCTCAAATCGAAAACCAATTAACCGAAATCCTTTTCGTTTCATATGATTTCACTTCGGAAAAAAATAAAAATAAAGAATCATCGGCACCGAATCTTCCCTTGTTCAATTCAAAACCCATTCGATTCAAATCAAGCTTCACGGCCGCTCGCGCGAGGAGTATTCACGAGCAAGGCCACAGTTGGTTTCGCGTTGAGGATGGGATGTCGCGTGATTCTGGGAGGCTCGTGATTTTAGGAATAGGGTTTCATTCTTGTTCTGGGTAGTAGTGATTTAGGGTTTCAGCGAATTTTGAGACGAAGGACATGGTGGTTCGATTGGGGTTTTGGTTCGCGACAGCGAGGGAACTTCTTGCGAGTACGTGGAGTAGTCATCGACTTCGGTTTGATTTGCGAGGTGGCGAACGATCTAGGGCATGGAATCAGCTCGTGTTGGATTTGTGCACGCGAGGGTATTTGGAGATGGCGACCGTGGTCAAAATGGGGAGCTGGTGCTCGCTGGTGAGGCGCGCCAACACAGGTAGGCACACGAGGGCATGAGGCAAGCGTGGTGGTGTCAGTTTCTCATTCGAACGACGTGGAGGTATGAATCTGTAATTTAATTTAAGTATATAATTAGTTAGTTAACTAAGAACCTAAAAATTTAGACAGCTAATAAACTTTTATCTAATTTATTTTGACATCATAAATTGAACAAAGCAGAGATATAGGAGTCGTAGTGATGTGGATTACAACCTGGGATTTTTGGAATCGATTTGATGTATATAAAGATAAGGTTTTGGAAATGGGAAGTTTAAATTTTTAAGAAGTTTGTATAAAACCTGATTTACAAAATCTGTGTAAAGTATTTTATATGCAGTTTCAAAACGAAAATAAGTAAATAAACGTATAGAATGGTAATATAAATTATTTTTATAGGTGTAGTTTCAAAGATAATGTTTTGGGAAATTATATAAGGATTTGAAAAAAAAAAGAGAATTTGTGTTGAATTTGAGCTACTAGTTAAAATTTAATAAAGTACAACTTGTAATAAGTTGTTTTGGTTAATTCACATACCAATAAATCTTGAATTGTTTATTCAAGGTTAAATTTGTGAGGGAACGAGTCGAGATTGGATCGGATTTGCGAAACAAAAAGAAGCAAAGGTGAGTTAATCTCACTCAGTTAAATTTAAATTTAAATGATTAAATTTTTGAATAATTGTTTGAAATGGTTGAATTGATTTATGTGCTGTAGTGTGGTATATTTTTGGAATTGGCATTTTATATTGTGCTAACGTCTGTGGATGCAGGGAGAACAGGTTGGAGGGATCCAACTGGACCCTTCAATTTTATTTAATTATTTAATATTCTCTGTTCTGAATATTTGATATCCTGTAATGAAGTATGTGGAAGTGTTGAATGCTATGGCTTGATTGTTATAATCGGGCAATAATGAATTACCAAATATATAATTTGAGTTTTGGAGATGAAAATAAAAGAAGTGAAATTGTAAGTAAAATAATAGAATTAAGTTGAATAAATTTATGAATGAACTGGAAAGGAAATAAGTGACTTTAAAATTTTAATAAATAAATCTTGAGTATGGGAAGAAAACTTTAAATAAACAGAAAGTAAATGAAACTTAAACTTCAATGTTATTGTTTAAAAGAACAAAACATTTATTTTAAATTTAGGATTTAAATTATTTAAGAAGAATAAAGAAGAAATTGGGAATAACCTGAAATTTGTATATTTCAGCTAAAGGATTTAAAAATCAAACTGAAAATAATAATAAAGTCCATAATTAATTGAATTTCGAAATGAACTGATAAATAAAGAAATTTATTTCAAAGGAAATAAATTGGGAATCAATTTGGAAAATTGATTTGAGTGAGTGAGATTGGAAATTTCTCCCTGGGTAACCAAGTACGTCTTCAAACTAAACTTTTAATTTAAATTAAAGGTTTTAAAGTTGTTTTTAAAAGCAAGTTTTGGAAAATTTCTTATTTCTAATATTTAAATCAAAAAGTAAGTATTTTCTCCTAATTTATTATATTAGTAATTATTTAAAGAATGACTTAATATTATGTCTTTAAAGGTATAAATCTAGTTGTATATTTATGAAGTAATTTATTTTCCATTTGTTCATATAGTATGATATTTTTAATAAATTATTGAAGTAATTTTAACTTGAATGTTTTAAATTATATTTTTAAAAAGTAAAGTGTTTTAAATTAATTTAGAAAGATCTGGTTTTGTGCTTGGTGATTCCAGAAGAAATAAAAATATTTGAATTTTATTCTGAGAAGGCAGATAGCCTTGAAAACTGTTTTCAAAGGAATTTGAAAAGTAAACACATATCTTGGGAAGATATTTTTGAGATAAATAAATAATTTGGGAAATTATTTATTGTTTGATGGATGTTTGTGAATATAAATTGATAGTTAAATAACCGACTATCAATAGTGGACAAATGCGTTGATCGTTTCGAAGAGACCGGGATCGAGATTTATTTCTCGAAAACCACTTCGATCCGGTTTGTACGTTTCGTGTAAACGATGTTGGATTCGAAGATGGAGCAGTGAAGTGCAAGGGCTAGTCGCTACTAATCCTAAGGATATTTCCAAAATGGATGTAGTAGGAATAGTGCCTTCGGTTCCCTTCGAACCCGGGACGGACTTGTATGGATGAATGCTTGCGAAACATCGTCAGGTGGACGATGGGCATTCTAAGGAATATATTCTAAAAAGGTAACGCTTAGCCTCAAGTCTCATCAAATGGGAATGACTGAAAATTAGGGGTTATGCAGCAAGGCTAGGTGGGTAGCACCCAAGCAGGGTGAGGTCATTCCAGTCAAGATGTCCCTTTTTATTTCGGCTTAGTGAGCGGTTGCTGATCCCAACCGTGGGGTGATCACACTCGGGATTATCCATTAAGGGGTAGTCCCGGCCTTGTGTTGCAGCGGAGCGGGCGTACTCCTCGGTACGGTGATCTAGGCCCCGTACTGTGACAGGTGGTACTCCAGTGCCTAGTCATTAGTTGGAAATCCATTATCCCTACGAGCCTTGTACGTATTGCCCACTCTGTGGCTAGTAGCTGGAATTTAATGAATGTAACAATTTCGGCTATTTTATAAGTATTTGTATATAGGCCCTATTATAATATCAGAGGATTTCTATAAAAATTGTTTTAGCTATCGTAAGGTAAAAACCCGACATGTTTATTTGTGGCGTGGTCTTACGAGATGCTTTTGTTTTCAAAGGATTTTCGAAACCTTAATAATCAATTGGGTGTGATTTACTCACGCTGGTATCCCAGACTGACTCGGGTATTATTTAACTGTAATGCTTGGGTCAGACTGAGTATTATAGGATACAGGAAATGCTGTGGTGCTCAGGAGACGAGCTGGATGACGATACGTACTCTCGTACTTGTATATATATATACATTTCCACTGTGTTGAGTTGTGTATCCATCTGTATGTTATTGATGTCGAGCTGTGATTGATGTACTCTGATGATGTAATATATGTAAGCAGATATATTTGATTCTTGAGTAAAAATTATGTATTATCTATTATATTTTATTCCGCTGCGATGGTTAGATTCTGTTGTTGTTTTCTATTTTCTTCTACTTCCTCTTCTTCTTTAACTCAAATGGTTCGTATTTCTGTACACCTTGAGTTGATTGTTGTAGAATAGTGTTGACTCAAGGGGTACGGATTTGCGGGTTGTTATAGGCCGACCTAAGTTGTTGCGACCTAAGTTTGGCGCGACCAAGCCGAGCGACTTAAGTAAGAAGGCCGAGCGACCTATATTTCCAGCGACCCAAGGGGTTGCGACTTATGGCATGGCGCGACCGAAGGGGTAGATAATAGGTCGAACGACTTAAGGTAAAGCGCGACCTAACACACAGGGACAAGCCGAGTGACTTAAGGAGACCAATGGCGCGACCTAAGTGACGCGACCATGTCGGGCGACCTAACAAATACGTTTTAACATATGGCCGAGCGAACGACCTAACTTGTCGCGACCTAAGGGGTTGCGTGACGACCTATGAGGTGGAACGGCCGAACGACCTAAGGTTTAGCGCGACCTAAGGCACAGGGACAAGCCGAGCGACTTAAGGAGACAAATGGCGCGACCTAAGTTGTGAAGAAGGCCGAGCGACCTAACATAGCCGACCTATGGCCAACGACCTAAGACAGGCCGAACTACAGGCCGAGCAACTCGAATTGTGCAGGCCGAACGACCTAGAGGATTGAAGTGCAAAACTCTCTCAATTTGCAACCAATCGAGCACGGACGCAAGGGGATTATGCCCATCGGCTAACCGGTCCTATTGGCTCCTCGATGCATCACCAAAAACGTGTTCAAACACCAAAGATTGGATTTTTAAAGATTTGAACCCAAAACACTAAAAATTGGGATTTCACCAATTCAATCCAAACCAAAAGCAAATACACATGAATAAGTGTTAGAAATTCATACCTAACAATCAAAGATAGTTATAGACAAAGATGTGAGATAAAGATCTCACCTTTTAACAAAATCAATGAAGAAGAAGCTTGAAAGCAAAGGAAGAATCAATGGCTTCTCTTTGAATTTGGAGTTAGATGATGGATTTGCAAATGAACTAGGGTTTGGAGTTTTAATTTCCCATTCCTTCCTCCATTTTTGATGAAGCTTGAGTGTTAGGAAATGAAAGTGAAGTATGAAAGGAAGGGGGTTGAGCTAGAATTAATAGTTTAGGCTAACGGGCTAAACCAAACCCAAAGCCCAAAGTGAAAAAGTGACAAAATTCCACTAACTCCAAACATATCAAAGTTTATACTCAAAAAGGTCGCAAACGGCGTTTTGGACCCAATGGAAGTGGTTCCGAGTCCTAGTTCGACCGTATGCAAAAATTAACTTTTCGGACTAAAATCCGACTAACGATAAAACATTTTAATAAAATATTTAAATATTCAATCGTAAAATATGCGGGTTGTTACAGACTCCCCTCCTTAAAGAAATTGCGTCCTCACAATATTTAAGAAGAAAATATATAGTAACAACCATAAAAGCATATTCAATACAAAAGAAATTTGAAATAAGAAGTTCACCTCGAAAAGCACGAGAAAGTAAGTCCGGATGTGTTCGCTCGATGAATTCTCTAGATTCCCAAGAGCAATCCTTAGGATTTGAGGACTATTGAACTTTAACAAGCGGAACATCTTTATTTCGAAGGCGTTTGACCTCCGAGCAATAATAAGAATAGGATGTTTCTCATAAGTTAAATTAGGCGAAACTTCAATTTCTTCCACAACACCGGGCTCAAGAATAGAATCGGAATCTCGAAGGCATTTCCGTAATTAAGAAACATGAAATACGTCATGAATAGCAGAAAACTGAGCCGGTAATAAAAGGTGATAAGCCACGGAACCAATACGTTCGGTGATGGGAAATGGACCAATATATCGAGGTGCTAACTTTCCCGATCGACTGAAACGTACAGCACCCTTCATAGGTGAAACATAAATAAACACAAGATCTCCCACAGAAAATTCTAATTTCCTTCTCCGGTTATCGACATAGGATTTTTGTCTACTTTGGGCTTCTTTCATCCTATGACGAGTAAGGTCAATCATCTCTGTGGAATCACGAATAAAATCTAGACCTAAAACCAGCTTCTCACCGGCCTCAAGCCAACAAGAATGAGATTGGCATAGCCTTCCATAGAGTGCCTCGAAAGGTGCCATATCTATACTAGATTGGAAGCTATTATTATAGGAAAACTCAACAAGAGAAATATGATCTTCCTAACTTCCACCAAAATCAAGAACACATGCACGAAGAAGATCTTCAAGAGTTTGATTTACACGCTCGGTTTGTCCATCGGACTGAGGATGATAAGCGGTGCCAAAATTAAGCTTCGTTCCCAAAGCATTTTGAAGTCTCTTCCAAAATCCACTAGTAAACAATGGATTAAGATCACTTACAATAGAAGTAGGAACTCCATGCAATTTAACTATTTCTTTGATAAAAAGTTTGGCCAAAAGAGGTACGGTTTGAATGGACTGAACGGGAATAAAATGGGCGGATTTAGTAAGTCTATCGACTATCACCCATAAGCTATCATGACCCGAACAAGAACAGGGAAGGCCGTCTATAAAATCCATGGAAATTTGGTCCCACTTCCAAAATGGAATTTCTAAAGGTTGCAATAACCCACCGGGCCTTTGGTGTTCGGCCCTAATGAGTTGGCAAGTCATGCAACACTTAACAAAGTTAGCAATATGAGATTTCATTCCCTCCCAATAATAAAGTCACTTCATGTCCGCGTACATTTTACTACTATCGTGATGAATGGTAAATTTAGAATGATGAGAATCTTCTAAAATGTCTTTATGAAGATTACTAATATTTGGCACGATAAGTCTACCAAATTTTCGAATACCGCCACGTGAATCAATATCAAAGTCCTTCAAACCTTCAATATCAATTTTATCCCTAAGATTTTGGCCAAGAAGAGCTAATTCGTTATCTAGCTTTTGATCTTCAAGAATGCGGTCTAAAAGAGAAGGATGAGCCTCAAGGCTACGTAAAACAAGAGATGAACACAAATTGGATACATGATCTTGAATCTCACAAGTGGATAAAATTCCGAGATCATTCCATTCGGATATCATCATAGAAACAACTGCTTGTTGCTTTCGACTAAGTGCATCCGCAACGCGATTTCCATTTCCTGGAGTATAAAGAATATCAAGATCATAAGTTGCAAGAAATTCGAGCCAACGTTGTTGATGCAAATTAAGTTCCTTTTGAGAAAATAGATACTTCAAAGATTTATGATCGGTGTAAAGAATAAATTTTTCTCCCAAAAGATAATGACGCCAAATTCAAAGGGCGTAAACAATAGCCGCGAGTTCTAAATCATGAGTGGCATATCTAGTCTCGGCTAGCTTCAATTGCCTAGAAGTGTAAGCAATAACACGTTCTCTTTGCATAAGAACTACACCAAAACCAACGTGACTAGCATCGGTATAAACAATAAAATCTTGATTTCCCTCGAGAATAACAAGAATAGGAGCATCAAAAAGGAGTTCTTTTAATTTCTGAAAAGAAGCTTCACATTTGACTGACCAAATGTATTTAACACCTTTCTTTGTTAAGCTAGTAAGAGGAACAACAATTTTAGAAAAGTCTTTAATAAAACGACGGTAATAGCCCGCCAATCCGAGAAAGTTACGGATTTATGTCGCACTCTCCGGTCTCTTCCAATTTCGAATCGCTTCGATCTTTGAAGGATCCACAGAAATTTCGGATTCGGAAATAATATGATCGAGAAACTTCACATGAGATTACCAAAATTGGCATTTAGAAAATTTTGCTTTTAATTGATTACTCCTTAGAGTTTCCAACACAACCCGAAGATGCTTTTCATGCTCCTCCTCGGTTTTTGAATATACAAGAATATCATCAATAAAGATGAGAACAAACCGATCAAGGAAGTCTTTGAAAACTCTATTCATAAGGTCAACGAAATTAGCCGGAGCATTCGTTAAACCAAATGGCATAACAAGCCATTCATAAGATCCATAACGTGTACGGAACGATGTCAAAGGAATGCTATCCTCTGCAATACGAAGCTGATGAAAACTGGTAGCTAAGTCTAATTGTGAAAAGACTCTAGCACCACTAAGTTGATCGAATAGATCATCAATCCAAGGTAAAGGATATTTATTCTTGATAGTAAGATCATTAAGCTTGCGATAGTCAACGCAAAGCCTAAGTGTGCCATTAGATTTCTTCACAAAAATAGTCGAAGCTCCCCAAGGAGAGGAACTAGAGCGAATAAATTGCTTCGTCTCCAATTCGGACAATTGTTTGCGCATCTCCTCATTTTCTTTATTGGACATGCGATAAGGAGGACGAGTAATAGGTTAAGCTCCAGGAATGAGATTAATTTTGAACTCAATTGCTCACTTAGGTGATAATCCTAAAACGGGCTCAAATATGTCGGAAAACTCACGAACAACGTGAATAAGATAAATAATACCTTCCTCATCATCATTATCGTCATCGTGAGGATTTAAATAATATAAAGATGCAACCAAGCTGGAATTCGAATCTTTAACGTTAATAGAAATCTGCTTAACAGATTGAGGATGTCAAAGATGAATAGTCTGCTCAGGACATAGGATTTGGGCTTCATAGCGGTTAAGCCAATCCATTCCCAAAATCATTCCAAAGCCTAAGTAATGCATAACATGCAAATCGGCTCGGAAAGAAAAATCACACAAAATAATCTCGACATCTTTACACAATAAACTGATTGTTGCGGATCCACCAACCGAATTCGCAATTCTCAAAGAAGTCATTAAACACAAAACATCCAAAGAAAAAGTATCAACAAGTTCTTTTGAAACAAAAGAGTGGGACGCACCCATATCAAAAAGAACTCGAATAGGATGATCACGAAATAAAATAATGACATCAAGGATAGAATGAGAAATACCTTGACCACGAGATGTGTATCCAGGGGATTGAGCAACATTAAGTTTTCCCTCCTTCCTGTTTCGAAGTTTGGGACACGAAGATAAATAATGATCCGGGCTTTTGCAATAATGATAAGCACGAGGCTTTGAACATTTGTTTGCATAATGGTCTCTACAACCACAATTGTAGCATTGCCCACTACTAGAGGTAGAAGTCTTTGCCACCGAAGTAGTTTGTTTCCCTTTCTTATTGGGATAAAAACCCCTGAACTTATTAGGCATTTTCTTGTTGTTGAAGTTTGGTTTGGCACCCATAAATTCAACATCACTCTCTTTATCTGCCTCTTCAAGTCGAAGAGCGATATCAACGAGTTGATCAAAAGAAACTTCTAACTTTAGAAGAAATGGCTTCTTAAGATTTTATTCAAGCCATAGACAAATCTTTGGTTTTTCTTCAATGGGGTGTTTTATGTACTCGACCCCATGTTAGAAAGTGACTCGAATGATGCGACATAGTCCGCCATGGAAGATTCACCTTGAACAAGGTCTACGAAACGACGAGCCAAAGTCACCTTCTTAGATTCTGGCACAAATTTTAATTCAAAGTGTTCCCGGAATTTCTTCCAAGTAAGATCCGCTTCATTTATTTCATAAATCAGAAGCTCATACCAATCTAATGCTCTTTCTTGGAGCATACAAGAAGCTACCTGGACACAGTGAAGATCAATAAGATTCATGCGTGAAAAGATTCGATCGCACGTTCTCAGCCAAGCCTGGACTTCAATAATAGTTTCAGAACCTTTGAATGGCTTTCCACCCAAATTGGTATAATCGTTGCACAAGCGTGCAAATCCAGACTTAGGGTGAGTAGACTCCGGATTAGATCCGGCTGCTTGAGCATTCCTTACTAGATCAAGAAGCTGCCGGGCAAACATAAATACTCCATCTTGGGGAGTAGCACGAGATTGACCGGCACTGGGACGGCCAGATCTAATCATTTCTCTTCCTTTTGAAAGAAAGAAAGAGGAAGGTAAGGTTATTCACCAAATGAATATCAAGAAATCTTGATAGATAAACAAGGGATCATAAAGAAAATAGGATGAATTGGTACGAAGACTCGAATTGAATCCTAAAGCACGACTCCTAAGATGGACTTAGGACGATGATCCTTGTTAAATTATTCTACATTGTTCCGAAGATTGGCTCTGATACCAAGCTGTGACGCCCCACCTCTATACCCACTCTAGCCAAGGACACTACGGGGTAATGCCGTCAACTAGCGCAGAGAATAAGGCTGTTGAGGAGCGACCATCTGTGTAATTGCTTTGTGCGAGCACCGATATGTCAGATAGTACAACATGCATCTGGTTTCAGGAGGAAATCCGACATGTTGATCCAAACTCAAAGCTACTACCCGGTGGCTATATATATTCTTCGGAAACAAATATAGAAATAAACATAACACAATCAGTCACAGACATCCATATCACAAAGGAGGAAATAGATATGAATATATAACACATGAAAATGTACATCATAGTGGTGGTCAAACAAGATCCACAATATCACAAAAGAACAGCTACAAGTGCTAGACAAAAGAATATGTATACATCAATGAGTCTATATCTCAAATGTATAAAACAAAAAAAAACTACTAATCTAAGTAGTTAGCCAAAAGTCAGGGTGGTAATCCCAGATGTGAAGTCAAGCAGAAGTACCTATAACATCTCGGTCTGACCCGAGTATTATTTAATAAGAAAATAATATACGGATCAGTCTAGCTATAAATATCAGATAAAATGATATAGAATAAGAGATATGACATAAACATATGATAACCATAAAGCCATACTGTGGTAAGTATGTAATTGAAAACCAACAAGAGATTAGTCGATATCACAAGAATCTTCTCAAAGATAAAAAGAAATGTCATACTCTATATTTTTATTCACAAAAAGTTAATGACACAAAAATTCACCAATGCACAAATATTGATAAAACTTATCAATGTAAATCATGAAAATTGGTGTAACACAAATTCTAGAAATCATCATTGGAAATCCAGAAATCACAAAAGGGAAAGGCCTATCACAAAACAGGAGCATGAAAACTCACAAACACGTGTGTCATAAAATGGAACGCTATTCCATGGTTGCTAACCATTAATTTTGAGCCGAAGCTCCACAAAACTGCCCGAAGACCATGGGTCGCTACCCCACCAAATTGAGCCGAAGCTCCACAGAAACGGGGTTTAGTCTCCCTCGTAAACAAAGAGACATCGCACATTTGCTAGTCTAAATCACAAAAATGATCATCAACGATCATCAAGAAGTGTTAATTACAATAAGCTAGTAAATATACAAGCTTAGCTTCATGTCCCATAACCACTAGCTTAACTTAAATATTTACGAGCAAATTGTAGATCTCCACTCGAAAATTGTCACAAGAGATTCAATCGAACAAGTCCAAGAATTAACCGGCGAAGTAAACTCAAGCGTTTCATACCCCTTGTTTTACTAAGCCATTTAATTAGATTTCTCGTACGAGTGAGGTAAAGGTTTATATATACTAGTAGATTGGAAAACGGTTTAAGAAACAAGCTTTGTAGTAAAATAGGGTTGAAATCGTTTTGATGAAAGAGTTTTGATATTTACTGCTAGTATTGAAACCTTCATATTTTTAAAGTGACAAATCGCAAAAATAATTGTAGAACAAACAAATCACAAAAATTCACATTCGAAGACGTGGATAAAAATCCAAAGAATTCAATTACAAATCCATCAAAGTGGAAATACCCTTGCGACTTAACAGCCGCGACTTACGACTTAACGTAAGTCAACACAAGAAATCGACGGCTCAAGAAATAGCATGCGGCCTAACAAAGCAACTCAATATGGCGCGACCAAGTAAGCCGAGCGACCTAAATTGGAGGCGACCTAAGTGTCGAAAATGACCTAAGATGCACACGGCCTAAGGACCAAAACGACCTAAGTTGAAAAGCAGGCCGAGCGGCTTAGGAAATGGTGCGACCCAACGTCGCGTGACCTAAGGAACGAGCGACCTAAGATATGCAAGCAAGCAAAGGGATGCAAGCAAACTAAGGGTTGCGACCAAACATATGGCCGACCTAAGTTGTTGCGACCTAAGTTTGGCGCGACCAAGCCGAGCGACTTAAGTAAGAAGGCCGAGCGACCTATATTGCCAGCGACCTAAGGGGTTGCGACTTATGGCATGGCGCGACCGAAGGGGTAGAGAATAGGCCAAACGACTTAAGGTAAAGCGCGACCTAACACATAGGGACATGCCGAGCGACTTAAGGAGACCAATGGCGCGACCTAAGTGATGCGACCAAGCCGGGCGACCTAACAAATACGTTTTAACATATGGTCAAGCGAACGACCTAACTTGTCGCGACCTAAGGGGTTGCGTGACGACCTATGGGGTGGAACGGCCTAATGGCCGAACGACCTAAGGTTTAGCGCGACCTAAGGCACAGGGACAATCCGAGCGACTTAAGGAGACAAATGGCGCGACCTAAGTTGTGAAGAATGCCGAGCGACCTAACATAGCCGACTATGGCCAGCGACCTAAGACAGGCCGAGCTAACTGCAGGCCAAACAACTCGAATTGTGTAGACCGAATGACCTAGGGAATTGAAGTACAAAACTCTCTCAATTTGCAACCAATCGAGCACGGACGCAAGGGGATTATGCCCATCGGGTGCCCGGTCCTATTGGCTCCTCGATGCATCACCAAAAACGTGTTCAAACACCAAAGATTGCATTTTTAAAGATTTGAACCCAAGACACTAAAAATTGGGATTTTCACCAATTCAATCCAAACAAAAGCAAATACACATGAATAAGTGTTAGGAATTCATACCTAACAATCAAAGATAGTTAAAGACAAAGATGTGAGATAAAAATCTCACCTTTTCACAAAATCAATGAAGAAGAAGCTTGAAAGCAAAGGAAGAATCAATGGCTTCTCTTTGAATTTGGAGTTAGATGTAGGATTTGCAAATGAACTAGGGCTTGGAGTTTTAATTTTCCATTCCTTCCTCCATTTTTGATGAAGCTTGAGTGTTAGGAAATGAAAGTGAAGTTATGAAGGTGACGCAGCGGATAATAGCAAAACGATATAGATCGATGAAAGTAGCAAACGGTGGATTGAAGATACTGAAATGCCCAAATTCGTTGATCACAAAGATACCGAATTCTAGCTATCTTCGACACGTTGATCGCGCACGATACCGTGAAAGAAGATCTACAATTCTTCAAACGTTGATCAAGCGCACTTGATACCGTGAATTGACTTCAACAATCGTCGAATCGAGCACACTCGATTAACCGAAAGTGGAGATAGGAGATTACACTCAACTACCAATTTAAGATGAAAGCACACAGCAATCAACAAGAATTTTATTCAACAATCAACCTCCCTTGAAATTACAACACACTCGCTATTTATAGAAGTTTCCAACCCCTGACCCTTAAGTCGTTGCCGACTTAACTCCCCTTAAGTCGTTGCCAACTCATGACTCACGACTCAACTAGGTCGTTGCCGACCTAACAGATACTACTCGCCTCAATTGCAACACAGCACATATATACAACACATACGACTTAGACAAGGTCGTTACCGACCTAATTACATCACAATACCTTCACACGACCTAAAAATAAACACAACTCAATATTAGTTGACCCACGACTTACGACTTACCTAAGTCGTAAGCGACTTGTCTCACAACACAGTGTGTGTCTTATCACATAGGCGACTCAAAGCAATTACATCTCAACAGCCTTCGGCCGACTCAACTACATGCCGACTTACGACATATGGAGCGACTCAAATCAGCAACGTCAAGTGTTGTCTCTTCCTTCAGCCACATTTCCTTAGGTCGTTGCTGACCTAAGTCCTTAGGTCGTTGCCGACCTAAAACCGAAGCTTCCTGCGACTTAAGACCTTCCTCCCCTGGTTGACTCGTGCACGACTTACCTAAGTCCTTAGGTCGTTGCCGACCTAAAACCGAAGCTTCCTGCGACTTAAGACCTTCCTCCCCCGGTTGACTCGTGCACGACTTAAGACATAAAAACAAAACTTCCTTAACTCGAGAACGACCCAAGTCTTCCTCCTTAAGTTTTGTACGACTTATCCCCTAGCTTTATCATCCTCCCCTGGTTGAGAAAAATTCGTCCTCGAATTTGTAAATCCTTCCACATCAGATTGTCCATCTCCATAATACGATACAAGATGCTTAACATTGAACACATCAGAAGTGTACACATCCTCCGGCAGCTTCAACTTATAAGAATTTTCATTAACCCGTTTCACAACTTCTACAGGACCAATTTTTCTGGCTTTCAACTTGTTATAAGCGCCTACTGGAAAACGATCCTTGGTTAACACAGCTTAAACCAAATCACCTTCGTTAAATTCAACATTTCGTCGCTTCAAATCTGCAGTTCGCTTATACTTCTCGTTCGACTTCTCTAATCGTTCCTGAACGATTTTATGACATTCCGTCAAACCATCAACAAAATCTACAGCTCGTTTAACCGTCCCCTTTGGTTGTGGCACTACCGCTAAATCCAACGGTCCCCTGGGTAGATTTGAATACACAATCTGAAACGGACTGAATCCCATACTATGATTCACTGCATGATTATGAGCAAACTCTGCCTGGCATAACTTCATGTCCCAACTCTTCAGATTATCCTTCATAAGACATCGCAACAAATTTCCCAACGATCTGTTGACAACTTCTGTCTGTCCATCTGTTTGCGGATGGTAAGCGCTGCTAAAGTTTAACTTCGTTCCCACCATCTTCCACAAACTTAACCAAAAGTGACTCAGAAAACGAGTATCTCTATCCGACACAATAGATTCTGGCAATCCATGAAGTCGATAGATCTCCTTGAAAAATAACTGAGCGACATGAACAGCATCCGCCGTCTTCTTACAAGCAATAAATTGTACCATCTTCGAGAAACGATCCACCACAACATATATAGAGTCATTTCCCCTTTGAGTTCTCGGCAATCCCAATACGAAATCCATACTAACATCCACCCAAGGTTTTGTAGGAACAGGTAAAGGCATATACAAACCCGCATTTGTAGCTGTCCCTTTTGAAACTTGACAAACATGACATCTCTGAACAAACCTTTCAACTTCCTTCCTCATCGATGGCCAATAGTAGGATTGAGAGATTAACTGCAATGTTCGGTCTCCACCCACATGTCCTTCCTCATGAAGCTCCTTTACTATCTTCATTCGCAAGCTACAATCCGGTACACACAATTGATTCCCCTTAAATAAGAAACCATCAATCAAGACAAATTCATCAGAACTTCCCTCCTTGACTTTCTCAGCAAATTTCTTAAAGTAAGGATCTTTTTCAATAAGCTCTGGCAATAATTCAAAACCTGTCACTTCAACTTTAATTGTCGTTAATAAATGACTCCTCCTACTCAAAGCATCAGCCACACGATTCGTTATCCCTGATTTGTGCTTCACAACAAAAGTAAACTGCTGCAAATAGGCAATCCACGATGCATGTCTCGATGAAATCTTGTCCTGCCCTTGCAAATGCTTCAAAGCCTCATGATCTGTATAAAGAACAAACTCTTTCTGAAATAGATAATGTCTCCAGTGCTTCACAGCTTGAACAATTGCATAAAACTCAACATCATAAGTGCTATATCTCAACTTAGCTCCAGACAATTTCTCACTGAAATAAGCAACCGGTCTACCTTTCTGACTCAAAACTCCACCAACCCCAACCTTCGACGCATCAGTATGTAATTCAAACAATAACTGAAAATCCGGTAAAACTAGAATTGGTGCTGTCGTCAATAGTGTCTTGATTTTCTCAAAAGCAACCCCTGCTTCCTCTGACCACTCAAACTTCTTTCCTTTCATGCAATCGGTTACAGGTGCCATCACACTACGGAATGAATCTTCGATAGAAAGATACCAATCCATGAAAACTCCTCACTTCAGTAATTGTCTTTGGTTGTGGCCAACTCCTGACAGCCTCTACTTTACTTTCATCCACTTGAATTCCTTCCTTCGATAGAACATATCCCAGAAACAAAAACTGTCCGTCATAAACACACACTTCTTTGTTGTAGCATAAAATTTCTCCTGTCGTAGAATCAACAATACTTCACGCAAATGCTGGACATGTTTTTCCATACTTCCACTGCAGATCAAAATATCATCAAAGTAAACTACCACAAACTTCCCAATGTATGGTCTGAAAATCTGGTTCATCACTCTCATAAAAGTACTCGGTGCATTCGATAAACCAAACGGCATAACCAACCATTCGTATAAACCTTCCCTGGTTTTGAAAGCAGTCTTCCATTCATCACCTGGTCTAATACGAATCTGATGGTACCCACTCTTCAAGTCAATCTTTGAGAACACAACAGCCCCACTCAACTGGTCAATCAAATCATCAAACCTTGGCATAGGAAATCTGTATCTCACAGTGATCTTGTTTAGAGCCCGACTGTCCGTACACATTCTCCACGAACCATCCTTCTTTGGCACCAATAAAGCTGGCACTGCACAAGGACTCAAGCTCTCCTGAACACGCCCCTGTTCTAACAACTCCTCCACCTGCCTTCACAGTTCCTCATGCTCTTTAGGACTCATCCTGTAATGTGGCCTATGTGGCAATACTGCCCCTGGAATAAGATCAATTTGGTGCTGAATATCCCTCAACGGTGGTAACTCCGTTGGTAGCTCCTCAGGAAACACATCACTGAATTCTTCCAATACCGGCTTTACTTCCTCTGGAACTTCTACCGATTCAGTGGTTTCATGCCCAATCAACAAAAACACTTCTGGACTCTCTTCCACTTCTTCAATAAATTCCTTCAAAGTCAATAAAGTCTTCAGTTCCTCAATCTCCTCTGACTTGCTTTCTTCTTGTTGTCTCTTCTTTGGAACCAAAATGATTTTAACACCTTCAAACATAAAGTTGTAGCTATTGGTCCGACCGTCATGTTGTACTGCTCGATCATACTGCCGTGGTCTTTCCAAAAGTAAGTGACAAACATCCATCTCAACTACATCACACCAAATTTCATCTTTATATTTCTTCCCAATAGAAAATGGAACTCGAACTCGCCTGTCCACCTTCACTTCTCCTCCTTTTCTCAACCACGCTAACTTGTAAGGATTTGGATGCTTCTCCGTTTTCAACTTCAGTTTCCTCACAGCTTCAGTAGAAATAATATTGTCACAACTTCCAGCGTCAATCACAAATTTACAAACCTTTCCCAGAATAGTGCATGTTGACTGAAAGATGTTACTCCTCAACCAACTAGCTTCTTCTTCTTGCTTCGGTATTAAACAAGATCTCCTCATCATTAGATTACACCCTTCATCTCCTGACGCAATATCCTGTTCATCCTCCTCTACTGGACTAAAATAACCTTCCCCAACATCCTCATCTTCAACTTCAGCAATCATAGTTCGTTTCTTTGGCTTAGGACATTCATTACTCTTGTGACCCACTTCCTGGCAATTGTAACATTTGAAACTGTTGTTGACCTTTGCCTTTGCAACTTCATTCACAACTGGTTTTGTAACAGCTTTGGAAACATTGGAACTCGCACTAGCACCCTTCACTTGATTGTTGGAATTAGTAAACACTCCACCTCCACGCCTTCCCTGCTTCTCCCAAGCCAACGCTTTTTGATGTGCTTCTGCTACAGATCTAGGATCAAACATATTCACCGTATCTTGAATCTGTATCGTCAACCCTCCAACAAATCTAGCAGTCAGCTGTTCCTCTGTCTCCATAATATCATTTCGAGCAATCAGTTGATAAAATTCATCAGCATAATCATTAGCAGTCTTCGTCCCTTGCCTCAGATTCTGCAATCTCTGATACATGAGTGATTGATAATTATAAGGTAAAAATGTAGCTTTCATCAGTTTCTTCATCTTCTCCCATGATTCAATCTTCGACTTTCCCATTCTCTCCCGTGTAAGTTTAGTTTGCTGCCACCATGCCAAAGCTCTCCCCCTCAACCTAGTAGCAACCAACTTCACTCTTCTATGCTCAGGAACTTCTTTAAAGTCAAAAATCTCTTCAACATTAGACAACCAATCAAGAAATTCTTCAGCTACCATTCCACCCTTGAATTCTGGAATTTCCATCTTCATACCCGACTCCCATCGACGATCATTATCTATATCAAAATCAAATGTATGTCTGTATCGATCTCGACCATCAACATCCCTTCGATCATGCATGTCTCTTCTACTATGTCTCTCTTCATCTCTATATAGCTCATCTTCAAACTCACGTGGAGTTCTTCTCTCTTCATGTCCATAGTCATGGTGATCTCTTCTTGATGAAATTGATGTTTCTTTTCTCTCTCTAAAAGATTGCGGTGATACCCTCCTCGCTTCCGTAACCGATGGCGAAACTCTGTTTCCTCGAAACTCTGTTTCCTCCATGGTTTGAGATTGGTGATCTCCTCCATTGACTTTGATTCAAATCATTCATCAACTTCTCTAACTTCCCAATGCCTTCATCAAATTTCTCATTAATACGTTGTTCCATTTGCTCAGCTTCTTCTCTTCTATACAATGCTTCAACATTTTGATGACGATTAGCTATTCTTGGCGGCATGATTTCACAATCACAAACGCTTCAAAACTTCACAAATCTTCTACAAATCAAACTTCAAAACAATCTTCACCTAGGCTCGGCTACTTCTCACAAGTATACACGTCCTACTCTTCAAACTCTCGGCTTAAAACAAGTGATGCACGACTCTACCCCACTAGGCTCAAATTCAAACACCTTTCCAACTTTAATCCAAAATGAAATGAATCGAAAGCTTCTAACTTGTTGCAACTTCAAGATGAACATGATGAACTCCAAACTTCAAACTCCTTGGCTCCAAGACTCGTCTTAGCTATGATTGGCTAAGTCAAGCTCTAATACCAAAACTGACGCAGCGGATAATAACAAAACGATGTAGATCGATGAAAGTAGCAAACGGTGGATTGAAGATACTGAAATGCCCAAATTCGTTGATCACAAAGATACTGAATTCTAGCTATCTTCGACACGTTGATCGCGCACGATACCGTGAAAGATCTACAATTCTTCAAACGTTGATCAAGCGCACTTGATACCGTGAATTGGCTTCAACAATCGTTGAATCGAGCGCACTCGATTAACCGAAAGTGGAGATAAAAGATTACACTCAACTACCAATTTAAGATGAAAGCACACAGCAATCAACAAGAATTTTATTCAACAATCAACCTCCCTTGAAATTACAACACACTCGCTATTTATAGAAGTTTCCAACCCCTGACCCTTAAGTCGTTGCCGACTTAACTCCCCTTAAGTCGTTGCCGACTCATGACTCACGACTCGACTAGGTCGTTGCCGACCTAACAGATACTACTCGCCTCAATTGCAACACAGCACATATATACAACACATACGACTTAGACAAGGTCGTTACCGACCTAATTACATCACAATACCTTCACACGACCTAAAAATAAACACAACTCAATATTAGTTGACCCACGACTTACGACTTACCTAAGTCGTAAGCGACTTGTCTCACAACACAGTGCGTGTCTTATCACATAGGCGACTCAAAGCAATTACATCTCAACAGCCTTCGGCCGACTCAACTACATGCCGACTTACGACATATGCAGCGACTCAAATCAGCAACGTCAAGTGTTGTCTCTTCCTTCAGCCACATTTCCTTAGGTCGTTGCTGACCTAAGTCCTTAGGTCGTTGCCGACCTAAAACCGAAGCTTCCTGCGACTTAAGACCTTCCTCCCCTGGTTGACTCGTGCACGACTTACCTAAGTCCTTAGGTCGTTGCCGACCTAAAACCGAAGCTTCCTGCGACTTAAGACCTTCCTCCCCCGGTTGACTCGTGCACGACTTAAGACTTAAAAATAAAACTTCCTTAACTCGAGAACGACCCAAGTCTTTCTCCTTAAGTTGTGTACGACTTATCCCCTGAGCTGCATCAGAAGGGAAGGGGGTTGAGCTAGAATTAATAGTTTAGGCTAATGGGCTAAACCAAACCCAAAGCCCAAAGTGAAAAAGTGGCAAAATTCCACTAAATCCTATCAAAGTTTATACTCAAAAAGGTCGCAAACGGCGTTTTGGACCCAATTGAAGTGGTTCCGAGTCCTAGTTCGACCGTATGCAAAAAGTAACTTTTCGGACTAAAATCCGACTAACGATAAAATATTTAAATAAAATATTTAAATATTCAATCGTAAAATATGCGGGTTGTTACACTCTATTCCTCATTTCTATACGTATATTCACCTCCTCACTTCAATGGCAGACTAACCCTAATTTCAGTTGCAATTCCAAATTTCAATCCAAAGCAAAATTTTCAAACTCCTCAAAAAAATTCAGAAAAATCATATATCGAAACTCTCGATGTGCACATCTTAGATCTACAGTTTGTTTTGATTTTGAACCATCGATTTTCCAGAAATCGCAAATCAATTTTCGACCATTCATCGCTCGATGATGAACTTCGTCTGATCGGAAAATCCTTTCTAGGTTTTGAAGAGAGAGCCGAGGGGGTCGCAGCCATATGAGTTTCGTAGTGAGTTAACGGCTAGATCGTCGGCTAATTTGGATTAGGATTTCAAATAACCTGTTGGCGGTGGCTGTTGTGTCTCGTGATTGACGACAGGGGCAGAGGACGGCGATGGTCTGGAACGTAGAGTAGGAGAAGGAGCTCGCTTTGGTGTGGTCGCGACGCGCTGGGCGGTTGTGAATGGATCGCGTGTTTCATACAAACGAGAGGCGTGAGTTTTACTATACGCGTGCTGGGTAAGTCCTGTTGCGTGAAGGAGATTGATGACGTGGCTAGTTTGGTAAAGTGTTCTTTTATTTTTATTTTTATAATTGAAATTCAAACGCATTTATCGCTATATCTTTCACATACGAATACCAACTCACGCGCGGTTTTTTTTATGAGGATCGTATTGAAATTCCAAACATAATGGTGCTGGTTTGGACGAATTATGAGACTGTCAAATTTTTGGGTTTAAATTGAATTTAAATTCAAAAGGTTAGCATTTTAACCCACTCACAACTTCTAAATTTCTTATGTTAGTTAAATTTAATTTTGTTGTGGTTATGCATTTATTTATAACAGTTTCAGATATGTTTAATCATCATCTCAGTTAATTTCATTTATTTAAATTAAATCATTATTTAATTTATTATTAAATATAACTACCAGTTAATTTCCTGTTATATATTATCAGTTATATATTGATATTAATTGATTGTTTTGGATGATGATTGTGATGGATGTATGATTTTATGACGGATGAATGGATGTGTATTGTATTATTATAAACTGCAAGTTATTATGCATTTTTATTCATTCAGGATTGCAGTTTGAAATGATATATAACCGTAAATTTTATTTTTGAATTACGGATTGAAATGATGAATATTCGTATCACTTGACCATAGGGTAGAAAATTATATACAGACACCGCGGTCTATATATAAAAATATTTTGAAATGATTTTTATGGTTTTGTAAAGAAATATTTGGGTATATATATATTTGATTTTAGCTACGTATAAATTTGTTTTGAATTATAAAATAAGCTAAATAATAAAGTTTGATTTCTTTTATATAATATGGTTAAGTATCTATTTAAATTCTATTGTATATAGAGTTTAAAATGACTCAAAAAAATTTAGGTGGAAAGATAAATGTGAATTGATTTGAATTGAAGTATTTAAGGATTTTCCTCAAAAAATTTGATTTGAAATGTAAATAAATTGAGATTTAAAAGGTATGATTTTATAACATATTTTGTTTAGAGCATTTAAATGAATATCACATTGATTTAAATGAATATTATCTAGTCAATTATTTGAAGTCTAAAGGTTTTACTAAAATGATATTTGATTTATTAAGTAAAAATTGCAAATCTAAATAGTAGTAGTTGAAATTGATATATACAAAATTATCAAAGAATAAGTTTTGAAATGGTGGGATAATTAAAGCATTGAAAGATATGGAAATTATATTGGTTTATTTGGGGATTTAAACCTATATTTGGAATTGCTTTGTGAAGGTGAAGAACCTATTTTATTTTATAAAGTAATTTAGTATTTAAGCCATTTAAGTGGTGTAGTTATATTTCAAAGTTATGAAATTCAAAGTTTATGATTTGGAAGGCTATATTTCAAGTATTCGGTTTTGAAATATTATAACTTTGAAATGTTATGGTTTTAGAAAAGGATATATTTGAATATGATATTGTAACGACCCGTTAAATTCGATGATATTAAATGAGTTAATTTAATATGATTTCTAATCTAATTTAGAATGAAATAAAAGTCTTAAGATTTTATTTGAGTAAATGTAGGAATTAGATATAGTAATTGTAGTTTAATGTTAACAATTTAATATTTATATGGCAATAGATTTGAATAATGTAAATTGTCATACTTAGTTATAAGTTAAATATAAGAAACCAATATAAATGTTGAATTTATGAATATTAATAAAAATATTAACTAGAATTGGATTCATTAATATAAAAATCAATAGTGGAGATTGTACATTTGTTTGTAAATTAGATAGTGACTACATAAAAGTGACCGTTGAATAAACCAATGCAATAAGTGTAGATAAGTAATTTTAATGAATGTTGTCGATAATAAACGTACTTAAAATAGTAATAAATTGAATATAAGAAAACAAAGGCAATTTGTGGATTAATTAATGAATTCATGAAATAAAGATCATTGCCCAGTAGGTAATTATAATATTGTTGGAGGTGAAAACTTATTAAGAATGAAACCAAGAAAATAAATTAATTAAGGATATAAATAGTAAATTAGTGGACATGGTTGGTAAATATAACTAAACAATATAAAATAAGTATGCATTTATGATATGAAATATAAGTCAATGTTAATTTCCCTATAAATGTCCATTTATTTAATAGCAGGGTTTTAAATCATGTAACGGATTTGTTAAAGTTTTAATTGATAATTTACAAAATTTAATGTGAAATTTATTACAGTAAGTGACCTAATTTTCAGTTAGGATAAATTGATTTTTCATAAAAGATTGTTAATTCTAGAGGATGTAACCAATGTTAATTTCATTCATAATATAACAAGTTGGATCTATTGTAGTAAATGGAATTTAATAGTCAATCATTTGAATTAAGAATTTAAGGCAATAGTCACCAGATATGAAGGAAATAGGATGAATTGAAATGTAGTCTATTTGTAAAACAATAAGTGATGTAATATAGGAATGAAATCAAAATAGATAAGTTTAATTGAGACTTTAATTTCAAATAACGTATGAAATTGACCAAAATATAGTAAATGGAAATATGATAGTCAATAGAAAAATAATAGTATGGAATGAGAGCAATTAATGTAATGAACGTAAAATAGATATTAACTATGATTATAGAAAGGGTTCATAGAGAATGGGAGGATTGAAATCAGGTTTAAAGCAATGTATTGTGGGTAATTATAAATAATTGGATTTATTAAATTGAAAATAAATGGATTTAAACATCTAAATATTTCGTTAACAGAGATTTAAATGAAATCTAAGAATATTGAAATAATAGATTTTGAATCCAATATTAGATCCATCTATTTAAAATTTATGGATGGAATAATCATTGATTTATTTGATTTAATAGAATTTTTGGAGATTTAATTTATAATTTTGAATATAATGAAATGTAAGATTTACACTGAAATTGATAGACTTATCAACTTTTAGTTCACATCTAAACTTGTTAAACCATTTAAATTGATTGTGAAATATATAAGCGATAAAATTTGGCCAATGTTGGAATTTAGATATAAAATTGGATTTTTATAATTTATTTAATGAATATAAAAATAGCCACTTTGGCCACGGACTCGGATTTCGACGAAACCAGTTTCATCGGATCCGTATCAGTGAATTATTGTAGGATTTCAAGTTTCGTATCGATCAGACCTGTCGTTTGATCGTACGGACGCGAAACGCCTTGAAATCGATTTAATTAAAATCAATCTGAAATCAATTTAGAAATTTTGTTTTCGTCATAACTTCTTCATACGATCAAATTTGGACGTGAAACTTTTTCCATCGCGTTCAGAATATTTTAAAATACCTGTTTGGATATATGGGTTTAATAAATTTCTTTCCGGGATCAGAACGGGCTTTTTGGGCCATGGTTTGTTCCGCACGTTCGTAATTCGTGCCCCCTAGCCTTTTTCTATTTGTCTATAAATATACTATGATAAACCCTAGCCTCCATTCTATTCTCTTCTGCTGTACACTTTTTTCTTCAGTTCCTTCTCCTCCTCAATGGTTGCAAAACCTAGATCTATTTCAATTCAAAATTTCAATGAAAATTCAAACTCTCCAGAAAAATTCCATAAAATTATATGTTAAAGTTCTCGAGACACGTAATCTACTGGTACAATTCATTTTCTGTTTTGGATATTCGTTTGACCAGAAGAAATCGATGAAGTTTCGACCATTCATCATCACCGCAGCAAAACTCGCCCGATCGGAAAACTGTTTCTGGGTATTGTGGAGATAACCGAGAGGAGTGCATCCATTTAGATTTTGCGGCAGTTTGACGGTTAGATTTGGAGTTTAATTCGAATTAGGGTTATAAGGAGGTGGCGGCCGAAGACCTTTTAGGCGACCGGACCTAGGCAGGTGGATGCGGCCAGAGGAGAGGGGCTCTATGGTGGTGGTCGGCCTGAAGGGCGACGGCCGTGGTTGATGAATTTGGCAGTCAACGTCGGTCAAATGGGAGGGGTTTCTGCGTGTTGTCTCCGTTCGATTGTCTGTAAGCGCGTGTTCGAGGTGGGCACGAAGAGCAATGCTAACGTGTAAGTGGTAGGGTGAGTTATTTTTGTTTTAATTTTATTTTCGTTTTCAATAACGTTTATTCGAATAACTTCGTCATACGGTATCCGTTTCACGCGAGATTTTTTTTGTTAGGATCGTAATTAAATTCCAGATCTTTTGACGCTGGTTTGGACAGATTTGGAGACCGTCCAATTTTTGGGTTTAAATCGGATTTAGATTCGATTTAAATTCAAAAGGTGAGTGTTTTAACCCACTCACAACTTCTAAAAGTTTTTATGTTTGTTAAATTTATTTTAGATATGAGTAGAAATTTATTTATGACTGTTTGGCATGTTTTATTCAGCATATCTTTTAAATCGCATTTTATTTAATTTAACTGTTAATTTATTTTATTTATTGCATAAAATTTGACAGTTAAAATTTATTTTGCATACAAACTGCTAGATTACAGTCGTTAAATTTATTATGGAATATAACTGTTAGTTAATATCTGTTATTGATTCCTGTATAATTCATATGCTCTGTATCGATGATTGTTTAAAATTGGATGATGATTGCAATTGATGATTGATGATTGATATTTGGATGAATGAATGCTATAATTATATTGTATAAACTGCAAGTCATCATGCATTTTCATTTTTTCGGGATTGTGGTTTGAAATGATATACAACCGCATTTTATTTTTAAATTGTGGATTGAAATGATAAATATCTGTATCACTTGACCATAGGATAGAAAATTATATACAGGCACCGTGGTCTATATATAAATTATTTTAAAGTGATTTCTATGGTTTGGATGTGATACGGTTTATAAAAAATTTTAGTTTTGATATTTTATAAATGTTATTCTTCTATATATATATATATATATATGAAGTTAAAATTTTTGAATTTAAGCTGTGTATAAATCTATTAAATAAAAAATGGGAAAATTGAGAAATGGAATTTGATAATTCATATTATATGTTTAAGTTTGGAAAATTTTAAGGTATGATATTTATAACTGGATTTTTCCAAGATAAATTTAAAATGAATATTCTAGTATAATTTAATTGAAGAAAATATTTAATTGCTAGAAATTGGAGTTTTATTTATGGATTTTTATGTAAATATTCAAGACTAAATAATAGAACATTTAATTTGGTTGAAGGAATAAATTCCAACTTTAGTTTTGAAATATTAATACTCCAAATGGATATATATATATATATATATATAGAAATTGAAGTGGTTTTGGAACTTGAAAGTGGTATTTAAATTTTGGTTTAGACTTTAAATAAAGAAATATATTTGTAAAGCCATGGAAATTATTTTCTTTACAAAGTAACCTTAAAGTTAAACCATTTATTTCGTATACCGTTGAATATCCAAACCATTCAAGTTTTAGAAGTTATGGTTTTAAAAGTATGAATTCCGAAATATTATGTTTTGGAAGTATAATCCAAATGTTTAGTTTCCAGATATTTTAAATTTTAAACCAGTATGATTTTGGGAAAGAAGTATATTTGAGATAAAAGGATATCATATTGTTTGGGTTTTTAATTGATATCGTATTCATAGTTTTGAAATGGAAAATTTTACTCTGGATTTTAAGTATAAAATATTTTTAAATGACCGCGGTGTTATAATAACGATGGGTTGGCAAAGAGACCGGGATCGGATATGGACATACTCTCTGTCGATACCGAAAACCACTTTGACTAACCGTGTACGCGGTGGAGATTCCAGAATGAAGTAGGATGGTGGCGACGTTTCCTGTAAGGTAAATACGTGGACCCAACTGCCGTGAGTTGGCATAAGGTGGCTAAAACAGGAGCGATCGACGGGTTAGTGAGGTCATTCCTCTGATCGGACACTCCTCTTCGATATTATACTTTGACTTTGGATTGATTCAGTGGCCACTTTTACTTTGATTTTGGGGAGTTTGTTCGAGGTGGGCGGTAGCTGCGGCTACGCATTACCATCGGCCCGGAAGCGTAATTGGTATATCTACCCTGGCATGCCTAGTTGTGCCGTGTCACCTACCCTAGCGCATCTTATACGATTTTGTTTTGTACCGTACCTATGGAGTGCCCTCTGATGACGCCCAGTACGGGGGAGATTACGGTACTGTATAAACTATGGGAATATATTCTGTGTTAAGGGCTATATGGGTAACCCCTTAACGCTATTTAAAAGTAAGTTTATTTTATGAATAGACACTACTATAGTAGCGCAATATACTACATAGTAAATAGTTTAACGGATCCTTAGGAGATGTAAATCCCGAGCATCTCTTGAGTTACTGCACTCATATTTACTCCTGTTGATTTAACTCACATAAGATCTTTTAGTTCTGACTCGAGTGTTTTGTCTTTTCAATTCGCTCGGGTCAGTCCGAGCGTTTCAGGATTTGAAGTTTTAGCTCTGGAGGACGAAGGCGAGGATTTATAGTATTACTATCTACTATTTTATTCCACTACACGGTATTCCGCTGCATTGATATTATTGGTATGTGAACTCTGATATTTAATTGTATAAAGAAGAATCAAATGTTTGTAAACAGTTTTATAAACTGTATATTTTATTATTATATTTTATCCTTCCGCTGTGAGATTCTATTTTGTTCTTTTTCTCTTCTCTGTTTTTCTTATTTACCCCATAACAATCCGCCCTTCCGTATGGTTTGAATCGACATGTGTGTCTGTTTAAATCGTGCGAAAAGGCGAGATGCTACAGTTGGTATCAGAGCTTCGGTTTAGCGATAAACCTTGGCTTTGTGGGGTTTGACTCTTTGTTAATAGGGTAGTAATACCCTATGGGACTCGCTGAGTGTATATATATGATAGAGCGTACTTGTTAGTGTTATAAAAAGATTTTAATATTGTGTTAATCTGTTCCGTTTTGTATTTATAAATTCTGGTTGATGCATGGGACGCTATGACATCAATAAGGGTTTCTAAACACTTAATAGGACAGACCGACATAATATCTGTTTTAATATAGGTGAATGAAATAATTTTGCCTATTATATTTTCTATACATAAAAATATTTTATAAAGATATATATATATATTTTGTTGCAATAGATTGGTTGTTAGGAATAAAATTTATATATAATAGGTAAATAAGATTGAATTTAAAATCAATGAAATTTGGAAATTTTAGAACTTAAGTCTGGGATTTTGAAAATGTGCTTTCAAAGGATTTTGAAGTATAATAATATTGTTATAAATATTTTCTGATATAAATATTTCATTTTAATTCGGAAGAATTGTTTTAAAGAAGATTTTGGAGAAAATAAATTTTGTACTTTCCTTTCTGTCGCTGGAAAATAATTTCGGTGATGGCGGCCGCATCATCGACTTTCATTTTCGAGTTTCGAAGGGGAAAGGCCACTGTAGTAAATTCTACTGCAGATTTATTTTGAAATTTTCTAAAAATTTAATTGTTTTAAATATAATTAGAGATATAAAAGTTGTAAGAAATTATTTATCTATTATTTTTAAAATAATTTGAAATTTGACCCGGAATTTCATTCTTAAATTTCCATTAATTAATTATTTAAATTATTTTAGTGAAATAAAAGGTAAGCAATTAATGAATTAAAATCTCTAATTTAGGCAAGAAATTAATGCAAAGTTATAAAGGGGAATTTGAAAATTTTAACATACGAGACAAAAAGTATATTGTTGAACATTAAATTTAATTAAAAGAAGAGATAAAACTTGTATAAGTTCTTTTGCATTGTCTTTAACATATATAACTTACCAAATATGAAAAGCTGAAATGTTAAATAAGAAGGTTGGAATAGAATATTATACAAGTAGAAATTTTTGAAAATGATGAAGTATTCAATGAATTGTTATATTAATGAGAATTTAATGGTATAAACTTAAGTATAATTGAAATTTTACAAAAAAAAATTAAAGGTAAGTATTTTTAATAGGTGATTTAAACTTAAGTAAATAAAATGAAATTCTCTAATAAATAAGGATGGATGTGTAGGGTTATTAACTTAAGTATGATTTAATGCTACTAGTTTAATATAATAAAGAGTAGGTAATGTAAATAAATGACTGCAAACCCTAGGTAATAAATTAATAAAATCCTTTATTTATAAGAATGGAGGTTAAAAGGTTAATAATTTAAGTGTAATTATAAAAGGGTTACTGTAATTAAATATAATAGAATGTAAGCATTTAATAAATGATTGAAATTGAGAAGTGTATTAAATGTAATACAAATAAAAGAAACTTACATAACCTGAATAGATAAAAACGAATAACTGTAAGTAATAAGTAGAAATAAGGAAACAACCATTGAACGAGAAAAAGGAGAATTGTAAACTTAAGAAAAAGGGTTGAAGTTATTCTAAATAAAATTTAAAGAAATAAATGAAAATAAAAGATAAACTGCTATATGAACAAAAAGATCAAACAGCTAATGTATGAAATGAAAATTTATAATGAGTTGATTGATTTGTTGATTTGAATTGTTATTGTTTGATTATGGTTAGTCGGGTAAGGAAATTTGAAGTTGTTGGATGAATAAATAATCTATTTTGTTCCGTCTAAGACTGTTGAGTAAATGATGCACTTGATACTTATTTTTCATTCCGTACAATTTCAAGTTGAACCCGAACAACTATTGGCTTATTTGATTGAATGGTTGTTTTGCATTTTGTGTATGATGTTTGTTGAAATTGAAGGTTGTTGTATTGATTGGATATTAATGGTTGAAGCCACTTAAATATTTCATTTTATATAAATTATTAAACCTTTGGATTTTATAAGTGAAGTGCAGGTTCTGGAAGCAAGTGCTACTGCTTTTGGTTCCATAATAATAAGCGTAATATGCCCGACAAATAGGCACGTTTCGGATTACGATTAATAACGCTATTTATATATTTTTTCCCGTGTTGGGATATATTATTTTGAATATTATATTTGATATTTTATAATATTTAACAGTATATTTTTCTCTCCAGAACCTCTCCGTACAAAGGAGACTCTGCCAAAAAATTTCCGAAAATTTTGGACATGGAATTATGTTGAAAATATTTTTCCAAACTTTAATTATTTAAGTATCAAAGGATATAATGATTTTAAAACGGGTATATTTTATTTAAGGTAATAAATTTAGTAAATTATTGTTTATAAGTTAATATTTTGAAATAAGATGTACAGTTTATTGAATTCTTCCTCCTCCCTTCTTTTTCCTTTTCGGGGACGAAAAGTTTTGAGTGGGGGAGAGTGTAACGACCCGTTAAATTCGATGATATTAAATGAGTTAATTTAATATGATTTCTAATCTAATTTAGAATGAAATAAAAGTCTTAAGATTTTATTTGAGCAAATGTAGGAATTAGATATAGTAACTGTAGTTTAATGTTAACAATTTAATATTTATATGGCAATAGATTTGAATAATGTAAATTGTCATACTTAGTTATAAGTTAAATATAAGAAACCAATATAAATGTTGAATTTGTGAATATTAATAAAAATATTAACTAGAATGGGATTCATTAATATAAAAATCAATAGTGGAGATTGTACATTTGTTTGTAAATTAGATAGTGACTACATAAAAGTGACCGTTGAATAAACCAATGCAATATGTGTAGATAAGTAATTTTAATGAATGTTGTCGATAATAAACGTACTTAAAATAGTAATAAATTGAATATAAGAAAACAAAGGCAATTTGTGGATTAATTAATGAATTCATGAAATAAAGATCATTGCCCGGTAGGTAATTATAATATTGTTGGAGGTGAAAACTTATTAAGAATGAAACCAAGAAAATAAATTAATTAAGAATATAAATAGTAAATTAGTGGACATGGTTGGTAAATATAACTAAATAATATAAAATAAGTATGCATTTATGATATGAAATATAAGTCAATGTTAATTTCCCTATAAATGTCCATTTATTTAATAGCAGGGTTTTAAATCATGTAACGGATTTGTTAAAGTTTTAATTGATAATTTACAAAATTTAATGTGAAATTTATTACAGTAAGTGACCTAATTTTCAGTTAGGATAAATTGATTTTTCATAAAAGATTGTTAATTCCAGAGGATGTAACCAATGTTAATTTCATTCATAATATAACAAGTTGGATCTATTACAGTAAATGGAATTTAATATTCAATCATTTGAATTAAGAATTTAAGGCAATAGTCACCAGATATGAAGGAAATAGGATGAATTGAAATGTAGTCTATTTGTAAAACAATAAGTGATGTAATATAGGAATGAAATCGAAATAGATAAGTTTAATTGAGACTTTAATTTCAAATAACGTATGAAATTGACCAAAATATAGTAAATGGAAATATGATAGTCAATAGAAAAATAATAGTATGGAATGAGAGCAATTAATGTAATGAACGTAAAATAGATATTAACTATGATTATAGAAAGGGTTCATAGAGAATGGGAGGATTGAAATCAGGTTTAAAGCAATGTATTGTGGGTAATTATAAATAATTGGATTTATTAAATTGAAAATAAATGGATTTAAACATCTAAATATTTCGTTAATAGAGATTTAAATGAAATCTAAGAATATTGAAATAATAGATTTTGAATCCAATATTAGATCCATCTATTTAAAATTTATGGATGGAATAATCATTGATTTATTTGATTTAATAGAATTTTTGGAGATTTAATTTATAATTTTGAATATAATGAAATGTAAGATTTACACTGAAATTGATAGACTTATCAACTTTTAGTTCACATCTAAACTTGTTAAACCATTTAAATTGATTGTGAAATATATAAGCGATAAAATTTGGCCAATGTTGGAATTTAGATATAAAATTGGATTTTTATAATTTATTTTAATTTATTTAATGAATATAAAAATAGCCACTTTGGCCACGGACTCGGATTTCGACGAAACCAGTTTCATCGGATCCGTATCGGTGAATTATTGTAGGGTTTCAAGTTTCGTATCGATCGGACCTGTCGTTTGATCGTACGGACGCGAAACGCCTTGAAATCGATTTAATTAAAATCAATCTGAAATCAATTTAGAAATTTTTTTTTCGGCATAACTTCTTCATACGATCAAATTTGGACGTGAAACTTTTTCCATCGCGTTCAGAATATTTTAAAATACCTATTTGGATAGATGGGTTTAATAAATTTCTTCCCGGGGTCAGAACGGGCTTTTTGGGCCATGGTTTGTTCCGCACGTTCGTAATTCGTGCCCCCTAGCCTTTTACTATTTGTCTATAAATATACTGTGATAAACCCTAGCCTCCATTCTATTCTCTTCTGCTGTACGCTTTTTTCTTCAGTTCCTTCTCCTCCTCAATGGTTGCAAAACCTAGATCTATTTCAATTCAAAATTTCAATGAAAATTCAAACTCTCCAGAAAAATTCCATAAAATTATATGTTAAAGTTCTCGAGACACGTAATCTACTGGTACAATTCGTTTTCTGTTTTGGATATTCGTTTGACCAGAAGAAATCGATGCCATTCATCATCACCGCAGCAAAACTCGCCCGATCGGAAAACTGTTTCTGGGTATTGTGGAGATAACCGAGGGGAATGCATCCATATAGATTTTGCGGCAGTTTGACGGTTAGATTTGGAGTTTAATTCGAATTAGGGTTATAAGAAGGTGGCGACCGAAGGCCTTTTAGGCGACCGGACCTAGGCAGGTGGATGCGGCCAGAGGAGAGGGCCTCTATGGTGGTGGTCGGCCTGAAGGGCGACGGCCGTGGTTGATGAATTTGGCAGTCAACGTCGGTCAAATGGGAGGGGTTTCTGCGTGTTGTCTCCGTTCGATTGTCTGTAAGCGCGTGTTCGAGGTGGGCACGAAAAGCAATGCTGACGTGTAAGTGGTAGGGTGAGTTATTTTTGTTTTAATTTTATTTTCGTTTTCAATAACGTTTATTCGAATAACTTCGTCATACGATATCCGTTTCACGCGAGATTTTTTTATTAGGATCGTAAATAAATTCCAGATCTTTTGACGCTGGTTTGGACAGATTTGGAGACCGTCGAATTTTTGAGTTTAAATCGGATTTAGATTCGATTTAAATTCAAAAGGTGAGTGTTTTAACCCACTCACAACTTCTAAAAGTTTTTATGTTTGTTAAATTTATTTTAGATATGAGTAGAAATTTATTTATGACTGTTTGGCATGTTTTATTCAGCATATCTATTAAATCGCATTTTATTTAGTTTAACTGTTAATTTATTTTATTTATTGCATAAAATTTGACAGTTAAAATTTATTTTGCATACAAACTGCTAGATTACAGTCATTAAATTTATGATGGAATATAACCGTTAGTTAATATCTGTTATTGATTCCTGTATAATTCATATGCTCTGTATCGATGATTGTTTAAAATTGGATGACGATTGCAATTGATGATTGATGATTGATATTTGGATGAATGAATGTTAAATTATATTGTATAAAATGCAAGTCATCATGCATTTTCATTTTTTTTGGGATTGTGGTTTGAAATGATATACAACCGCATTTTATTTTTAAATTGCGGATTGAAATGATAAATATCCGTATCACTTAACCATAGGATAGAAAATTATATACAGGCACCGTGGTCTATATATAAATTATTTTAAAGTGATTTCTATGGTTTGGAGGGGATACGGTTTATAAAAATTTTTAATTTTGATATTTTATAAATGTTATTCTTCTATATATATACGTATGAAGTTAAAAATTTTGAATTTAAGCTGTGTATAAATCTATTAAATAAAAAATGGGAAAATTGAGAAATGGAATTTGATAATTCATATTATATGTTTAAGTTTGGAAAATTTTAAGGTATGATATTTATAACTGGATTTTTCCAAGATAAATTTAAAATGAATATTCTAGTATAATTTAATTGAAGAAAATATTTAATTGCTAGAATTTGGAGTTTTATTTATGGATTTTTATGTAAATATTCAAGACTAAATAATAGAACATTTAATTTGGTTGAAGGAATAAATTCCAACTTTAGTTTTGAAATATTAATACTCCAAATGGATATATATATATATATATATATATATATATATATAGAAATTGAAGTGGTTTTGGAACTTGAAAGTGGTATTTAAATTTTGGTTTAGACTTTAAATAAAGAAATATATTTATGAAGCCATGGAAATTATTTTCTTTACAAACTAACCTTAAAGTTAAACCATTTATTTCGTATACCGTTGAATATCCAAACCATTCAAGTTTTAGAAGTTATGCTTTTAAAAGTATGAATTCCGAAATATTATGTTTTGGAAGTATAATCCAAATGTTTGGTTTCCAGATATTTTAAATTTTAAACCAGTATGATTTTGGGAAAGAAGTATATTTGAGATAATAGGATATCATATTGTTTGGGTTTTTAATTGATATCGTATTCATAGTTTTGAAATGGAAAATTTTACTCTAGATTTTAAGTATAAAATATTTTTAAATGACCGCGGTGTTATAATAACGATGGGTTGGCAAAGAGACCGGGATCGGATATGGACATACTCTCTGTCGATACCGAAAACCACTTTGACTAACCGTGTACGCGGTGGAGATTCCAGAATGAAGTAGGATGGTGGCGACGTTTCCTGTAAGGTAAATACGTGGACCCAACTCCCGTGAGTTGGCATAAGGTGGCTAAAACAGGAGCGATCGACGGGTTAATGAGGTCATTCCTCTGATCGGACACTCCTCTTCGATATTATACTTTGACTTTGGATTGATTCAGTGGCCACTTTTACTTTGATTTTGGGGAGTTTGTTCGAGGTGGGCGGTAGCTGCGGCTACGCGTTACCACCGACCCGAAAGCGTAATTGGTATATCTACCCTGGCATTGCCTAGTTGTGCCATGTCACCTACCCTAGCGCGCCTTATACGATTTTGTTTTGTACCATACCTATGGAGTGCCCTCTGACGACGCCCAGTACGGGGGAGATTACGGTACTGTATAGACTATGGGAATATATTCTGTGTTAAGTGCTATATGGGTAACCCCTTAACGCTATTTAAAAGTAAGTTTGTTTTATGAATAGACACTACTATAGTAGCGCAATATACTACATAGTAAATAGTTTAACGGATCCTTAGGAGATGTAAATCCCGGGCATCTCTTGAGTTACTGCACTCATATTTACTCATGTTGATTTAACTCACATAAGATCTTTTAGTTATGACTCGAGTGTTTTGTCTTTTCAATTCGCTCGGGTCAGTCCGAGCGTTTCAGGATTTGAAGTTTTAGCTCTGGAGGATGAAGACGAAGATTTATAGTATTACTATCTACTATTTTATTCCACTACACGGTATTCCGTTGCATTGATATTATTGGTATGTGAACTCTGATATTTAATTGTATAAAGAAGAATCAAATGTTTGTAAACAGTTTTATAAACTGTATATTTTATTATTATATTTTATCCTTCCGCTGTGAGATTCTATTTTGTTCTTTTTCTCTTCTCTGTTTTTCTTATTTACCCCATAACAATCCGCCCTTCCGTATGGTTTGAATCGACATGTGTGTCTGTTTAAATTTTGCGAAAAGGAGGGATGCTACAGATATCATATTGATTTGGTTTAAAAGAAGAAATGATAGCGTAATTTTACGGTTTTGAAATGGATATTATATTCTGGTTTAAAAGTATAAACTATTTTGAAAAGGCTGCGGTGTTATAATAACGTTTGGTTGTTGAAGAGATTGCGATCGGAAGTTGTCATACTCTCTGCTAACTGTGAAAACCACTTTAACAACCGTGTATGCGGTGGAGATTCCAGAATGAAGTAAGATGACGACGGCGTTTACTTTGAGGTAAATACGTGGACCCAACTCCCGTGAGTTGGCATAAGGTGGCTAAAACAGGAGCGATTGACGGGCTAATGAGGTAGCTCCTTTGATTGGACACATCCCTTCGATATTATACTCTGACTTTTGGATTGATTCGGTGGCCACTTTTGATTTTCTTTTTTGGGGGTGTGGCTCGAGGTGGGCGGTAGCTGTGCGCTACGCGTTACCACCGGCCCTGAAGCATAATTGGTATGCCCTGGCATTGCCTAGTTATGCTGTGTCACCTACCCTATCGCGCCTTGTACGATTTTGGTTTTCTCCCGTAGCCCGTGTGGTATCCTCTAACGGCTTCCCGATCAGGAGGGACTATGATATCGGATGGACTACTGAGACTATTACGTGTTAAGGGCTATATGAGTAACCCGTTAATGCTATTAAAAAGTAAGTTTATTTTACTATAGACATTTTTATAATAGCGAAATATTACTACATAGTAAATAGTTTAACGGATCCTTAGGAGATGTGAATCCCGAGCATCTCCTAAGTTACTGCACTCACGTTAGACAATGGATAGGAGATGTCAAACCCCGTAAACATCTCTGACGCCGTTGCACTCATATTTATTTCAGTCGATTTAACTTACATAAGATCTTTTAGTTCTGACTCGAGTGTTTTGTCTTTTCAATTCGCTCGGGCCATTCCGAGCATTTCAGGATCGAAGACTTTATTTCTGGAGGACGAAGACGAAGATTTCATTATTATTATTATTATTATTATTATATTGTTCCACTACACACTGTATTCCGCTGCATCGATTATTATTCGTTGGTATGTGCAACTCTGATATGTATTGTATAAATATAATCAAATGTTTATAAAACAGCTTCATGAACTGTATATTTGATTATTATATTTTATCTTTCCGCTGTAAGATTCTATTTTGTTTTTTTTCTTTCCCTGCTTTTTCTTATTTACGCCATAACAATCCGCCCTTCTGTATGGTTTAAATCTGACGTGTGTGGTTTATCGTCAATTTAAACCGTACGGAAAGGCATGATGTTACATCTGGTATCAGAGCTTTGGTTTAACGATAAACCTTAGCTTTGTGGGGTCTGACTCTATTAATAGGGTAGTAATACCCTTTGGGAGTCGCTGAGTGTGTATATATATGAGAGAGCGTATTTGTTAGTATTATAAAAAGGTTTTAATTTGTTCCATTTTGTATTTATAAATTCTGGTTGATGCATGGGACGCTATGACATCAATAGGGATTTCTAAACACTTAATAGGACATACCGGCATAATATTTGTTTTAATATAGGTGAATGAAATAATTTTGCCTATTATATTTTCTTTATATAAAAAATAAAATTTTATAAACGATATATATTTGGTTGCAATATATTGGTTGTTAGGTAATCAAATTTATAAATAATAGTCGAAATAAGATTAGAAATAAAATAAATAAAGATGGGAAAGTTAGAATTTAAGTTCCGGGGTTTTGAAACTTCCTTTTGAATGATTTGGAATATAGTAATAATATTATTAGAAGTATTTTCTGATACAATTATTTCAATACAATTTGAAAAAAAAATTAAGAAGATTTTCGAAAAATTTAGTTATGTACTCCCCTCTCTGTCGTTGAAAAATAATTTCGGTGATGGCGGCAGCATCATCGACATTCATTTTCGAGTCTCGAATAGGGAAGGCCACTATAGTAGTTTTACTGCAGTTTCATTTTTGATAATCAATTATAAATGTTTAATTGTTAAAAAAAATTGGATATATAAGTTGTAAGTGTACATCTATCTATTATTTTAAATTAATTTGAAATTTATCCCGGTATTTAGTTCTTAAATTTCCATTAATGAATAGTTTCAATTATTGTGGTGAAATGCAATATAACAAATTAATAATTGGAACCCTTAATTAAGAGAAGAAATTAAATGATAGGTTATAAATTAATATGAGGAAAGGTAACTATTAAATATTTATTTACCAAAATGAAATAAGAGATTTAATGCTAAGTTATAAATTGTATTAAATGAAAGTTGAAATTGTAACTTATGAAACAAAGGATATAATTATTGAACATTACATTAATTAAAAGAAATAAGGTAAAACTTGTATAACTTTCAATTACATTCTTAAAAAGCATATATATAACTTACCAAATATTAAAAGTTGAAATGTTAATAAGAAAATGTAATATATATTATACAAGTAAAAATTTGAAATAATGAAGGTATTCAATGAAATTCTTTAATAAATAAGAATTGAAAGTTGTAGTTGTTATAAACTTAAGCATAATTGAAATAATACTAATTAAATATAATAGAAGGCAGGTATTGTAAGTAAGAAATTTCAAAGTTAAGAAAATAAGTTGAAGTTATTTCTAAATAAAATTGTAAGAAATAAATGTAAATTTAAAAGATAAATTATTATATGAATGAAATTGATAAAAATTAACTTGATTTGGGAAATTGTTGTTTGTGTGGTTTATGGTTGTTTGGGTAAGGATACTTTAAAATTATTTGGATGTATGAATAATCTATTTAGCTTCATCAAAGACTGTTGAGTAAATGGTGCGCTCAGTAGTTATTTTCCATTCTATGCAATTTGAAGTTTTGAACCTGAACAACTATTTTTTTTGTTTGATATGAATGAGTAATTGATTTGTATTGATTCTATGTGATGGTTGTTTGCTTGTTCAAGTGATGGTTGGTATGTTGATTGTTTGTTGTTATTTGAAACAACTTTAGATATTTCATTTTATATAATTGTTAACCTTTTTGGATTATATAAGTGAAATACAGGTTATGGAAGCAATTGCTAATGTTTTTGGTTTCATAAATAAGTGTTATTTGCCCGACGAATATGTACGTTTTTCGGATTACAGTTTTACAGCGTTATTATATTATTTTTCCTGTGTTGGGATATTTATTATTTTAGATAATATATATTGTATATTTTTATATTGATACTATATTTTCTCCCGATCCCCTCCGTACAAAGGAGACTCTGACAAAATTTTCCGTAAATTTTGGACTTAGAAAATCTTGAAAAAGTTTTTCCAAACTTTATTTACTTGAATATAAAATGATTTAAGAGTTATAAATTGATATATTTTGTTTAAATTAATTGATTTTGTAAATTAATTTTTATAGATTTAATATTTTAACAGGATATATTATTTCCTTAATTCTTTATTTTCCCTTCTTTTTCCTTTTCGAGGACGAAAAATTTTAAGTGGGGGAGAACGTAACGACCCATAAAATTCGATAATTAAATTTCTTAATTTAAGAATATTTTGATAACTTAATGTTGAAGGAAATAAAAATTTAGTGAATTATTAATGGAAATAATAGCTTGGTAAGTAAATTTTTAATAACTTGAATGTAATAGGATAAATGTAAGTTAATTGTTAATAACTTGGATGTAATTTCAATAAGTGAAACAATGTAAATGTTGATTATATTCTTATTATAAATAAAGAATGTTCCAAAATGAAATGATTAAATTAATTTAAAATCTTAATTAATGTGTGCATAAATTTATAATGCGATAAAAATGGCAAATTAATAATTTAACTATTGACTTACTAATAAAATAATGTATAATAAATGGAATGAATTAGTGGGTGAACTAATGGTAGCACTTGTTGTAAAATAATAAGTAAAATAAAACGTAAAAATAATGATTAAAGCTAATTATTGATAAACTGAATGAAATTACAATAACTTAAAATGTGTAAAATTGTTATACTAGTCTTTGGATTGAATACGAGAAAAAAAGTGTAATTATTGAATTAATTTGTGAAATATTATTATAGATAGTAGTTGTTGTGAAGTATAAATACAAGTATTATAAAGGATATAATGGTTGTGTTACCAGTTAATTCATTAAGTACCAATAAAGATAATTAAATCTACGTTAATGATAGTCAGTATTATAATGGAAAGTGTGAATGTAAATTAAAAAGGAAACGTAAAATTTATTTATAAGGTAGTAATTGGTGTAATAGAAAGCATGGGACCAAGTAAATAAATTTACTTAGAGAATATTAATTGTAATTAATGAATCAAAGAAATAGTAACGGTCATAAGTAACTATTTAATTATCCTATTATGTGACGACCTGGAATTTTCGAGAATTTAAAATCGGAATATTTAATTGATTTAAATATTCAATGGAATAATTTTAACTTGAATTACGAATATCACAGTTTATTTGATAATTGAATTATTAAATTAAATAATTTGAAATTTGAAAAAAAATGAAATCTGAGATGTTAAGCCTATTAAAAATAATTTGAAGGCTTGGAAAATTTATATTGATAATACGGAAGGTGATAGAACTTTTAAAATGGAATTTCAAAGTAATTTGTTCAGTTTTAAAATTTTATCGTTTAAATTTAATTTAAAAATAGCCTTCCGAGGCATAGTCTCGGAATTCGACGAAACCGGTTCCATTGGATCTGTAATATTTTATTATTAAAGGATTTCAATCTTCGTAGTGATTGGAGTTGTGGTGTGAGTATACGACTAGTAAACGCGCTGGAAACTTAATTGAGATTTTTTTTATATACAAAATATAAACGTTAAATCAGTAGCCACCCTAACATCTGATTTCCGTCGACCTAGTTGTCTCCTCTTCTCGTTTAAAGCACGTTACCATCTTTTTGTGTTCCCGTCCTTCTAAACAAAGAGAATAATGGCCGAGCTTCTTCTCAAGAATTCATTCAGAAATCGAAAACCATATTTTTCTTCCTCTTCCAATTTCATGAATTCGAAAACTTCATTTCCCCTTTTCCCTTCTTCGTACGAAATCAAATTCATTTACATAACCCTTTCGTTCAAATCAGTTTTAATTGCTGAGCTAAAGCACTTCTCCATAAATCGTAGCTGCTTCATATCGATTTCGAAAGCATTTAATCGAGACTGCGACATTTTTTTTCTCTCTCTCGTCGATGTTCGACTCGAGCAGCAAGCGAAGATGGTCACGCTTCGAGAGGTTAGGGCGGGTCGAGATGACGTGCAATGGGAGGCCTTTTTGGCATACGCAAGGGATTCGCGGGGGAGCGCGAGCAAGAGAGGTACGATTGGATGTTTCTATCGTTGACTGAGGGTAGGGCGAACATGAGGGAGGCGCGACAGGCGATGACAGAGGGCATTTGGGTTTGGAGTCGCGTGGATGACCGTTCCAGTTTTGGTTTCTGTCTGGAAGGTAATAAACCATTTATTTAAATTAAATAAAGTAATTTAGTGAATGGTGGTATTTCTTAAATATAGATCTAGTGATTAGTTGCTTATTTAACTATTCCAATCACTAAGTAATTTAGTAAAGGAAATTTAATTTAAATTTATTAAATGGAAAATGTATTTTTGGAGATGGATTTGCTTAATAAACCTATTAAATTTATTTTGTTGCTAAAAATATTTTATTAATTAAACTTAGTTTGAAAATAAATCATGGGTTAATCAAATTATTAAAATGAAAATTAATTGTTTGATTATTCAAAATATTAATAAATTGAATAATGGTTATATAAGGTTTAAAAATCATGGGAACTAGCCAGTCTGGAATGGATTTGCATACAGCAAAATAAAAGGTGAGTTAATCCCACTCAGTTAATTTAAATTTAAATTTAAATGATTAAATTTAAATAATTGTTTGAATGGTTGAAATTGATTGATGTGCTATAGTATGGTATATTCTGAAATTGGCATATTATTGTGCTAACATCTATGGATGCAGGGAAAACAGGTTGAAGGGATCCAACTGGATCCCTCAACATTTATTTAAATTGTTTAATACCCATTGTTGTGATTAATTGATATTCTATGATGAATGATATTGGAATATTGAATGCTATGTTCGATTGGATTTAATTGGGTATAATGAATTACTAAAAATAAATAAATTGAATTCTGGAAAGGAAATAAAATAAGTAAATTTGCAAGTAAAATAATTATATAAATTTAAGAATGAATTGGGAAAGAAATAAAGTGACTTTTAAATTATAATAAATAAATTTTGAATATAGAAAGGGAAATTTTCAATAAATCGGAAGATTAATAGATCTTTAAACTTCAGAGTTATTATTTAAAAGAACAAAACATTTATTTAAAATTAAGTTTAAATTATTTAAGAAGGAAATGGAAATAACCTGAAATTGGTATATTTCAGATAAAAGAAATTAAAATCAAACGGAAAACAATAACATTAATAATAAGTCCATAACTAATGAATTTTTGAAATGAATTAAGAAATTAAATAAACTTATTTCAAATAAAATAAATTGGAAATCAATTTGGGAAATTGATTTAAGGGATTGAAGTTGGAATTTTCTCCGGATAGCCAAGTACATATTTTTAAAAGTAAAATTGTAAATATAAATTAAATGTTTTAAAGTTGTTTTTAAAGAAAGCAAGTTTTGTAAAATTTATTATTTCTAATATTTAAGTCTAAGTAGGTATTTCTTTTAATCTATTTTAGCAGTAATTATTAAGAAGTAACTTAGTATTTTGTCTTTAAAAGTAGAAATCTAGTTTTATATTTTATTAAGTAACTTTATTTTCAAGTGTTTATATAGTACAAAATTTTTACCAATTATTGAAGAAATTTTAACTTAAATATTTTAAAACAAATTCCAAAAACAAGCATTTTGTTTAATCTATTTTTGTAATAATTATTTAAAGAATGATTTGATATTTTAATTTAAGAAGAAATCTAATGTATAGTTATATGGTAACTTTATTTTAGCTATGTCTAAAATATTATTATAAATTAAGTATTAAAGTAAATTTTCTAAAATTAAATGTTAAATATATTTTACAATAAAGTGTTTTTAAATTATTTTAAAAAAAATCTAAAGTTTGTGCTTGGTGATTCCAGTGGAAATGGAAATACTCGGAATTTATTCTGAGGAAAGTAAAATAGTTTGAAACTGTTTTCAAAGGAATTTGAAAAGAGAAAACATATCTTGTGAAGATATTTTTGAGATAAATAAATAATTTGGGAAATTATTTATTGTTTGATGGATGCTTGTGAATATAGATTGATAGTTAAACCACCGACTATCAGTATTGGACAAATGCGTTGATCGTTTCGAAGAGACCGGGATCGAGATTTATTTCTCGAAAACCACTTCGATCCGGTTTGTATGCTTCGTGGAAAAGAGTTCGGATTCGAAGATGGAGCAATGAAGTGCAATGGCTAGTCGCTACTAATCCTGAGGATATTTCCAAAATGGATGTAATAGGAATAGTGCCTTCGGTTCCGTTCGAACCCGGGACGGACTTGTATGGATGAATGCTTGCGAAACATCATCAGGTGGACGATGGGCATTCTAAGTGATATGTTCTTAAAAAGGTAACGCTTAGCCTCAAGCCTCATCAAATGGGAATGACTGAAAATCAGGGGTTATGCAGCAAGCCTAAGTGGGTAGCACCGAAGCAGGGTGAGGTCATTCCAGTCTAGATGTCCCTTTATATTTCGGCTTAGTGGGAAGTTGCTGATCACAACCGCGGGGTGATCTCACTCGGGATTATCCAGTAAGGGGTAGTCCCGGTCTTGTGTTGCACGGGAGTGGGCGTATTCCTCGGTACGGTGATCTAGGCCCCGTACTGTGACAGGTGGTACCCCAATGCCTAGTCATTAGTTGGAAATCCATTCTCCCTACGAGCCTTGTACGAGTTTTGTTTGTATTACCCACTCTGTGGCTAGTAGCTGGAATTTAATAATGTAACAATTTCGGCTATTTTATAAGTATTTGTATATAGACCCTATTATAATATCAGAGGATTTCTATAAAAATTATTTTAGCCATCGTAAGGTTAAAGCCCGACATGTTTATTTGTGGCGTGGTCTTACGAGATGCTTTTGTTTTCAAAAGATTTTTGAAACTTTAATAATCAATTGGGTCTGGTTTTCTCATACTGGTATTCCAGACTGACTCGGGTGTTATGTAACTGTAATGCTCGGGTCAGACCGAGTATAATAGAATATAGGATTTGATACTGTGGTGCTTAGGAGACGAGCTGGATGACGATACGTTACATTCGTACTTGTTTTATTATATATATTCCGCTGTGTTGAGTTATTGTGAATCCATTGTATAGTATTGATGTTGGGCTGTGATTGATGTATTCTGGTGATGTAATATAAACAGAGATATTTGATTTTGAGAAAATTATTCATTACCTATTATATTTTATTCCGCTGCGATGGTTAGATTCTGATGTTGTTTTCTATTTTCTTCTTGTACCTCTTCTTCTTTAACCCTAATGGTTCGTATTTCTGTACAACTTGAGTTGAGTGTTGTAGAATAGTATTGACTCAAGGGGTACGGATTTGCGGGCTGTTACACTTGGTATCAGAGCTTAGGTTGGTGATAATCTTGGCTCTGGTGGGAACCACTCATTTAAATTAGAGTCTGTAGTACTCTATAATGAGTTTGAGCGTATTAATAGATATGAGCGCGTATTTGTTAGTGAATATAAATTATTTTAATATTGTGTTGATTGGTTTATTGAGCGGCATATGAACCTTCGTCGGCACAGTCTGGACAACTGTATTGAAGGGGTTTCTAAACACTTGAAGAGAACAATCGACACGGTATTGTTTTAAATGTGGGTAAATGAAATAAGTTTACCCAAAAATATATTTTGATATAAAGAAAAGTTCTTGTAAACTATTTTAGCTAACATATGGTTGCTTGGATGTTAAAAATGATAATATTAAATTATTATCATTGTTAAGTGAAAATTTAACTAGAAATTGAAATGTAACTAAAATTTAAGGAAATAAATTCATTATAAAATGAAATTTATAAATATGAATTATAAATGTAAATTATAAATTGAAATATAATCAAATGGAGATTTGTATAAGCATAAACTATACAAATGCATTATAGTTAAAATTTGAATTAAAATATAATTTGAAACTTTAAAACCCCAGAGATTTTGGAAGTATTTTGAAGATAAATAGTAATATTGTTGTTTTTGGGTTATTTCTGAGGGAAAATTGTTTCAAATAAATCTTGGGAAGGGATATAGCATTGAATTCACTTCAGTAGCTGGAAAATAACTTCGGTGATGACTGCATCATCATCGATGTTCATTTTCGAGTTTCTAAGTGACATATTGCTGCCAAATTAATTTGTTTAGGAAAACCTGTTTGTTTTTGCAATTCCAAAGGGAATTTGTTGGAAATAAAAACCAGGATTGGTTTGAAATTTTTGAGAAGTGTGATTTTGAGATGTTGAAGATTTCAAAATGATTTGAAACCAAAGTTGGGTATTTAAAAATCCTGATGAGGCAGGTTGTAAGCTTATAAATTGAGATGATTTTTGAATCAGAAAGGGAATATAAGCTTTGAATAATGGAATGTAAATTTAAAGTGAAAAGTTAAAAATGAAATTAACTTGGATTGGAAAATAAAAATTTAACTGGATTGAAAATTAATTAAATAGGTTGAAAAATAATATCCAGTTGTATTCGAATGAAGTTGAACTCGAATTGAATTAAATAAATTTGAGTTAAAATAAAATTTAATTAGGAATTTTTTTTAATTTAGTTATTAGAATGAAATTAGATTATTACCTGAATAATGGAAAAATAAGTTGAGTAAGGATTGGATTAAAATAAATAAATCAGAATAACATATAAAAGAACTAAAAACCCATGGTAATAAAATATGCTTGGGTTATAAATAAGCATAAGACTTGAGTTAAAATAAAAGATGAATATATTCAAGCCTAGAATGAATGGGATTGTGCAAATAATAAGTTGTGACTTATAAATTTTGAAAGTGGAATAGAAAATTCAAAATAAATATTGTTTGATGTTTTGGATATGAAACGGAAATCCAAACTTAAATTATATAATAAAATTGAACTAAGAAAAATAAAATGAAGTTGGTTTAAATAAAAACAGAGTGATATTAATAAGGAAGGGAAATGAAATTTTATCCTGGGATTAATTGAAATTTGAGCATATGAAGGTGAATGGAATATATTTGAATTTAACTTAAGATAAGTTAAATAAAATTGAGAATTTGAAATTGAATTAAATCTAAATGAATTGGAATTAAATTGAATAGGATATAAAGGAGAAATATAAATTGCTTAAAATTGCATAAAGAAATTCATATTCTTAAGTTATTAAGTGTTATAATGTAAATTTGTGATTATAAAATGGAAATGGACTTAAATAAGCAATCTAAACTCTTGAATAGAAGTGAAATTGTAATTCATTAATGGAGAGAGTTGAATGGTGTGGCAAATTCAATACTTTACCATAAATGAAACGTAAAGTGTAATGAAGCAAAGTGAGAATATAAGGGTGGATGTTCTAAGTTAGCAAATAAGTCTGGAACTTATGTATGGGGAAAATGAAATTTGTTTTGATAATGAAATTGAAATTAAATTTCAGTTGTGTAATAAATAATATTGAAAGAAATTTAGGTTCTATTTAAAGGAGTGAAAAGGAAAGGTGGAAATTTAAATTTGCTAAATGAAATAATTGGAAATTGGTCATATTATAAATGAATTCAGAGTGAATTAAGGAAGCGAATTAAAAACCTAATATGGATTAGGTTAGAGACTAAATTGAATTACAATTAAATGGAATTTGTTTTGTAAAGGGTATAATTTTGATAATTGGTCAAAATTTGAAAGAAAAAAAAAATCCAGTTTGGAATGGGATTTAATTTTGGTAATAAGTAGTGGAAGTGTGAAAGAATATTGGTATTGGATTTTAATAGTGATGGTTGAACCGTAAATAAAATCCAAGTGTGTGAAATGATTTGAAGTGACCTTATTATCAATAAAAGATTAAATTATTGAATATAAACTAGAATTGGATGGATATACTAGTTTGAAATTTAAATTTGGTAAATGTTTAAGCTAGTTGAATCAAAATTAATAAATAGTTGATTTGGAAAAGAATCGATTAAAATGGAAATAAAGAAAGATATTATGAAATTGGAAGTTATTGAGGGAAATAGTGAGATGGTTATTAAGTTTATGGGATAGCTTTAAATGATATTTCATTAGATAATAAAATTGAAATGCAAGTGAATGAATTTTAATTGATTATTGTGATGTGATATGAATATAAGAGTTGTAAATAACTCAGGAGGGGATGATAATAATATAAACTTCAGGTAGGTAATGAACCTGAAGTAAAGGTTCGGTTCTGACTTAATAATAAATTTATATAAACTGAGTTGGAATAAATTTTAAAGGGGTGAAAGCTTAAGGAATGGTTATTTGATTTGGGTAACATTAATTTACATTGAAATTGGTTGTTTGTTGTATACCTAGTAAATGATTCAAATGAAACAATGAAATTTGTTTTTGGATAAATTGGGATGGGTTAAAATCTTGGTAAGTGGGTTTGTGTATAAAGGTAAGTGAGTTATAATATAAATGCAAATGTATCAAATTGAAATGAAATTTGTTTGGTGAATCAATTCGAAAATTGGGTAGAGTATGAATTGAAATAGCGAAACTTGTATGTAAATCCTTTGTGTGAAATAAATGGAATTTGGCATTAGAAAAGGAACTTTGTGCATGTTATAAAATATGGTTTACTTATGAACCCATGCAAATTGTTGATTGGATTATGAAATGGATATGTTTGGCTTAAATGTATATTGGAAATGTTGTTAAAATGTTCATACTATTGGAAACTGATGTGTTTGTTGAGTATAGTACAGGTGCGGGAGGCGATTGGTAGAGTGGAGCGCGTATATGCGATAATATTAGTCGCTTGCTTTTAAAATTTGCTAAAAAGGTACGCCTACGCAATAAAAATAGGAAATATGAACTGTTTTTAGTTTTTCCGACCGTGTGGGTCGATGTATATATATTTATTTCTTTTGTCAAATTGCAAAAGCTCCTCCGTACAAAGGGGACTCTGCCAAAAAATTTCAGAAATTTTGGGAGTTGGAATTTTTTTTTTTGAAATTTTTGGAAAATTTTGTTAACGACAAAACGATTTCAAATTGGAAATTGAAATAAGTTAGTAAATGAAACTAATTAAATAATGACATGAATTAGTAATAAATGACAAATAAAATTTATATATTTAGAGTTAAAGATGAATTGAATTCATATGTAAATGATGGAATCAACTTGAATAGAATTACATATAAACTAAAGTGGTAGGATGAAAATAAATATAAGAAACACCTAAATGATTATACTAGCTTAAGTAAGGAATGATGCATTCCCAATTGGAAATTAATATTTCAAATATAATTTAAGTTAATATTTGAATTTATAGATATTGACATTTGTAAGAAGGTTGATAAAATGTCTTTGAATATTGTGGTGGGCCATATTGTTGTGTAAGATGTGCAGGTAATATAAAGGAAAGGTGAATTGGTTATGACTTCATAAGGATAAAAATTTAGTTGCCCGACCAAAAAGGTATGTGTTTAAATTTGGTATGAGATTTGATTGGGTTTTTGAATTGAGCCACTTGGCTTTTTGTTTTCTTTTTGGAATTTGGGAGGCCGTAGAGCCATTTTGTAGTTGTACCGAGCTAGCCGCGCAAAGGAGACGCTGGCGAAATTTTTCGAAAATTTAGGGAGTTAGAAAAATTTTGAGAAAATTTTGATAATTCAAAATTGGTTTTAAGATTGAAACTTGGATGGTTGGGCAATAGGATTGTTTACAAACTAGGAAAAGGTTTGGAAAGTTAATAAGAATGATGATGGTCTTTTGTAAAAGATAGTTGGTTGGATGTTGAATTGTTTGGTTTTGAGGAAAAGTAAACGGGTATTGGATCATTCTTCCTAGTTAGTAATTTCAGGGACGAAATTCTTTTAAGGGGGGAAGAATGTGACAACCCGTAATTTTCGAGAATTTAAAATAGAAATATTTAATTGATTTAAATATTCAATGGAATAATTTTAACTTGAATTACGAATATCACAGTTTATTTGATAATTGAATTATAAAATTAAATAATTTGAAATTTGATAAAATATGAAATCTGAGATGTTAAGCCTATTAAAAATAATTTGAAGGCTTGGAAAATTTATATTAATAATACGGAAGGTGATAGAACTTTTAAAATGGAATTTCAAAGTAATTTGTTCAGTTTTAAAATTTTATCGTTTAAATTGAATTTAAAAATAGCCTTCCGAGGCACAGTCTCGGAATTCGACGAAACCGGTTCCATTGGATCTGTAATATTTTATTATTATCGGATTTCAATTTCCGTAGTGATTGGAGTTGTGGTGTGAGTATACGATTAGTAAACGCGCTGGAAACTTAATTGAGATTTTTTATATATAAAATATAAACGTTAAATCAGTAGCCACCCTAACATCTGATTTCCGTCGATCTAGTTGTCTCCTCTTCTCATTTAAAGCACGCTACCATCTTTTCGTGTTCTCGTTCTTCTAAACAAAGAGAATAAGGCCCGAGCTTCTTCTCAAGAATTCATTCAGAAATCGAAAACATATTTTTCTTCCTTTTCCAATTTCACGAATTCGAAAACTTCATTTCCCCTTTTCCCTTCTTCGCACGAAATCAAATTCATTTGCATAACCCTTTCGTTCAAATCAGTTTTAATGGCCGAGCTAAAGCTATTCTCTATGTGACGCCCCACTCCGAGAGCCTCGTTAACAAAGAGTATTACATAGATAATACTGTCGGCTAACGCGGACAATAGAGTATAATGGAAGCGACCATGTGCAATCTTACCTTAACTATTCACTAAATACGTCGAAAAGTAGAAACACATTAAAATTCGACCTATTCAATAAATATTTAAAGCAAAACTACAATGGCTATAGGATCTATCAGAAGAAAATATAACAACTCAAATGTAACATACATCACAGAACAGTCGATCATAATATACACATACACAGATACACAACAGAGTATACAAAATAATACATGTCAAGTGGTACAGGAGACCACAATATACAGACGAGACGAAAGAGTATAAATCAGAGTTACAACAGATAAGGACTACAAAAGACGCTATAACAAAAAGAAGCTAGCGAATAGTCCATGCGGAAGCAAAATAGGCTAAGTCCAAAAGCACCTAACCTGAAACATCTCGGTCTGACCCGAGTATAAATACACGGGTCAGTTTAGATAACAAAGCAGTTAGATAAACTGAACAATAATAAACCTGCAAGGTCATACAGTATAATAAATATCTCTAGGGGAGATAACACAATCATCAACAAGAGATGAATCATATAGAACAAGCCTCATATCATTGGCAACAAATAGAAACAAAGGATACAATTATCCCAAAACAAGCCAGAAGGCAAATAACAGATACCCATAAGGTATACAAGTTCCACAAGGTAATCGCTATACTCCATGCAGCTCAAAAAGACCAACACCGAAGGGCGATACCAAGGGAATATACATATCAATGAAACATCATAAAATTTGCTCGAGCTCAATACTGTACAAACAAGGATCCACGAGCCCGAAGACTCCAAACCCAAGTATCACCCATGCGGCACATAAGGCCAACATCAGAGCGAAACTATATAGGGCAACAAACCCGAAGGCACACACCCGAAGGCAACATACCCGAAGGCAACAAACCTAGGGAGACAGTCCGAAGACACTATCCCAGAGGCAACAAACCGTAGTGGTGAAGGTCGAAGACCCAGTACTGGACACCACTAACTGGCGGAATGTGTCACAACTCTCGAAAAGGAATCCGAAAAGTGTTAACGTATGTCCCATAACCACTCGTTCGCACTAAACGGTTTACTATCCGTCAGTCCCTTTCACACTCAAAGCAGTACAAAGTTTACCTCATATCATCGATAAACCAAACCCGAAGGTCAAAACAATCAATCGAATAGGTCGAGGATTAATCGGAAAGATAAACGCACAGATTCATGGTCCGTGTTTTGCCCAACCATTTAATCACCCTTCCACTTCGTTCGAAGTGCGAAAGTGTGTGTTTTAAATAGAATTTATAAATTAGAGAAACGAACTTTTGAATGCGATTCGAGAGATTATTTTATAAAACCCCGTGGATTAAAATTAAAAGGAACCATCAAAGTCAAAACAATTGATAATCATACATAGGATCATCATGAATCGATTCAAATTGGAAATTCAATCCCAAAAGGCAAAGTGGGCTGAAACAGCAGGTTCAGTCGACTGAACAGAGTTTTCAGTCGATTGACCCTATACCTGGAAATTTTCCAGGTTTAGGAAACTTTTTGTTTCCAGGTTCAGTCGACTGAACAGAGTTTTCAGTCGACTAAATCATGCCTGGAAACTTTCGGGTTCCAGGTTCAGTCGACTGAACAGAGTTTTCAATCGACTGAATCACGCCTGGGCTGTTTTTCAGTCTTATTCAAATGAAGAGCAAACTCTTCCAAAATGCAATTGGACGAACATTGGCTCTAAGAGCTTATGCCAATCGACAACCCGGCCCTATATGTTCCTCGATGCATCACCAAAACATGATCAAAACATCAAAGTTAGGATTTCAAAGATTTGAACCCAAAACACTAAAAATTGGAATATTCTCCAATTCAACCCAAACCAAATGCAAGTGCATATGAACAAGGTGTTAGGAATTCATACCCAACATCAATGAAATCAAGAGAAGTAGATGTGAGTTCAAAACTCACCTTTGTACACAAAACAAAGAAGATGAAGAAGCACAGTTGCAAGGAATCAACCAACTACACTCCACTTCAACACTACAAGCTTCAATCTAGAATCAAAGCAAGTATTTCCTAAGTTAGGGTTAGGAAATTACTGAAATTGAAGAGGAGAAAAGATGGAGAAGGTGGAGATGAACTTACCAATGGATTCTCTTTGATTATGGAGCAAGAATCAAGTTACAAAGGAGAAACTAGGGCTTGCTAATTTCTATTTCTCTTTCCTTTCCCCCATTTCAGTTTTTAGCTTAAGAAATAAAATGAAATGAAGAGAGATGAGGGGAAGGGGCTGAAGTAGAAGGTTAAGTGAGTTAGCTAGCCAATGGGCTGAACCCAAACTCAAGCCCAAGTAGAAAAAGGGTCAAATTTCAACTTACTCCAAATATATCAAAGATTATACTCAAAAAGATCGCAAACGCCATTTTGGAACCAATGGAGGTAGTTTCGAGTTACAATTCGGCCATTTGCAGAAAGTAACATTTCGGACCCCAAAATCCGAATAACGACGCTATATTTAAATCAAACATTTAAATATAAAATCGTTAAATATGCGGGTTGTTACACTCTACAAATCGTAGCTGCTTCATATCGATTTCGAAAGCATTTAATCGAGACTGCGACATTTTTTTTCTCTCTCTCGTCGATGTTCAACTCGAGCAGCAAGCGAAGATGGTCACGCTTCGAGAGGTTAGGGCGGGTCGAGATGACGTGCAATGGGAGGCCTTTTTGGAAAACGCAAGGGATTCGCGGTGGAGCGCGAGCAAGAGCGGTACGATTGGTTGTTGCTATCGTTGATTGAGGGTAGGGCGAACATGAGGGAGGCGCGACAGGCGATGGCCGAGGGCATTTGGGTTTGGAGTCGCGTGGATGACCGTTCCGGTTTTGGTTTCTGTCTAGAAGGTAATAAACCATTTATTTAAATTAAATAAAGTGATTTAGTGAATGGTGGTATTTCTTAAATATAGATCTAGTGATTAGTTGCTTATTTAACTATTCCATTCACTAAGTAATTTAGTAAAGGAAATTTAATTTAAATTTATTAAATGGAAAATGTATTTTTGGAGATGGATTTGTTTAATAAACCTATTAAATTTATTTTGTCGCTAAAAATATTTTATTAATTAAACTTAGTTTGAGAATAAATCATGGGTTAATTAAATTATTAAAATGAAAATTAATTGTTTGATTATTCAAAATATTAATAAATTGAATAATGGTTATACAAGGTTTAAAAATCATGGGAACTAGCCAGTCTGGAATGGATTTGCATACAGCAAAATAAAAGGTGAGTTAATCTCACTCAGTTAATTTAAATCTAAATTTAAATGATTAAATTTAAATTTAAATTAACTGAGTGATATTAACTCACCTTTTATTTTGCTGTATTGAATGGTTGAAATTGATTGATGTACTATAGTATTGTATATTCTGAAATTGGCATATTATTGTGCTAACATCTGTGGATGCAGGGAAAACAGGTTGGAGGGATCCAACTGGATCCCTCAACATTTATTTAAATTGTTTAATACCCTTTGTTGTGATTAATTGATATTCTATGATGAATGATATTGGAATATTAAATGCTATGATCGATTGGATTTAATTGGGTATAATGAATTACTAAAAATAAATAAATTGAATTCTGGAAAGGAAATAAAATAATTAAATTTGTAACTAAAATAATTATATAAATTTAAGAATGAATTGGGAAAGAAATAAAGTGACTTTTAAATTCTAATAAATAAATTTTGAATATAGAAAGGGAAATTTTGAACAAATCAGAAGATTAATGGATCTTTAAACTTAAGAGTTATTATTTAAAAGAACAAAACATTTATTTAAAATTAAGATTTTAATTATTTAAGAAGGAAACGGAAATAACCTGAAATTGGTATATTTCAGATAAATGAAATTAAAATCAAACAGAAAATAATAACATTAATAATAAGTCCATAACTAATGGATTTTTGAAATGAATTGAGAAATTAAAGAAACTTAATTCAAATAAAATAAATTGGAAATCAATTTGGGAAATTGATTTAAGGGATTGAAGTTGGAATTTTCTTCGGATAGCCAAGTGCATATTTTTAAAAGTAAAGTTGTAAATATAAATTAAATGTTTTAAAGTTATTTATAAAGAAAGCAAGTTTCGTAAAATTTATTATTTCTAATATTTAAGTCTAAGTAGGCATTTCTTTTAATCTATTTTAGCAGTAATTATTAAGAAGTAACTTAGTATTTTGTCTTTAAAAGTAGAAATCTAGTTTTATATTTTATTAAGTAACTTTATTTTCAAGTGTTTATATAGTACAAAAATTTTACCAATTATTGAAGAAATTTTAACTTAAATGTTTTAAAATAAATTCAAAAAACAAGCATTTTGTTTAATCTATTTTTGTAATAATTATTTAAAGAATGATTTGATATTTTAATTTAAGAAGAAATCTAATGTATAGTTATAAGGTAACTTTATTTTAGCTATCTCTAAAGTATTATTATAAATTAAGTATTAAAGTAAATTTTTCTAAAATTAAATCTTAAATATATTTTACAATAAAGTGTTTTTAAATTATTTTAAAAAAATCTAAAGTTTGTGCTTGGTGATTCCAGTGGAAATGGAAATACTCGGAATTTATTCTGAGGAAAGGAAAATAGTTTGAAACTGTTTTCAAAGGAATTTGAAAAGAGAAAACATATCTTTTGAAGATATTTTTGAGATAAATAAATAATTTGAGAAATTATTTATTGTTTAATGGATGTTTGTGAATATAGATTGATAGTTAAACCACCGACTATCAATATTGGACAAATGCGTTGATCGTTTCGAAGAGACCGGGATCGAGATTTATTTCTCAAAAACCACTTCGATCCGATTTGTATGTTTCATGGAAACGAGTTCGGATTCGAAGATGGAAAAATGAAGTGCAAGGGCTAGTCGCTACTAATCCTGAGGATATTTCCAAAATGGATGTAATAGGAATTGTGCCTTCGGTTCCTTTCGAACCCGGGACGGACTTGTATGGATGAATGATTGCGAAACATCGTCAGGTGGACGATGGGAATTCTAAGGGATATGTTCTAAAAAAGGTAACGCTTAGCCTCAAGCCTCATCAAATGGCAATGACTGAAAATTAGAGGTTATGCAGCAAGGCTAGGTGGGTAGCACCCAAGCAGGGTGAGGTCATTCTAGTCTAGATGTTCCTTTTTATTTTGGCTTAGTGGGCGGTTGCTGATCCCAACCGCGGGGTGATCTCACTCGGGATTATCCAGTAAGGGGTAGTCACGGTCTTGTGTTGTAGGGGAGTGGGCGTACTCCTCAATACGGTGATCTAGGCCCCGTACTGTGACAGGTGGTACCCCAGTGCCTAGTCATTAGTTGGAAATCCATTCTCCCTACGAGCCTTGTACGAGTTTTGTTTATATTACCCACTCTGTGGCTAGTAGCTGGAATTTAATAATGTAACAATTTTGGCTATTTTATAAGTATTTGTATATAGACCCTATTATAATATCAGAGGATTTATATAAAAATTGTTTTAGCTATCGTAAGGTAAAAACCAGACATGTTTATTTGTGGCATGGTCTTACGAGATGCTTTTGTTTTCAAAGGATTTTTGAAACTTTAATAATCAGTTGGGTGTGGTTTTCTCACGCTGGTATTCCAGACTGACTCGGGTGTTATGTAACTGTAATGCTCGGGTCAGACCGAGTATTATAGAATACTTGATTTGATGCTGTGGAGCTCAGGAGACGAGCTGGGTGACGATACGTTACATTCGTACTTGTTTTATTATATATATTCCGCTGTGTTGAGTTGTTGTGAATCCATTGTATAGTATTGATGTTGGGCTGTAATTGATGTATTCTGATGATGTAATATAAACAGAGATATTTTATTTTGAGAAAATTATTCATTACCTATTATATTTTATTCTGCTGCGATGGCTAGATTCTGATGTTGTTTTCTATTTTCTTCTTCTACCTCTTCTTCTTTAACCCAAATGGTTCGTATTTCTGTACAACTTGAGTTGAGTGTTGTAGAATAGTGTTGACTCAATGGGTACGGATTTGTGGGCTGTTACATATTAATTTGTTGTATCTGTTATATTTGGGAATGATATTTTATTATAAGTAAATAAAGGTAAGTACCGTATGAATATATGAATTAATGTATGATTTATGGTAATAGAATGAATCCGTATGATGTAAGTAATTTTATAAATAGTTGAAATAATATGCCTAAGTGAAATTTTAAGGCTATGGTAACAATCATCATAAATTACCAGAATATATCTAGTCTACCAAATTAATTGTAAAACAATTACATTTAAATGAAAATAAATGTCTCATTTATGTGGGTAAGAACTGCAATTGTAAAGTGTATATGTAATAAGCAACGGAAATGCATATTTTATTCATAAGTTAATATAAAGGAATGAAATGTGAGACAAGTATAACCGCGCTACAAAGTAATAATAGACTCAACTAAAGGTTTGGAATTGAATCTAATCGGTTAAATTGGAATTTATTAAAATTAATTGGATTCAATTTATAATAAGGAGATTATTTCAAGTAAATGAAATAAATACTATAATTGGTGAATTAATTTACTTTAAATTGAGATGGGAATTGGTTTATAAAAATTATAAATTAATAAGTAATACAAGATGATAAAATTTATGAATTGTAGAATTTAGATTTAAATAGTGATTTAATTTATTTAATTTATAATAATTGGATTAATTGCAAATGAATGAAATTAAATATTTAATTATTACGTTAATTTAAAAATTAAGTTGAAATTGGAGAATATTTATGTAATAGCTTTGAACCCAATGTTAATTTCCTCCATTTGATCATAATGAATTGAATAATAATAATGAATAGTGAATGCAATGGAATTATTGAAAATTTAATTTATAATTGATGAATATAATGAAATTTGAATTTATGCTGAAATTTATGATTGAATCAACATTAAATTGACATCTAAATTTGTTTAAAATCATTGTAAATGATTAAGAAATTTTAAATGAGAAGAATTCTCAATTTTAGAATTTAAATTGGAAATTTGATCTAATTAATGTATTTATTAACTTATTTAATTAGTGTAAAAATAGCCATTTTTGCCACTGACTCAGATTTCGACGAAACCAGTTTCATCGGGTCCATAAAAGTGAATTATTGTAGGATTTTAAGTTTTGTAGCGATCGGACTTGTCGTTTGATCGTACGGACTCAAAATACCTTGAAATAAATGAAACTGAAATCAATTGAAATCAATTTGGAAAATATTGATTTTAGCATAACTTTTTCATACGTTGGTATTTGGACTTGAAACTTATTCCATCACGTTTAAAATAATTAAAAACATCTATTTTGATATATGGGCTGACCCAACTTCATTCCCGAGTCGAAACGGGCTTTTTGGGCCACTTTGGCGTTAGCGCGTAAATCTATCTTATCCATCCATTCAAATATGAACCCTGCCTATATATATCCTGCTATAAACCCTAGCAGCCTCTGTTCCTCATTTTTATATGTCTTTTTACCTCCTCACTTCAATGGCAGACAAACCCGATTTCTAATTGCAATTCCAAATTTCAATCCAAAGCAAAAATTTCAAACTCCGCAAAAAAATTCAAAAAAATTATATATCGAAGCTCTCGATGTATGCTTCTCAGATCTGCAGTTTGTTTTTGATTTTGAATCATCGATTTTCTAGAAACCGCAAATCAATTTTCGGCTATTCATCGCTCGACGATGAACTTCCTCTGATGGGAAAATCCTTTCTGGGTTTTGAAGAGAGAGCCGAGGGGGTCACATCCATATGGGTTTGTAGTGAGTTAACGGCTAGATCGTCGGCAAATTTGGATTAGGGTTTCGAATAACCCGGTGGCGGCGGCTGCCATGTCTCGTGATCGACGACAGGGGGCAGAGGACGGTGATGGTCTGGAACGTGGAGTAGGTGGATGCGCTCGCTCTGGTGTGGTCGCGACGCGCTAGGCGGTTGTGAATGGATCGCGTGTTTCATACAAACGAGAGGCGTGCGTTTTACTGTACGCGTGCTGGGTAAGTCCTGTTGCGTGAAGTAGATTGATGACATAACTAGTTTGGTAAAGTGTTCTTTTATTTTTATTTTTATAATTGAAATTCAAACGCATTTATCGCTATATCTTTCACATACGAATAACAATTCACGCGCGGTTTTTTTTTGTTAGGATCCTATTGAAATTCCAAACATTTTGGTGCTGGTTTGGACGAATTCTGAGGCTGTCAAATTTTTGGGTTTAAATTGAATTTAAATTCAATTTAAATTCAAAAGGTGAGTGTTTTAACCCACTCACAACTTCTAAAATTTCTTATGTTAGTTAAATTTAATTTTGTTATGATTATGCATTTATTTATGACTGTTTCGAATATATTTAATCATCATCTCAGTTAATTTCATTTATTTAAATTAAATCGTTATTTAATTTATAATTGAATATAACTGCTAGTTAATTTACTGTTATATATTGTCAGTTATATATTGATATTGATTGATTGTTGTGGATGATGATTGTGTTGGATGTAAGATTTTATGTCGGATGAATGGATGTTGTATTACATTATTATAAACTGCAAGTTATTATGCTTTTTATTCATTCGGGATTGCGGTTTGAAATGATATATAGCTGTAAGTTTTATTTTTGAATTACAGATTGAAATGATAAATATCCGTATCACTTGACCATAGGGTAGAAAATTATATACAGACACCGCGGTCTATATATAAAAATATTTTGAAATGATTTCTATGGTTTTGTAAAGAAATATTTGGTTATATAGATATTTGATTTTAGATGTTATATAAATGCTATTTTATTTTTGATTTTAGCTATGTATAAATTTGTTTTGAATTATAAAATAAGCTAAATAATAAAGTTTGATTTCATTTATATAATATGATTAAGTATCTACTTAAATTCTATTGTATATAGAGTTTAAAATGACTCAAAAAAATTTAGGTGGGAAGATAAATGTGAATTGATTTGAAATAAAGTATTTAAGGATTTTCCTCGAAAAATTTGATTTGAAATGTAAATAAATTGAGATTTAAAAGGTATGATTTTATAACTATATTTTGTTTAAAGGATTTAAATGAATATCACATTGATTTAAATGAATATTATCGAGTTAAATTTAATTAAAAGAATATCCACTTATTTGAAGTCTAAAGGTTTTACTAAAATGATATTTGATTTATTAAGTAAACATTTAAAATCTAAATAATAATACTTGAAATTGATATATATGAAATTATCAAAGAATAAGTTTTGAAATGGTGGGGTAATTAAAGCTTTGAAATATATGGAAATTATATTGGTTTATTTGGGGATTTAAACCTATATTTGGAATTGCTTTGTAAAGGTGAAGAAGCTATTTTATTTTATAAAGTAATTTAATATTTAAGCCATTTAAGTGGTGTAGTTATATTTCAAAGTTATGAAATTCAAATTTTATGATTTGGAAGGCTATATTTCAAGTATTTGGTTTCGAAATATTATAACTTTGAAATGTTATGGTTTTAGAAAAGGATATATTTGAATATTATATCATATTGATTTGGTTTTAAAAGAAGAAATAATAGCGTAATTTTACGGTTTTGAAATGGATATTATATTCTGGTTTTAAAAGTATAAACTATTTTGAAAAGGCCGTGGTGTTATAATGACGTTTGGTTGTTAATGAGACCGGGATCGGAAGTTGTCATACTCTTTGCCAACTCCGAAAACCACTTTCACAACCGTGTACGCAGTGGAGATTCCAAAATAAAGTAGGATGGTGGTGGCGTTTCCTTTGAGGTAAATACGTGGACCCAACTCCAGTGAGTTGGCATAAGGTGGCTAAAACAGGAGGATTGATGGTCTAATGAGGTAGCTCCTTTGATCGGACACATTCCTTTGGTATTATACTCTGACTTTTGGATTGATTCGGTGGCCACTTTTGATTTTCTTTTTGGGGGTGTGGCTCGAGGTGGGCGGTAGCTGCGAGCTACGCGTTACCACCGGCCCGAAAGCATAATTGGTATATCTACCATGGCATTGCCTAGTTGTGCCGTCTCACCTACCCTATCGCGCCTTGTACGATTTTGGTTTTCTCCCGTAGCCCGTGTGTTATCCTCTAGTGGCTTCCCGATCACGAGGGACTATGATATTGGATGGACTACTGGGACTATTACATGTTAAGGGCTATATGGGTAACCCCTTAATGCTATTAAAAAGTAAGCTTATTTTACTATAGACATTATTATAATAGCGAAATATTACTACATAAATAGTTTAACGAATCCTTAGGAGATGTGAATCTCGAGCATCTCTTAAGTTACTGCACTCACGTTAGACACTGGATAGGAGATGTAAACCCCATAAACATCTCCGACGCTGTTACACTCATATTTATTTCGGTTGATTTAACTTACATAAGATCTTTTAGTTTTGACTCGAGTGTTTTGTCTTTGCAATTCGCTCGGGTCAGTCCGAGCATTTCAGGATCGAAGACTTTATTTCTGGAGGACGAAGACAAAGATTTCATTATTATTATTATATTATATTGTTCCACTACACACTGTATTCCACTGCATCGATTATTATTCGTTGGTATGTGCAACTCTGATATGTATTGTATAAATATAATCAAATGTTTATAAAACAGCTTCATGAACTGTATATTTTATTATTATATTTTATTGTTCCGCTGTAAGATTTTATTTTTTTCTTTCCCTGCTTTTTCTTATTTACCCTATAACAATCCGCCCTTCTGTATGGTTTAAGTTTGACGTGTGTGGTTTATCATCGATTTAAACCGTACGGAAAGGCGGGATGTTATACTCTATCTTCCTTTCTATGCTTAAACCTACTTTTAGTATTACCCGTAACAAAGCCCTATGCACTAGAATTATAGACTGATATCAGCTAGGGGCATGGAGATAAAGTATATGGCACTACCTTACGCCAATCTCATCTGGTTTTCTAATCTTTGAGTCAATTCATCCTATCACAATTTATCTAACGATGATAAGAACAGTAATCTCTTTAGTAAAATTCTGGACTAGGTACCTTTTTTATTTCCTTGAAAACATAGTTCTTTATAAATGATTTTACCTTTGAAATCTACTTTAAAATAAGGAAAATGAAACCCTTTACTTTATATAAAATATTTATGCCATGAATATGCTTTTATAAAATAATACTGATGAAATTCAATATCACTTTAAGGTAGTTGCTCCTCAAAACTATAGGTTACTAAGCCAAAACAATAAAACTCTTGAATTGATAAAGTGAGGCATGATTACCGCTAACATGTGTCTGCATACCCTTTTTATTGTCAAAAACTCTGGTATATAACCTGATATAATAAAGCATAAGACCATAGGGTCGAAATAAATCTATGTCGCCTATCATAGTATTGAGTTTCATAGGTTTGCATAGTATAAAGTTATAAAGCTTCAAAACGTAGGAATGACAACATTGATGGCTAGCGGCATCAATGCCTAAAAGAGAAATGCGGCATCATTATCACCATTATAGATCAACTTCGAAAGTAACAGTGTCGGTGTCACTGCCTAAAGGAGTTAACATAGTAAAAATAGCAGCATCACTACCTTGTAGGGTCGACATTGAAAACCTTCGGCATCATTAGCGTCGATGTGGATGATTTACAGCGTCATAGTATAGGAGGTTTACTATAGTAAACTAGTGGCATCACTACCCTAAAGAGTCGGCATCGTCATTAAACCGTGTGAGGTTACTCACGTTTGAAGTTATTGATGTCGACTTTGATACTTTTCTTCATACTTCAACCAAGGCCGATCCATTTCACATTAACCGAAGCTGATGTCCTATGTATCACCCATGATTAGTGTCAAAGACCATAAATGTGGCATAATGAATTGCAGCATTGTAAACCTCGTTGTGGCAAAGCCGTAATTACCGTGAACTGTTTTCTTGCTAATAAAAGTAATTCATTTTCACCAACTCCTGTTGTTTGTCAAAATTTTATTGGGTAATATTTTTCTTTATCAAAGCCTTTTCAGAACCTACCAAAGTCCCAAAACATTGCAAACATATTGATTTATATTAATATTTTAATATATTTATTAAGCTTTCTTGATCCAATAATTCATAATAAATCACAAACACTTGGGAAAAATCCCCATAAATTAAATTTAATATATCCTTTAACTTATAAAAAAAATTAAGCCAAATACCTTTTTTTTAATTATTTTTGATAATTAAAACCTGAAATAAACCATTTTCTCCACTTATAAAATTCATAATAAATTCACACTTGCTTTGAAAATTATGAAATATAAACTTCTATAATAATGTTTATAACATCATATAAAAATTTCTAGTCGATTGGGTATCAAAAACTAGGCTTTCACAATTAAAAATCTGTTAAATAATTTCGTAATAATCCATTAATTCACCCTTCAAGCATATAATCATCTAACAATTAAAATATGGCATAATACAATCAAAAGATTTTATTTTATATTTAAACCAAAAATAATAGATAAAACGTGAGACGCATAACAATTATTCATCTTGATTTGATAAAGGAACTTGAGATTTGAGTTAAAAATTGATTTTGCATAGCTTAAATCTTGATTTCCTAGCTTTATATTCCTCTTTGTTCTCTTGCAATGGTCGACCTTACTCTCTCCTTGGTTTTTGTAAATAAATTTGTAGAAGGAAATAATAGAATAAGGGTTTATATTTAGGAAATATGATATAGTACTATTTTTCTCTTAGCATATATTCCTCCTTCTTATCTATGTTTTAAACCATTCTTATTAACTCATTCATTAAGGCAAGACCCCTATTAATTATCAAATCTCAATCTCCTTATCCTTTTACATTTTTTATTTAAATTTTATAATTAAATATCCTAAATTATCTTAATACAAATTAGGATTGTTACATTAGTGGTATGCCATAGTGGCAGTTATGTAATTTGTTACAATATCTAACTCTATAGTCAATCTTGTTTGTAGTAATAGTTTTATTCTCTCTTATATACATTGTTATATTGTGATATAATTAATTAATTAATTTAAAGTATATTAAGAAAGTCCTTAAATAAATGTTATGTTATTATAGTTGCAAATACTTTCAATCGTGAGTGATTGATCGCAAAAAAAATATGATATTTTGTTTTTAATATTTATGGTCAAGATGTTTCAAGAAAGGATATCGATACATCCATTGAGGCCATAAAGCATAACACTCTCTAAATGTTGGTTGTGTATTACTCATGGTTGTTGGGGGCACCAAGAGATTACATGCATGTAGTTATCAAATAACTGTGGAATGACTCATCCGATAGTTTCATGTTGGTTGAAACTAGGTCAAATAGGAAATCTCAATGTGATGATGTTATGCAGTTCCCTCGACTTAAGAATATTATGGAACTTCAATATGAATACCACACTTAGTTAAATCGTGACATAGAGATCTATTAAGCAATTATAGCTAGGTCTGAGTTAATGCATGGGAGGTGAAGCCCTATTCAATAGAATTCATCTCCTCAACTGTGGTTTGTATCTAGGCCAACTTGACTTAAAGTCAAAATCTCTGGTTAGAGTACTTGTAATGGCACATAATTTTTGATAATTGAAAATATTAAATTAATTAATATTTTCAAATTAATATTGTAAGAAATCAAAATTTATGACTTATATGGGAGTTTTTATTACAATATAATTGAAAATGTAGTTTTAATGTTATTGACAACTATTTTAATGCAATTTCAATTAATGGTAATATGAAAGTTAATCAGGAATAAAATTGAACGTTGTTTTAAAAAGTAAAATCAATGTTAGTTGATTTGGTTGGTTTTAACATGCAATAGGAAACCAATTATTTAGTACGTAGATTCAGTAACCTTTGCTGTAAGCAATAGATTTATATATGTGTTTTTTTAAATGTGTTTAAATTACTTAAATATTGTTTTACTTATCATCTTATTATTTAATAGGTTGAAATCAATTTGGAAATCAATAAAATTAAATGCAATTAAATATTGCGTTTAATATAAGAAAAGATGTTAACTATAGAGTCGAGTGAAATAAAATGAAAACTTTTGTTGAATATATTCATAAGGTAATAGTTGAATTAATATGAGAACATTTAAATCAAAAATAAAAGTGTAAAAATAAATAAGTTTAGTAAAGGAGTAAACATATGTTTATTTTTGAAATGTATTTTAGCTTGCAGATTAATTACAGGAATAAGAAATCAATTTAGTTAATAAGAAATTAATAGCTTTTGGTATGTATACAATAATTCCATAAATACGTTAAATCACTATGAAAAGAATTGAATTGTTTTGCTTCTCTTTTAAAATTTAACTTAGAAATCAATGGCAATTAATGTGATTAGAACCTTTTAATTAAAATGAGAGAAGATGTTAATTGTAGACATACATTGAAATAAATTTAAATTAGGTGATTTATTTCTAATCAATTCAGTTCATGTTTCAAGTTTTAGTGTTAGTTTACTACATATATGTCTGTACCTGAATATAAACTTATGTTTCGGATCCAATTATATTAAAAAACGATTATTTAGGTTTGAAATCTCATATGGCTTTAAACTAAATGTTAATAGGAGATTGTAAAAGGGTAAAATAAATTTACACTTGACTATTTTCTTTTCACTTAGACTTGATTGGATTTTAATTGAAACATAATTTACCTTTCCATTTTCACTCTTCTAATTTACTCTTACATGATTTGCCTCCTTATGTGGATTAGTAGCATACTTTTATTTATGAAAGTAAACTATAAGTGGAGATAAAGATGTACACAGACACACACACACACACACAGATACACAAATATATATATATATATATATATATTATAAACCTATTTATATTACCTCATTTATGCTGTCATATTTATTTAATGTATGTTAATGCATTCCTAGTAAAATGTTTAATTGAAATGTTAACTTGTTTGTTTAAATTCTCAATCTAATCATAGAGAGAGAAATGAAAGGTTCGTACTGCTGTATATTTTGCCTTAATTAATTACACAAATTTGTGTAGAAAATTTATTTTCATTTATTGTATGCTTGTAAAATTAAATAAGTGTAACTGTGAGTTTATGGGAGGTAAGGAAAGTAATAAAAAGAAGACATAAGTTTGAAATTTGAATTTCAAATGTTTTTTGGTAGCGTACATCTGGTTAGTGCATTCCTTCATCATTATTTAATACATACCACATTTCTTTCCTCATTTTTGCTATTTCTTCATTTCATTTATTTCCTTCCTCTTTTTCCTTAAGCTACGTGTTCTCAAACGTGAGTTTCATTTTATATGTATACATATATATTTTTATATAACCTTTCTTCACTTCTTTACACTATGTCCTACCTCAAATTCCTAAAGTAAAAAAAATATGAGTTCGTTGTTTTCTCCATCTCATTTTATATTTCTGCAGCCACTTCATTTCTTTTCATTTTGTTTTCCTTTAACCTTCTTCCACAACCTCATATTTTTATTTTTATTTTTATTTTGGTAGCCTATATTTCCTAAAGCTTTCATTTTAGAAACGTGACATTCACTTTGTCCTTCCACCTTCATTCCTTTATTATTAAATAACCTGCCACTTTATTTCTTCTTTTACTTTTTGTCTCTCCTGACACCTCATATTCATTTAGTTCGCATTATTGTTTGCTGAAGCTATAATCTCATCGGCAAATTATTCAGTTTTTAAAATTGTTCCTTCATTTTTTCTTATCGTAGCTTCATTTCCTATGTTTAGATCTCCATTTCAAATCTTCCTTCCCCTGAATCGTTTTAATGTGAACCTGCAAATTCAAAAGCTCTCATTTCTGTAAACCATTTCCTATGTTTATATTACTTAGAATTTCAGACTACTTACTATATAAACCATTTCCAATTATCAAACCATTTTATTTAAGACTATTTCAATTATTTTAAAATCATTAAACTATTAAAAATTAATTTAACTATTAAAGCTATTTTACATCTATTTTAAACTATTAAACTATTTTTTACTACTAAATTCTATTTTAAAACTATTTTAACTATCAAAACTATTTTAAATCATCAAAGTATTCTTAAATTATTTTAAACTATTTAAGCTGTTCATGACTATCCAAACTATTTTCAAAAATTCAGATGGTGCAAGGTTGAATTGTTTATATCAAAATATTTGATTTAAATGCAAATATTTGATATGATGATTTAACTTATTTCATGGTTATGATTTTGAAATCGAATATGAAATAAAGTGAATATGATTTTGAAATGATTATGATTTGGAAGTGAATATGACTTGAAGTAAAAAATGATTTCGAAAGTGAGATGATTTTTGAAATGAATATGATACTTTGATATGAAGTATGAAATATTTGAAATGTAAAAAACAACCGGTGTGAAATAAGCGTTTGGTTGTTAAAGAGAACGGGATCGAATATTGTCATACTCTCTACCAATACCGAAAATCACTTTAACAATTGTGTACGTGGTGAAGAATCCAAAATGAAGTAGGACGGTTTGGCGAACGATTCTGTATGAGGTATTTACGTAATCCTGACTCCGATGAGTCGGCTTGATGTAGCTAAAACAGGAGCCATGCCAGGCCAAGTGAGGTCGCACCTTCGACTAACATTGCATCATGTTGTTCTGCTGCAATGTTATTTATTTCTGTTGTATGTAACTCTGATCGCTACTGTAAAGTGTAATCAAATTATATTTGTAAAACAACTTCATAAACTATTCATTTTATTATTATATTTTTTCATTCCGCTTTGAGATTCTGTGTTTTGTTTTTTCTTTTTTCTCTTTCTTTTCTTATTTACCTCATAACAATCCTCCCTTTTGAATGACTTGAGTCTGACTTGTGTGTCTACTTATGCACTTGGCGGTTGTAGCATGATAAGGGGTTCTCGCATTTGGTTTGGGTAGCGAACGAATGAATCTTACTCCTATATGTCTTCTGGGGTCGGTGCATTCGAGATACTGGTCGTAAAAGCGGAACATGGGTACAATATATGCTACGATAGGCGATACCTCACTTTTGTGCCCCGTTACATTGGTACCAGAGCTTTGCTTTAGCGATAACCTTAGCATTGTAGGATCTGACTCATTAGAAATGGGGGGAGTAATACCCTAGAATGAGTAGTTGAGTGTGTGTGTATATGAGAGAGCGTATTTGTTAGTGTTATAAAAGGATTTGTATTGTGTTAATTTGTTCCCTTTAGTATTATAAATTCTGGTTGGTATATGGGATGTTGTGGCATCGATAGGGATTTCTAGACACTTAATAGGGAAGACCGTCACAATCTTGTTTTGAAATATGGGTAAATGAAATAATTTTTCCTAGTATTATATTTTGTATATAAAAGTGTAATATTTATAAATGTATATAATGGTATGTGTTATGTTTGTTTGTTTGTTTGTTTGTTAGGAGGTGAAAATTTTATAAACATTAGTTGCAAAATAGGATTATAAATAAAATGAATATAGATTGAAAATTTGAGAACTTAATTTCTAGGATTTTGAAAATTTCATTCGAAAGATTTTGGAATATAATATTAGTATTATTTGGAAATATATTCGGATATAAATATTTCAATATGATTTGAAAAAATTGTTTTCAAGGAATTTTGAAAGGATTTTTAAAAAGGAAATAAGTTCTATACTCCTCTCTCTGTCACTAGAAAATAATTTTGGTGATGAGTGCATGCATCATTTACGTTTATTTTCGAGTTTCAAAGTGGGAAGACTGCTGTAGTAGTTTACTACACATTTGATTTGATCTATAAAGGATGTAAATTATTTTCTAAATGATTTATAATATAACCTGAAATTTAGTTCTTAAAACTTTCTAATAATTAGTAGCTTTCAATTATGTTAATGAAATGAAAAATGGACTATATTAATAATTGGAAACTCCTAAAATGGAAACTAAGAAATTTGATGTTAAGTGATTAATGAAATGTATAAGAAATTGGAAATCTGTAACTTGTAGATATGAAAATTTAGAAGATGTAACTATTGAACACTTTTGTTTCCTAAATGAATAAGATAAACTTGTGTGACATTCAATTGCATTGTTAAAAGACATATATGTAACTTAACGAAATGTCAAAAGTTGAAATCTTAATAGAAATATGTGATAGAATATTATACAAGTAAAACTTTAGTAATGAAGATGTTCAATAGAATTATTCCTATAAATAAGAATAGATGTTACAAAAATTTTACAAACTTAAGTTAATAAATTGAAATGCTACTAATGAAATGTAAAAGAAAAGTGAATACTATAACTAAATGACTATAAACTTAAGTGATGTGATGTTTGAAGCCTTATAATTAAAGTAAATAGCGTGATGGAATACTATATATAAAGAGACAAAGTGAAAAGAAAAAAATGAATGAGTTGCTTCACAAATAAATATTAATGTTAAAAGGAAATCAAAGTAAATGGTAAGTGTCAAGTAAGTTGAGAAAAAATGTATGAAATCCTTCAATAATAAATTCATTGATTATTTTAAATAATTAAATGAAAAGAACATATGCAAGCAAATGAATATAAATTAATGGAAGATGGCATTGTATAAATGATTGGGGAATGAATTTTGTATCTAACAAATGCAAATTAAAGAAAAGGTCATTGTATGAATGAATAAGAAAAATGAAAAATGAAAAAAACAAAGATAAACAACAAATAATGAGAAAGGAGATTTATAAAAATAAACTTAGTTGATACTTGAAATTATTGTTCGTTTTAGCTTATGGGATGGTTGGGAAAGGATACTTCTAACTGTAGAAAGATGTATAAATAATCTACTAAGTTTTATCTAAGATTGTTGAGTGTATGGTATACTTAGTAGTTTATTTATCATTTTGTACAATTAAAAGTTTCTGAATTCGAACAAACCATTTGTTTTGGTTATTATGGATGGTTGGTTGTGTGAGAAATGCGGATTACGGATCTTAAGGCTAAGATTAACACTAGAGGGAGGTGAATAGTGTTAATAAAGAATTACAAAATCTTTTTGATCTATATTAATTTAAACATAAAAGTATGCAATATACAGACACAGATATGATCACAGAAACAATCACAGATGCATAAATAAAATAAAACCAGTAAAGGAAAGAACACACCGGATTTTATACTGGTTCGGAGTTAGCCTACATCCAGTCCCGCAACACAAGTATGGTTTTCCTTTCAAAACTAATGGTACAATTACACCCTCGGTTTCAAGGCGTGTGTTTAAAGAATCATTTTTAGGGTAGAATAAACCATAATCAGACGTGTGTTTAACATATCCTATGATTCGTTTTACGGCTTTTAAGTGAGTCTCTTTAGGTTGTGATTGATATCTGGCACAGAGACAAACACTATGCATGATATCTGGTCTACTGGCAGTAATATGGAGTAGTGATCCAATCATTCCTCTATATAGTTTTTGATCTACATCTTTCGAGAGATCTTCTTTACTAAGGTACTCATTGGTTGCCATGGAAGTGGGTTTTCCACTCGCAATAGTCAGACCAAATTTACTAATTAGGCCTTTAGCATATTTTTCTTGACTAATAAAGATACCATTATCTAATTGTTTTATTTGTAATCCTAAAAAGAAATTTAATTCACCCATATGACTCATCTCAAATTCTTTTTTCATTATTTCAGAAAATTCTTTATTCATTTCAAAATTAGTTGAACCAAAAATGATATCATCTACGTAAACTTGTACTAGTTGAATATCATTTTTATTTCTTTTAATAAAAAGAGTATTATCTACATTACAAAATTCAAAATTAGATTGCGATAAATAAGATCGTAGTCTATCATACCAGGCTCTAGGAGCTTGTTTTAGACCATATAGTGCTTTTTTAATTTTGTAAACATGAATTGGTAATTTATCATTTTCAAAAAGTGGTGGTTGTTCGACATATACTTCTTCTTTTACAAATCCATTTAAAAAGGCGCTTTTAACATCCATTTGAAATAATTTGAATTATGATTTGCGAAAGCAAGTAGAATCCTAATGGCTTCTAATCTTGCTAGGGAGCAAAGGTTTCATCAAAATCTATTCCTTCTTCTTGACAATAACCTTGAGCGACTAAACGAGCTTTATTTCTAACTACCTCTCCTTGTTCATTCATTTTATTTTTATAAACCCATTTAGTTCCAATTATAGTTTTATTTTCTGGTCTAGGAACATGTTTCCAAACGTCATTTCTAGGAAATTGATTTAATGCTTCTTGCATAGCCAAAATCCATGAATCATCAGTTGATGCTTCTATTGGATTTTTAGGTTCAATAGTTGATATAAAAGCTACATTACTTATTTGACTTAGTTGATTTCTAGTTTTAACAACAGATTGCATATCTCCTAGTACATTTTCTATAGGATGATCTTTTAAAAGTTTTGTCCTTTCATTAGGATGATTAATTTCATTATTAGTTTCTATAGGTTCTTGATTTTGAGTGATTAAATCCTCTTCATCATTTGAATCTTCAAAAAATTTGAAATTTTCATCAAATGAAACATGCATTGTTTCTACAATGGTATTAGCTTTTAAATTAAACACTCTGTACGCTTTACTTCTATTAGAATATCCGATAAAGATACCTTTGTCGGATTTAGGATCAAATTTATCTAAATTATCTTTTGTATTTAAAATAAAGCATTTACTTCCAAAAATTCTAAAATAAGATACCTTAGGTTTCTTTGAATAAAGAGTTCATAAGATGTCTTATCAGTTAGAGGTCTAATTAAAGTTCTTTTCAAAATATAACAGGCGGTAGCAACTACTTCTGCCCAAAATTTCTTTGGTAAATTACTATCTGTAATCATAGTTCTCGCACACTCTTGAATCGTCCTATTTTTAGGTTCTACTACTCCGTTTTGTTGTGGAGTTCTCGGAAATGAAAATTTGTGAGTTATTCCCTTTTTGTTGTAGAATTCCTCAAACCTTTCATTTTCAATTTCACCACCGTGATCACTTCGAATAGTTATAATTTTTAGAGAAAATTGATTTTGAATTCTTTTTGAGAATGTCTTAAAACATTCAAAAGTATCACTTTTATGTTTCAAATATATTGCCCATGTAAATCTAGAATAATCATCTACAAAGACATATTTACTATGATTTATTGATAGAATTTGAGATGGACCAAATAAATCAAGATGAAGTAATTCAAGAGGTTTTGAAGTTGAAATCATATCGTTTAACTTGAAGGAACTTTTTCTAAGTTTTCCTAATTGAAAAGCATCACATAAACTATCTACTTTAAAATTCATTTTAGGGAGATCTCTTACTAAATCATGTTTTGACAGACTAGATAAGAGTTTGAAATTCAAATGTCCAAATCTCTTATGCCAAATCCAAGGGTCACTTGTATTTGCCAACAGACACAGGTTATCATTTGAAACTTTCATACTAAGAATATATATATTCTTTTTCCTGACTCTCTCAAATATAATGGTTGAATTATTATCTTCAATGTGACATTTATCTTTTTCAAATTTAATTTTATAACCTTTATCACATAGTTGACTTATACTTTATAACATCCCGCCTTTTCGCACGCTTCAAATCGACACACACGGCGATTTAAACCATACAGAAGGGCGGATTGTTATGGGGTAAATAAGAAAAACAGAGAAAGAAAAAAAACTAAACAGAATCTCACAGCGGAAGGATAAAATATAATAATCAAATATACAGTTCATGAAGCTGTTTTACAAAACCTTTGATTTTATTTATACAATACATATCAGAGTACACACACCATAAGACAAAACAGCGGAACAATATGAGTGGAATAATAGTAGATAATAGTAATACAAATCTTCGTCTTCGTCCTCCAGAGCTAAAACTTCAAATCCTGAAACGTTCGGACTGACCCGAGCGAATTGAAAAGACAAAATACTCGAGTCAGAACTAAAAGATCTTATGTGAGTTAAATTAACAGAAATAAATATGAGTGCAGTAACTCAAGAGATGTTCGGGATTTACATCTCCTAAGGATCCGTTAAACTATTTACTATGTAGTATATTGCGCTATTATAATAGTGTCTATTTGTAAAATAAACTTACTTTTAAATAGCGTTAAGGCTTTACATTTTCCACCTTAACACAGTTATATATTCCCATAGTCTATACAGTACCGTAATCTCCCCCGTACTGGGCGTCGTCAGAGGGCACTCCATAGGTATGGTACAAAACCAAAATCGTATAAGGCGCGCTAGGGTAGGTGACACGGCACAACTAGGCAATGCCAGGGTAGATATACCAATTACGCTTCCGGGCCGATAGAAACGCACAGCGCGCAGCTGCCGCCCACCTCGGACAAACTCCCCACATCAAAGAAATCAAAAGTGAAGGTGGCCACCGAAAATCCAAAGTCTGAGTATAGTATCGAAGGGAAGTGTCCGATCAGAGGTGCTACCTCATTAACCCGTCGATCGCTCCTGTTTTAGCCACCTTATGCCAACTCACGGGAGTTGGGTCCTCGTATTTACCTTTAAAGGAAACGCCGCCACCAACCTACTTCATTCTGGAATCTCCACCGCGTACACGGTTGTTAAAGTGGTTTTCGGAGTTGTCAGAGAGTATGACAACTTCCGATCCCGGTCTCTTCAACAACCAATCGTTATTATAACACCGCGGTCTTTTCAAAATAGTTTATACTTTAAAACCAGAATAAAATATCCATTTTAAACCCATATAAATACGATATCATTTATATTTTTAAAACCCCAAATCAATACGATATCATTTATTTTCCAATATATATTCCTTCCAAAATCATAGGGTTTCCAAAGTAAAATATTTAGAAATCAAACTCTTGAACATAATATTTCCAAATTATACTACCTTGAAAAAACATAGCTTTGAAACAAAATTTCCATCTCTTAAATGGTTAAATATTAAATTACTTTTATAAACAAAATAGCTTCTTTAGATTTCACAAATCAATTTCAAATATCGATTTAAACTTCCAAATACCATTTCAATTCTTATGTTTCAAGGCTTTAAATATTTCACCATTTCAAACAGACTCATTTGAAAATTCCATATGTATATCAAATTCAATTACTTATTATTTAGACTTGTAATGTTTGCTTAATGAATTCAATATAATTTAAGAAAACCTTTAACTTTATATAACTGGATCATCTTTCAATTTATTATATATTCATTTAATCAACCTGATATTCATTAAAATCACTTTACCCAAAAATCAAGTTATATAAATCATATCCTTTAAAAATTCTAATTTTTATTAAATTTCAATTTAACTTAATATTCATCTTCCAAATCTATTCTCATTTAAGTCATAAAACTCCAGAAATTAAATTTTAAATAAATGTTTAATCTTATTTGATCTTAAAATCAAACTTTATTTAAACTTCAGATCAAATTTATACAAAGCTTAAAAACCGGAAATTACTATATATATATAATAGCCTTTATCAATAACCAAATCAATATCTCATAAACCATATATATATATAACTTTACAAAACCATAGAAAAACATTTCAAAAATAATTTTATATATATTTACCGCGGTGCCTGTATAAAATTTTCTACCCTATGGTCAAGTGATACGGATGTTATCATTTCAATCCGCAATTTAAATTAAAATGCGGTTGTATATCATTTCTGTGACGCCCCACCTCTATACCCACGCTAGCCAAGAACACTACAGAGTAATGCTGTCGACTAGCACGGAGAATATGGCTGTTGAGGAGCGACCATCTGTGCAATTGCTTTGCGCGAGCACCGATATGTCAGATAGTATAACATGCATTTTATTTCAAGAGGAAATCCGACATACCGATACAAACACAAAGCTACTACACAGTGGCTATAATAATCTTCGGAAACAAATATAGAAACAAGCATAACACAAATCAGTCACAGATAATTCATATCACAAAGGCGGAAGAAGATATGAATATATAACTAACACATGAAAGTGTATATCAGAGTAGTGGTCAAAAAGATCCTCCATAATACAAAAGGATAGCAACACGTGCTATACAAAAGAATACATCTATGAGTCCATATCTCAAGTGTATACAACAAAATAAACTACTAATCTAAGTAGTTAGCCAAAAGATCATATGATAACCCCAGAAGATAAGTCAAGCAGAAGCACCTGTAGCATCTCGGTCTGACCCGAGTATTATTTAAGAAGAAAATAATAAACGGATCAGTCTAGCTATAAATATCAGATGAAATGATATAGAATAAGAGATATGACTAAACGTATAATAATCACCATGCCAAGCTGTGAAAAATAAATAATTGAAAAATCAATAAGAGATTAATCAATATCGCAAAGATCTACACAAGAATCAAAGGAAATGTCATACTCCTAATTTCATTCACCAAGCCACAATAAATGACCATATCCATGCCAATCGTAAAAGTTGGTGAAACACAAATTCCAAAATTCAACACACGAAATCCAGAAATCACAATCAAAGGGGACAACGACGTCGTACAGCGTGACATCCGATGACCCAAATCACAATCAAAGGGAACAACGACGTCGTACAGCGTGACATTCGATGAACCAAAACACAATCAAAGGGAACAACGACGTCGTACAGCGTGACATCCGATGAACCAAAACACAATCAAAGGGAACAACGACGTCGTACAGCGTGACATCCGATGAACCAAAGCACAATCAAAGGGAACAACGACGTCGTACAGCGTGACATCCGATGAACCAAAGCACAATCAAAAGGAACAACGACGTCGTACAGCGTGACATCCGATGAACCAAAGCACAATCAAAAGGAACAACGACGTCGTACAGCGTGACATCCGATGAACCACAGCACAATCAAAGGGAACAACGACGTCGTACAGCGTGACATCCGATGAACCAAAGCACAATCAAAGGGAACAACGACATCGTACAACGTGACATCCAATGAACCAAAGCACAATCAAAAGGAACAACGACGTCGTACAGCGTGACATCTGATGAACCAAAGCACAATCAAAAGGAACAACGACGTCGAACAGCATGACATCCGATGAACCAAAGCACAATCAAAGGGAACAACGACGTCGTACAGCGTGACATCCGATGAACCAAATCACAAAGACATTGCACAATGCTAGTCTAAAACATAAAATGATCGTCATGATCAAAGAGAAGTGTTGATTACAGTAAGCTAGTAAATATATGAGCTTAGCTTCATGTCCCATAACCACTAGCTTAACTTAAATATTAACGAACAAATCGTAGATCTCCACTAGAAAATTGTCACAAGAGATTCAATCGAACAAGTCCAAAAATTAACCGACGAAGTAAACGCAAGTGTTTCATACCACTTGTTTTACTAAGCCGTTTAATTAGATTTCTCATACGAGTGAGGTAAAGGTTTGTATATACTAATAGATTAGAAAACGGTTTTATAAACAAATTTGGTATTAAAATAGAATTGAAATCGTTTGAGGAAAGAGTTTTGATATTTACTACTAGTATTGAAACCTTTACATTTTTAAAGTGACAAAACACGAAAATGATTGTAGAACAATCAACCACCAAAATTCACATTCAAAGACGTGAATAAAAATCCAAAGAAATCGATCCGAATCCATCAAAATGGGTATTCCCAAAAATTCCAAGAATAGAAGTCATTAAAGTCGTAGCAACAATAAGTGTGAAATAACACGAATCGATGGAATTTGGAAACACAAGAGAAATAGACCAAAATAGGCATAATAGGCATTTTAGAGCAGGTCAGTCGACTGACTCAAAGGTCCAGTCGACTGACTGCAGGAAACAGAGACCCCTGTCTTTGTTTTCTGCCTTTGGTACGCCAATTGGCTACAGCCAGTCGACTGGATTCAAAGTCCAGTCGACTGACTGGAGCCTAGGCAGTTTTCTAACCTAGGTAATTGATGTGCAAAAACATCCAATTCGCGACCGAACGAGCAATGGCAGTAGGGATTTATGCCAATCGGCAACCCGGCCCTATAGGCTCTTCGATGCATCACAAAAACATGTTAAGATATCCATAAAAGGATTTTCATAGATTTCGATTTCAAAACACCAAAAATTAGAAATACACCAAACCAATTCAAACCAAAATCAAATACACATGAATAAGTATTAGGAATTCATACCTAATAATCAAAGATAATCATAGACTTAGATGTGAGATAAAAATCTCACCTTTGAACCCAAATTAATGAAGGAGAAGCTTTTAAAACAAGCTAAGATCAATTCCTCTTCAATAACAACTCAAGAAGCTTCAATCTAAGCTTACAAGTAAAATATTTCCTAGATTAGGTTTAGGAAATTTCTGAAATTGAATGGAGAAAGAGTTGGAGAAGATGAAGGAGGTGCTTACCAATGGGTTCACTTGAGTTTGGAGCTAGAAGTTGGATTTGCAAAGAAAGCTAGAGCTTAGGAATTTCCTTTTCCCATCTCTTCCACCATTTTTACTTTAGCTTGAAGTGTTTTAATTAAAGAGGAGAAGTTATGAAGAGAAGGGGTTGGGCTGAGCTAATAAGGGTGCAGTCAAACCAAAGTCATAAGCGGGAAAAAGTAGCAAAAATCAACTTTCTCCAAACATATCGAAGCTTATACTCAAAATGGTCGCAAACGGCATTTTGAACACAATGGGGGTGGTCTCAAGTCCTAATTCGACTGTTTGCAAAAAGTAGCTTTTCGGACCAAAATCCGACGAATGATAAAATATTTAAATAAAAATATAAAATCGATAAATATGCGGGTTGTTACAGACTCCCCTCCTTAAAGAAATTGCGTTCTCGCAATACTTAAGAAGAAAATAAGAAGTAACAACCATAAAAGCATATCAACACAAAAGAAAATTGAAATAAGAAGTTCACCATAAAGAGCACGAAAGAGTTAGCACGAACAGGATCGCTCGATGAGTTCTCTAGATTCCCAAGAGTAATCCCTAGGATTTGAGAACCATTGAACTCTCACAAGAAGAACATCTTTATTCCGAAGGCGCTCAACCCCCGAAGCAATGATGCGAATGGGATGTTGCTCATAAATCAAATCTGGTGAAACTTCAATTTCTACAATATCACCGGTCACAAGAATAAAAATGGGAATCCCTAAGGCATTTCCGTAGATAAAAGACGTGGAGAACGTCAAGAATAGAAGAAAATTGAGCTGGTGCAACTACGTAGTATAATAACAGTACGCCCGAGGAACCAGAAACTCAAATAATTTGGAACATCAGCGTAGTATAAAAACAGTACGCCCAATGAACCAAAGCCCGAATACTTACGGGACACCGACGTAGTACAAAAATGGTACGTCCAATGAACCAATAAACCGGAACAATGATGTAGTATAATAATGGTACATCCATTGATCCAGATAAGATGGAACATCGATGTTGTATAATAACAGTACATGCGATGAACCGAACACCATAAAAGAACATCAGACGCGAGTCCATAAAAGAAACGAGATGAAACTCAATAAAACGAAGTACATCAAAACGTCTGATGAACTTGATAAAAAGATAATTCCATTCAAACATCATCAAAGAATCAACACCTTGTTGCCTACGACAAAGCGCGTTGGCAACACGATTTCCAGAATATCAAGATCATAAGATGCCAGGAACTCGAGTCGACATGAAGTTCCCTATGAGAAAATAAATATTCCAAAGATTTATGATCGAGGTAGAGAACAAATTTCTCATCCAAATATGATGATGCCAAATTCCAAAAGTAAAAACAATAGCCGCGAGCACTAGATCATGAGTGGCATATCTAGTCTCGATAATCTATAATGATTTAGAAGCACAAGTGATAGCACGTTATCTTTTGCAAGAGAACGGCATCCAAACCAATACGACTAGTATCGGTACAAATAGCAAAGTCTTGGTTCCCCTTCAAGAATCACAAGAAAGAATAAGAGTATCGAAAGAAAGAGTTCTTTTAAATAATCTTCTTTCCCGAAAAGTTAAAACTTTCAAAATTACATTTATCTTTATGTAATAATCTTTCTAGAAAAATTTACATTTTTACAAGTCAATATATAGTGTCTGACTGTCTCATCAAAGCGTTTAGGAAATTCCTATCGATAACGTTGATCAAGCACATCGACCAAAATTCTTAAAACACTAAATGGGCAATACAATCACAAAATCATCTTCTATATGACAAAAATGTCTCTAAAAAAACTTTTAAGAATATTCTTTGTTCGTTTTAAGAACAAAAATCCAATTATACTTATAAATAAATCTTATGAAAAGGATTTGCAAAATTTTAAATTGCTATTTTCATCCAAAATCAATAAATACAAGAATGGAGTTATCGAGATATTCATAGAATATTCGATCTATAAAATGGATGAAATAAGCTGGACAAACTGAATGACATAATAATTCATTCATAGGAATCATAACGAGTGCGGAGTGCGTAAGTGGAATGCTAACTCCCGCAACTCGTCGCCAAATAAAAATCGGTGGCAAGGTCAAACTAGAAAGACCTTAACACCACACAAAAGATTTCTTAGGTGATAATCCTAAGACAAACTCATAAATACCAGAAAAGTTTCACAAATTATTTAGATAAGAGAAATAACACTTTTCTCATCTTGAGGGCTTAAAGAATAAAATGATGGCTTCAAAAATTTGAAATCGGAATCTCAAGAAAAAATATAAATCTGCTTAACAGATAGAAAATGTCGAAGATGAATAGTCCATACGGAAAATAGGATATGGGCTTCACAACAATTAAGCCAATCCTTACAAAAAAAAAAACAATTTCGAAGCCTAAGTAAAAATATCGGCTCGGAAAGAAAAATCATATAAAATAGTTTCGACATCAATAGCAAGCAAATTGAGTGTTGCGGACCTACCATCCGGATTCACAACTCTCAAAGAACTCATCAAGCCCAAAATATTTTTAAATAAAAAGAATCAACAAGTTCTTTTGATATAAAATAGTGAGATGGAACCCATATCAAAAAGAACTCAACTAAGAAGATCACGAAATAAAACAATGCCATCAAGAATTGAGTGAAAAATACCTTGACCACGAGAAGTGTTACTAGGAGCTTGCACAATATTCAGCTCTCCCCCTCTCCTGCTTTGAAGAATGGGACATGTAGATATAAGATGACCCGAACTTTTGCAATAACGGCAAAAGAGATGTTTCGGTCACTCCTTTGCGTAGTGGTCTATGGAACCACAATTGTAGCATCGTCCACGACTAGAGATAGGAGACTTTGCTACCGGAGTTTGTTGCTTCCCTTTCTTGATGGGATTGGGGCCTTCGAATTTAATAGGCCTCTTCATGTTGTTGTTGAAGTTCTGTTTGGCACGCACAACTTCAATATCGCTTTCTCTATCGGCCTCTTCAAGACGAAGAGCGATATCAATAAGCTGATCAAATGAAACCTCAACTTTCAAAAGCAATGGCTTCTTAAGATTCTTATTCAAGCCATAGACAAATATTTGATTTTTCTTCATCGGGGTATTAATATACTCAACCCCGTATTTAGAAAGAGACTCGAAAGATGCGACATAATCTGTCACAGAAGATTCACCTTGAACAAGGTCAATAAAACGCCGGGCCAAAGTTACCTTTTCAGCCTCCGGCACAAATTTCAATTCGAACCTTTCTCGGAATTGCTCCCAAGTGAGGTCCGCTTCAGCAATTTCAGAAATTAAAAGCTCATACCAATCTAATGCTCTTTCTTGGAGCATGCTAGAAGCCACTTGGACTCGATGTAAATCAATAAGGTTCATGCGAGAAAAGATGCGATCGCATGATTTGAGCCAAGCTTGAATTTCTATAACACTCTCGGATCCCCTGAATGGCCTTCCACCCAAATCGGTATAGTCTCTGCACAAGCGTGCAAAACCGGATCTAGGATGAGTAGGCTCTGGAATAGGTCCTGCAGCTTGAGCATTCTTCACGGGATCTAAAAGCTGCTGAGCAGACATGAATACTCCATCCTGAGGAGTAGCACTAGATTGACCGGCGCTGGGACGGCCTGGTCTAACCATTTCTCTTCTTTAAGAAAGAAAGAAAGAAAGAAGAGGAAAAAGTTATTCTCAAAATAAATATTAAGCAATCTTGATAGATAAAACAAGGAATCATAAAAGAAAGTAGGATAGAACGGTACGAAGACTCGAATAAATCCTAAGGCACAACTCCTAAGAAAAACTTAGGACATGATCCTTGCTAAATTATTCTACACTGTTCTGAAGTTTGGCTCTGATACCAAGCTGTGACGCCCCACCTCTATACCCACGCAAGGCAAGAACACTACGGAGTAATGCTGTCGACTAGCACGGAGAATAAGGCTGTTGAGGAGCGACCATCTGTGTAATTGCTTTGCGCGAGCACCGATATGTCAGATAGTATAACATGCATTTTATTTCAAGAGGAAATCCGACTTACCGATACAAACACAAAGCTACTACACAGTGGCTATAATAATCTTCGGAAACAAATATAGAAACAAGCATAACACAAATCAGTCACAGATAATTCATATCACAAAGGCGGAAGAAGATATGAATATATAACTAACACATGAAAGTGTATATCAGAGTAGTGGTCAAAAAGATCCTCCATAATACAAAAGGATAGCAACACATGCTATACAAAAGAATACATCTATGAGTCCATATCTCAAGTGTATACAACAAAATAAACTACTAATCTAAGTAATTAGCCAAAAGATCATATGATAACCCCAGAAGATAAGTCAAGCAGAAGCACCTGTAACATCTCCGTCTGACCCGAGTATTATTTAAGAAGAAAATAATAAACGGATCAGTCTAGCTATAAATATCAGATGAAATGATATAGAATAAGAGATATGATTAAACGTATAATAATCACCATGCCAAGTTGTGATAAATAAATAATTGAAAAATCAATAAGAGATTAATCAATATCGCAAAGATCTACACAAGAATCAAAGGAAATGTCATACTCCTAATTTCATTCACCAAGCCACAATAAATGACATACATATCCATGCCAATCGTAAAAGTTGGTGAAACATAAATTCCAGAATTCAACACACGAAATTCAGAAATCACAATCAAAGGGGACAACGACGTCGTACAGCGTGACATCCGATGAACCAAATCACAATCAAAGGGAACAACGACGTCGTACAGCGTGACATCCGATGAACCAAAACACAATCAAAGGGAACAACGACGTCGTACAGTGTGACATCCGATGAACCAAAGCACAATCAAAGGGAACAACGACGTCGTACAGCGTGACATCCGATGAACCAAAGCACAATCAAAAGGAACAACGACGTCGTACAGCGTGACATCCGATGAACCAAAGCACAATCAAAAGGAACAACGACGTCGTACAGCGAGACATCCGATGAACCAAAGCACAATCAAAGGGAACAACGACATCGTACAGCGTGACATCCGATGAACCAAAGCACAATCAAAGGGAACAACGACGTCGTACAGCATGACATCCGATGAACCAAAGCACAGTCAAAAGGAACAACGACGTCATACAGCGTGACATCCGATGAACCAAAGCACAATCAAAAGGAACAACGACGTCGTACAGCATGACATCCGATGAACCAAAGCACAATCAAAGGGAACAACGACGTCGTACAGCGTGACATCCGATGAACCAAATCACAAAGACATTGCACAATGCTAGTCTAAAACATAAAATGATCGTCATGATCAAAGAGAAGTGTCGATTACAATAAGCTAGTAAATATATGAGCTTAGCTTCATGTCCCATAACCACTAGCTTAACTTAAATATTTACGAACAAATTGTAGATCTCCACTAGAAAATTGTCACAAGAGATTCAATCGAACAAGTCCAAGAATTAACCGACGAAGTAAACGCAAGTGTTTCATACCACTTGTTTTACTAAGCCGTTTAATTAGATTTCTCATACGAGTGAGGTAATGGTTTGTATATACTAATAGATTAGAAAACGGTTTTATAAACAAATTTGGTATTAAAATAGAATTGAAATCGTTTGAGGAAAGAGTTTTGATATTTACTACTAGTATTGAAACCTTTACATTTTTAAAGTGACAAAACACGAAAATGATTGTAGAACAATCAACCACCAAAATTCACATTCAAAGACGTGAATAAAAATCCAAAGAAATCGATCCGAATCCATCAAAATGGGTATTCCCAAAAATTCCAAGAATAGAAGTCATTAAAGTCGTAGCAACAACAAGTGTGAAATAACACGAATCGATGGAATTTGGAAACACAAGAGAAATAGACCAAAATAGGCATAATAGGCACTTTAGAGCAGGTCAGTCGACTGACTCAGAGGTCCAGTCGACTGACTGCAGGAAACAGAGACCCTTGTCTCTGTTTTCTGCCTTTGGTACGCCAATTGGCTACAGCCAGTCGACTGGATTCAAAGTCCAGTCGACTGGCTGGAGCCTAGGCAGTTTTCTAACCTAGGTAATTGATGTGCAAAAACATCCAATTCACGACCGAACGAGCAATGGCACTAGGGATTTATGCCAATCGGCAACCCGGCCCTATAGGCTCTTCGATGCATCACAAAAACATGTTAAGATATCCATAAAACGATTTTCATGGATTTCGATTTCAAAACACCAAAAATTAGAAATACACCAAATCAATTCAAACCAAAATCAAATACACATGAATAATTATTAGGAATTCATACCTAATAATCAAAGATAATCATAGACTTAGATGTGAGATAAAAATCTCACCTTTGAACCCAAATTAATGAAGGAGAAGCTTTTAAAACAAGCTAAGATCAATTCCTCTTCAATAACAACTCAAGAAGCTTCAATCTAAGCTTACAAGTAAAATATTTCCTAAATTAGATTTAGGAAATTTCTGAAATTGAACGGAGAAAGATTAGGAGAAGATGAAGGAGGTGCTTACCAATGGGTTCACTTGAGTTTGGAGCTAGAAGTTGGATTTGCAAAGAAAGATAGGGCTTAGGAATTTCCTTTTCCCATCTTTTCCACCATTTTTACTTTAGCTTGAAGTGTTTTAATTAAAGAGGAGAAGTTATGAAGAGAAGGGGTTGGGCTGAGCTAATAAGGGTGCAGTCCAAACCAAAGTTATAAGCGGGAAAAAGTAGCAAAAATCAACTTTCTCCAAACATATCGAAGCTTATACTCAAAAAGGTCGCAAACGGCATTTTGAACACAATGGGAGTGGTCTCAAGTCCCAATTCGACTGTTTGCAAAAAGTAGCTCTTCGGACCAAAATCCGACGAACGATAAAATATTTATATGAAATATTTAAATATAAAATCGATAAATATGCGGGTTGTTACAATTTCAAACCGCAATCCCGAATGAATTGAAAATGCATGATGAAATAATTTTTTTTTATTTTTTTTTATTTTTTATTTTTTATATATTTTTATTCTTTTTCGTTCAAAATGGGGACCCTCCCTTTTCCTTCCCTCTTTCCCGCTGAACCATCCTGTCACCCACCTCCTCTGCCGCAATGTCCTTCCTCACCTATTCTTGTACCCCCTTCTGTCGCTGACCATTCCCTGTCAGCTTCTATTCCATCCACCATCCCTCTTGCCAGTGCCCTATCCCTGCCACCAACTACTACCATCTCATCTTCCCCCGATTCTGCTTCTCTGAAACTATCTTCCCCACCGTTGCTTCCCTTACCACAACCCCAGCTAGCTTGGAATTCTCTTTTCAAAGCTAAACCCGCTTATGCCGGGAAATATGAACCGCGCGACGTTCAGCCGAATTTTATTGGTGATGCTCTTATTCCACCTAAGGAAGTTGTTATGGCAGGTAACTCGATGTGGAAGGATTACCTGGTGGGTTTTTTTCTTGATACCCCTCTTCCGTACTCGACTGTGATGTATTACCTTAAGAAAGCTTGGAAACTGCGTGGTTCCATTACTGTTAAGTCAGATGGATTCCTGTTCCTGTTTAAATTCACCAATGAAGATGATAGGATTAGAATCTCTGAAGCTGATCCTGTTATTATGAGGAATAAACTATTTATTGTAAAACCGTGGGATGAGAATGTTGGCAACAGTTGTAGCAGTATCAAATCTGTCCCTGTTTGGATTAAGTTATCTAACATCCCCTTGTTTGCATGGTCTCCATTGGGTATAAACTGGTTAGCTACAAGAATTGGTAAACTACTTTGCATGGATGCCTCGACTGAAAAATTTGAAAGAATCACCTTCGCCAAATGCTTAGTTGAAGTGACTCCCAAGTATGAACTGCCTGAGCGATTTACTGTTCAACTGCTTGATGGGTCTGAACAGGAAGTTATAGTTGATTACTTGTGGAAACCTGAAATATGTACTTGTTGTAGAGAGTTTGGGCATTTGGCTAGCACTTGCAAGAAGTCGGTAATTGAAGAGAACGACAAGAAATGTGAGGATACTGAACAACAGGAGAGTGGTGAAGTGAAGCAACACATTGAGCATAAAGAGAAAAACTCAGGCAAACAAGTTACAGTGAAGCAAGTGTGGCAAAAGGTCAATAGGAATAGGGGAAAAAAATTGAAGTAAGTAAGGAGATGGTAAATAAAACAAATATAAGCACAGTAGCAGGGGAACCCTTTGAACTTGTTGGAAGTGAAGGGAACAGTTCTGGTATGAAAGTTATTAATGAATCAGGGGATGTGGACCAAGTATGTAATGTTCAAACACAAAACAAATTTAATGTGCTGCAGAATGAAGAGGTTGAGCAAGTTATAGTTGATATTAATGAGGTAGAGGATGGTGAAATAAACCCTGATGACAGTTATGTTGAATTAAATAGAGAAAACCCACAGATCAATGCTAAACTGTCTGACAGTTCTGTTATTATTAACAAAATTTTGGCTACTGATAAGCAACATTTACAGATTAAAGCAACTGCTACCAGTAGCAATAGCAAGGAGAATGGTAACTGTGTTATAGTTATGCATGCACAAGCTGATACATATGACACAAAACAAGATAGAGCATGGTGCACTGCAATTGAAGCATTCATAACACAACTTATTCTCACAAGCCATAAGCCTGATCCTGTTGTTCATCCTCTAGATCATTCACCCTACAATTTCTCCATTGACATGCCTGGTTGGCCTGCAAACCATACCCTACCTCAACCAAAACATATTCCAACCAAAGACCCATCCACATCACAACAATCCTCTCCCTACAGAATTGAAACAAGATCTCTATCTGCACAGAGAAGAAACAACTCCACCACCCAACTATAATATTTTAATGTTTAAAAAATTCGCAGCATGGAATCTCAGAGGAGCGCACAGCAAAATAAAACTCGATCAAGTCAAAAATTACATTTCTGCTTATGACATTTGTCTTTTCGGATTGCTTGAAACAAAACTTAACCTCTTGTTATCCACCAAAGCAGCAACTTACATTGAACCAACTTGGAAATTCCATCACAACCTTGATAATGCAACTTATGGGCGAATTCTAATCTTGTTTGATCCAAAAATTATTACCCTATCCCCATTCCTTTCAACCAGACAGTTCATCCATCTTCATGTCTTTGAAACTCTATCTCAAACCTCATTTTATGTCACCTTTGTATACGCCGATAACTCTGTTCTTTCTCATAACACATTCTTCAACAACTTGCCACCATTACGTCAGTCTTCACATCCCTGGGTTGTGCTAGGCGATTTCAATACCTGTTTTAATTTCACTGACAAATGTGGCGGTAATCCTTTTACGCCTGCAGACATTGCCAACTTCAACTTATCTATTGAACAATCTGAGTTAGTCATGGTTAATAGGTCTGGTGCAAAATTTTCATGGAACAATAGAAGTCGTAGTGGAGTTCGTACGTTCACGACAATTGATCATGCTTTCTGCAACATCCAAACTCTCCACCAATGGCCCACCTTATATGTCTTCCTCCCACAACCTATATTATCTGACCATTCACCTCAAATATTAACTCTGGGTCCCCATTTGCGAAAGGAAAAGAGAAGTTTCAAATTTTTTGATGCTTGGCTCAAGCATGACCACCTACTTGAATTAGTTTCTCAAGTTAGCACTGAATTTATTTGCTATGGTAACCCCATGTATAAGTTTTGCAGGAAGTTGAGAAGAATCAAGCAAGAAATTAAATTGTGGGCCAATACAACCTTTGGAGCTGGCAGCCTTCTTTCCACAACTCTTAAGGATCAGCTGAAGAAGCAACAAAAATACATGATGGAGCATCCCAATGATGAGCAAGCGGCGGCTGATGAAAGCAAACTATTTACTGATGTGAACAATGCCTTATGCTTGGAAGCTAACATGAAGAAGCAACAACTGCATGCCAAGTGGTCTGTTGAAGGAGACAAGAACACCACGTTCTTCCATGATGCAATAAAGGTCAAACATTCCAGAGATAACCTATTTAGTATCCTGGATGCTCAAGGTAACCATTGTCACGCTGTTGAAGCTGTTGATCAGGCTTTTGTTGAATACTTCTCCTCATTGCTTGGTAATGATTCTGGGTTCTCCCCTGACCTTGAGCGTATCTCAACACTTACACTGCCAAGTATATCTCCTCAGGCAGCTCTGGATTTAATAAGGCTTATAACTAATGAGGAAATAAAAGCAACGTTATTTTCAATGAATAAACAATCTGCAGGAGGGCCTGATGGTTTAAATGTGTCATTCTTCATAGCTTCTTGGGGTGTTCTTGGTCATGATTTTTGCCAAGCTATCCACAATTTCTTTACAAAATGCAAACTGCTTGGGGAAGTGAATAGTACTAACATTGCTCTGATACCTAAAGTTTATCCTCCAACTAGTGTCACCTCGTTCAGGCCGATATCCTGTTGTAATGTCTTATATAAATGTATCATGAAAATTCTTGCCACTCGTATGCTTAGTGTTATGCCATCAGTTGTCTCTATGAACCAGGCAGCCTTCCTACCTACAAGAAACATCCTAGATAATGTTCTGCTTGCCCAAGAATTGCTTAACGGTTACTCTAGAGTTAATGTGTCACCTGCTGCTACACTAAAAATTGACATATCTAAAGCTTATGATTCTATTCATTGGGCTTCAATTGTGAGGATCATGGCAGTCATGGGGTTTCCCAAAATTTTTGTGTCATGGATATATGTGTGCATCTCCACCCCAACCTTCTCTGTTGTTTTGAACGGTAGACCTGTTGGGTATTTCAAAAGCAGTAAAGGAATTCGCCAGGGTGATCCTATATCTTCTTACTTATTCTTGTTGGTTATGTAAGTTTTCACAGTTTTGCTTAATTCAAATTACTCTCACAAGCTAATCAAGTACCACCCTAAGTGCTCTGCTCTCCAAATTCAATCCTTAATGTTTGTTGATGATGTATTGTTATTTACTAAACCTGATATTCCGTCCATGACCAGAATTGTTGAGGCTCTCCACTCCTTTTATTGCATGACTGGTCTTTCAATCAACAAAGCAAAATCTTCCATGTTACTTGCTGGAGTCAGTGATACCCAAGCTGCTGACCTTTATTTGCATACTGGCTTCACCAGCATGGACAACGATATGACGTATCTTGGTCTCCCTTTACTCACCAAAAGAATTACTAATGCTGATTGTGTTCCTTTATACAATAAGATTACATCTGTTATGGGTGTCTGGTCTAATAGGCAACTGACTCAAAGTGGAAGGCTTGTCCTTATTAAATCAGTAGTTTTTTCATCTTTAGTCTACTGGGCTAGGTGCTGTATCCTCCTTATCAAGTTGTTGCATATGGTGAGGTCAGCTATGCATAGGTATTTCTGGACTGGTAGCATTCACAACAGGAAGTTGATCCCGTGCTAATTCACTAAATTTGAAACTCCAATTAAACTTGGTGGGCTAGGTGTTATTAATGCAAGTAAGTGGAACTGTGCTGCCATAAGTTCCCATTTTGAAGACCTCATCGATAAAAGAAGCAGTGTTTGGGCTAAATGGGTTTGGCAATTTTACATTAAGACTAAGTACTTTTGGTGCATGGAGATTCCCCAATGCTGCAGTTGGATTTGGAGGAGCATCCTGAACTTAAGAAATGTTTACCTCCCTTTAATTCAGTACCATGTTACTGCAAAATCTGGTGTTAGTTTCTGGCATGACCCTTGGCCGGGCAGGGGTCTTAACCTTTCAAAAGTTTGTAACTACCTTCATGTTCACCAGTCTGGTATACATTATGATGCTAAAGCCAATGAATATGTTCATGATGGGATTTTGCAATTGCCAAGCACTAGTAACCAAATTATCAGGCAATTATGGACTGAGGTTCAAAACAATTACAGCACTACCAATCCAATGCATGCAGTTACTTGGGACATGAGGCCTCACACTATCAGGGGTGTTTACACAACAATTTATGTGTATGATACTCTGCCTTCTTCCAAATGGTGCTCTGTGATCTGGTCTGATGATTCTCCACCATCTGATAACTTGATGTTGTGGAAAGTCATAAACCAAGCTCTTCTGACTAGAAGTAAATTGAATTATTATGGTATGGCATGCACCTCCTTTTGTCTTTTTTGTGAGCTGCATGAGGAAACAACTGAGCACATTTTTTTTGATTGCCCGACACTTAAAATTTTGATGGACAGAATCAGTTCCACAACTGGAGTTAATCTTGCTGCTGGGGGTTCTGCAATGATATGGAGTATCATCTACAAAGCTACAAGGTGGAGAAGGTATGAGGATAGAATTTTGGTTGTGTGTTTGAAAAAATACCTCACTGCTGCTTGGAAAGAAAGGAACTCTGTTGTCTTTGATAATCACAGAAGGAAGACTGAATTATTATGGCAAGATGTTAAGAGAAGCACTCACTGGCAATTGATGAACTGCAACACCAAATTTCCAGACTCTTTGATTCAAGTTTGGGGTTGACGTTTTTTGTTGTTTCCTCAATTGTTTTTTTTCCTTTTATTTTTCTTCCTTTTCTTCTCTCTCGTACTGTCCTCTTTTATTGTGTTGCAATAAAACTGGTAGGGGTCCAGTCAACCTCGCTGGCATTGCCAAAAAAAATAAATCATCCATTCATCTATCAAATCATACATCCATTTATAACAGTCATCATCCAATTTCAAACAATCATCAATATATAACAGGTGATAAATAATGGTATCAATTATCAGTTTATACTCAAAATAAATTTAATAACTGTTAATTGGCAGTTTATATGCAAATATAAACGTAAACTTAACTGGCAGTTAATATGAAATAAAATTTAATATAACTATGCCTGGCAGTTAATATGAAATAAATAAATTCTAACTGTCAAATTTATATGCAATAAATAAATAAATTTACAGTTATATTAAATAAATGCGTTTAAACAGAAATAGTGAATAAAACATGCGAAACAGTCATAAAATTTTTTCTACCCATATCTAAAATTAATTTAACAAACACAAGAAATTTTAGAAATTGTGAGTGGGTTAAAACACTCACCTTTTGAATTTAAATCGAATTTAAATTCGATTTAAACCCAAAAATTTCACAGTCACCAAATCTGTCCAAACCAGCGCCAACAGATCCGGAATTTAATTTTGATCCTAATAAAAAAAATCTCGCGTGAATACGAGGTTGTATGAGAAAGTTACTCAATTTTAATGAGTTGAAACAAAAATTAAATAAAACAAAATTAAACAACAACCTAATTAAAACTTGCCACGTCATAAAGCTTCTTCTCAACTCGCGTATGCTCATCCAGGGAATGAACCCATTTCAACGCACGCCCTCCCCATCTTTGACTGTGCCTTTAGACCGCCCCAGGCCACCAGATGGTGACGCGCCTCCACCATTACGACTTCCCTAGCCGAGCTCTCCAATACCCAGAAACCAATTTGCAAATAGTCGCTCCAAATCAAAACGCCCAAATTGACTTAGGTTTCGAATTTCCTGATTTTGACCGCGATTTGTCGCTGACTCGAGTATGGATTTCGAAAACAGAGACTGTGCGTAGATTCGTATGGATGAAATCTACAACATATATTTTTTTTGGAATTTTTCTGAGATGTTTGAATTTTCATTTGAAATTTGAATAGAAATAGATCTAGGTTTGCATCCATTTGAGGAGGAGAAGGAGTTGAAGAAAAGAACGTACAGACAAATGATAGAAGATGGAGGCTAGGGTTTTTGATCGTCTATTTATAGATAGATCGCAAAAGAATAGGTGTGCACGAATTTTAACGTGCAAACGGAAGTGGTCCCAAAAGATAAATAATATTAATTACACACGTTACGGATTTAGGAAATAAATAAATTCCTTATCATTTACATTTTATTTTAAACTTATTTACAAATGTAAATCTAGATGTTTCGTTTACGTTTCAAAATATATCCACAATTTTATTAATTTCCAAATTGATCTAAACAAATTTAGATGTAAATTAAAAGCTGATAAGTCTATCCATTGCAATGTTAATTTCTCCACTTCCTTATATTTAGAAATTATAAATTAAGTTTTCAAAAACCTATTTTTGATTTTCAAACTTTTATATACTCATCTTTTACCAGTAATAAGGATGCATTAACATTTGTTCATGGTTTCACCTTATTATCCTCAAATTCCATTTTAATTTTCAATAATTACAATTGTTGAATGTTGATACTTTAATTAAATTTATACATCTTGCTTTCTATAATCTATATCAACAAATGGTCCAATTATAAATAGAATTAGCATTAACTTCATCTTATAGGATTAACTACTCCAATTACAAAACAAATCTACGCTAACTGCACGATTTAAGTCAATTAATTGTAATTGAGTCTACATTAAATGCTATAAATTATAAATTGGAACCTCAATAAATTCGCCTATTGATTTAAAATCTTTCTATTCAGTAAATAGACATTTTATGGGTATAAATAACATTTGAATTATAACACATGTCATTAGTGCATGCTTCATTTCTTATAAACTCCCCTTTATTAACTAGAACACATTAACCAAAACAAAATAATTAATTTAGATTAATTTCAATCGATTGCCATTCTTAACTTAACATACTAAAAATGGTTAACCTAAATAATTGTTACCCTTTTACATTCAAATTCACTTACAACCATCATTACAACAATGTTGCCATAGATTTAGATTTAATTAAATAAATTAGATAAATGGGTAAAGTTTTGTAATTATCACTAATGCCAAATATATATGCATTAATTACTACTTATTATTATGAATTCATTTATTAATTTACTAGTTGCCTTTGTCTTCTTATATCCTATTTACTACCAAACTTTCTATTTAGTTATAGTTTATAAATATATAAATGCCTAGGCAAATCAAGTTCTTGTCCTTTCTGTTATTCCAATTTAAATCGGGTATGTGCAAATAAATTGTTTATTAACTTATTCTTACAAAATTATTTGCATACATTCAGCTACACCTAATTTAATGCATTGATTTTCATTTATAAATTAAAGGTTTTCCTTTAAAAGCTTTCTTTACTAAACCATACAGGACATTGATCTAATTCAATTTACTATCTAATAATATTAATTCATTTAAATAAATTCACAACTTACCCTTGTTTCTCTATATTCTCTTCTTATCCTAGTATAACCATTTACATTACTTCAAATTTATTCGTCATTTTATATCAACCGATAATACTTAGCTTAAATTCCTATGGTTTCATTTCCTTTTCAACATATGCTTCATTATAAACTATAAATATTTACTTCTTTCTAAAGTTAAATTATCTAATCTTATTAAAAATGACGAAATTTAACTGACGGAAATTTTCGGGTCGTTACATACTTAGCAGATTATATTTCAGATTCTTTACTAGCAAAACATAAGTAATAGTAGGAGTTTCAAAATTACTGACTTTGCCGATGCCAATCACATATCCTTTTGAATTGTCTCCAAAGTTAACCAATCCTCCGTCTTTGTATATTATATCATTAAGTATATCTGGATTGCCAGTCATGTGTCTAGAACATCCACTATCAAGTATCCATTTGTTCTTTCTGATCGGCACAATTTGTCCGTTGTGGATTGATTCCTCAACACCCATAAAGCATGTTTCCTGCACGTCAAACAATTTTGGTAGATAACTTGAATTTGAATATTGATTATACGCATACTCATGAAACAATGATGATTTGAATACTTCTAAATTAGCATTAATGAATATAGCCATTTTAAAAACTTTTCAAAAATCAGATTATGAAACTTTGAAAACCTTGCTCCGATACCAATTGTGAGAAATGCGGATTACAGATCTTAAGGCTAAGATTAACACTAGAGGGGGGGTTTAATAGTGTTAATAAAGAATTACTAAATCTTTTTGATCTATGTTAATTTAAACACAAAAGTATGCAATATACAGACACAGCTGTGATCACAGAAACAATCATAGATGTAGAAATAAAATAAAAGCAGTAAAGGAAAGAACACACCGGATTTTATACTGGTTCAGAGTTACCCCACATCACGTCCCGCAATACAAGTACGGATTTCCTTGCAAAAACAATTGTACAATTACACCCTCGGTTTCGAGGCTATGAGGTACACCCTCCAGAATTTCGATCCTCCAGGTAGAGATACTTAATTTCCGAGCCACAAGTTTACCCAATTGATTTACCAAGGCTACAATCACACATTTTCCCTTTTGATTGATTTCCAAGGCTACAATCACACCTTTTCTCGCTTAATAGATTACAAAGAAGTCTATAACTATGAATAGCACTGAGAATCTTGTAGAGATAGTGATAGAGAATCAAACTAGAAGTAATCGAGTATGATTCAATGTTTATTTTGGAAGAGTAATGATAAGAATATGTACTAAGAAATGAGGAATAAGAAGAGGAGTGAAAACCAGAAAAAAGTGATTGAAAATTCGTTGAAACTGACCCATATTTATAGAAGAACAACAGCCATGACCATTCATGAAGAGTTATGGCGAATAGACACTTCTTTTGAAATTTGAATTTTTGAACCAAACTGTCACCACTTTGACATGGTACCCATAGGCATGTCGACGTCCTAAAGCATTTTATGATCTTTTGAATTTCTTTGAAAATAACCTTTATCTTATATAAAAACTAATTTAAACTTTATAAATATACTTGACTATAGTTGAATTTCATAAGTAAATATAAAGAATAATATATATAGAATTTAACCATAATTTTATATTTAAATCTAAGTATAAATATTTAGAAGTTAAATTTTTTATTAAAAAGGATAGTTTAAAATTGGGAGTAATTTGACTTTGAAAATAAAGATGTTTTTGAGGCTAAAATTATTTAAAATCAGGTTCGAGGGTTTTGAATCTTTCAAATGGAAAGTTTTGAAATCATTTGAAAAAAAGTAATTTTTTAAATTCATTTGAACTAAAATTAGTGGATACAAAACAATGTCCCAATAGATTTTCGTAGGTTCCATCCTACTTAGGATTCCATCCCTTTAACGGGCCCGAAGTGGATTCCATTCCACGAATAAATTGGATTTTAAGATGCTAGTGCTTTTCTACGAGTTTTAACAAAAATTTCTAAAAAATAATAAAAAATACTTATCTTTGAAATCTTGAACTCTTGATAGTCTCGATATTCATGAGTCTTCTATCTTGATATTTTATCTTGATATCTTGAATCTCTATACTGTACAGTCTTCATTCTTTGTACCTGCATGGTTAAATCCTACATATACATATATATCTAAACTTATAATGTTAGTATTTATATTTTATAATCTATTCTAAGGTTGTTGTCATCAAAACCATCATCTCACGGACTAACTGGTTGATTACATTGATTGTATGTGATGATTGTATGGTTTTATTTGCAAGTGATTGTTATTTTGCTGTGTTGGTTCATTTTCTATTGATAGAAACTACTAAATATTTATCTTTCCACAGAATTATTAACTTCTTTTGGATTTTATAAGTGAAATATAGGTTATGGAAGCAATTGCTTTTCGTTTCATAAAATAAGCATTGTTTACTCGGCAAATAGGTACGTTTTCTGATTACAGTTTTATAGCGATATTTTATTATTTTCCCGTGGTTTGGGATATTTTTTTGTTATTGAAACATGATTTATATATATGTGTGTGTATGTATGTATATATATATTGATATTATTATTTTTTCTAGACCTATCCGTGCAGAGGAGACTCTGTCAGAATTTTTCATGAATTCAGGACATAGAAAAGTTCGGTAAAAGTGAAATATTTCAAACTTTTATTTAACTTAAATTTGAAGATTTAATTTTTTCTAAATTGATATACTTTATTTAAAATATATAATTATTTAAATTTAAAGTGTTTATAAATTGATTATTTTGAATAAAATCTTATCAGGTTCTTAATCCCTTTTTGTTCCTTATCGAGAACGAAAAGTTTTAAGTGGGGGAGATTATAACGATACATAATTTTCGATAATTAAAAATATTAAATTAATTAAGATTTGTATTTTAATGTTGTAAGAAATCAAAATTTATGACTTAAGTATGGGAAATTTTTTTGTTACAATATAATTTAATAATGTAGTTTGAATTTAATTGACAACTATTTTGATGTAATTTCAATTAATGTAATAATGAAAGTTAATAAAGAATAAAATTAAACATTGTATCGAAAAGAGAAATCAATATTAGATGATTTGGTTGGTTTTTAACATGCAATAGGAAACCAATTATTTAGTAGATTGATTCAGTAACCTTTGTTGTAAGCAATAGATTTATAAATGTGTTTTTTTAAATGTGTTTAAATTACTTAAATATAAATATTTTTCTACTTATCGTCTTATTATTTAATCCGTTGATATCAATTTGAAAAATAATAAAATTTAATTTAATTAAATATTGCAGTTAATATAAGAAAAGATGTTAACTATAGAGTTGATTATAAAAACTTATGTTGAAAAAATTCATAAGGTAATAGTTGATTTAATATGAGAACATTTAAATCTAAAATCAAAGAATAAAAATGATTAAGTTTAGTAAAGGAGTATACATATGTTTATTTGTTTGAAATGTATTTTTGCTTATACATTAATTATAGGAACATGAACAAATTAGTTAATACGAAATCAATAGATTATGGTCTGTATACAATAATTCCATAAATATGTTAAATTACTATGAAAGGAATTGAATTGTCTCACTTCTCTTTTAAAATTTAACATAGAAATCAATGGTAATTAATGTGGAACCTTTTAATTAAAATGAGAGAAGACGTTAATTGTAGACGTACATTGAAATAAACTTAAATTAGGTGATTTATTTCCAATTAATTCAGTTCATGTTTCAAATTTTAGTGTTGGTTTACTTCATATATGTCTGTGCCAAAATATAAACTTATGTTTCAGATCCAATTATATCCAAAAGAAGGATTATTTAGGTTTTAAATCTCATATGGTTTTAAATTTATTGTGAATAGGAGATTGTGAAGGGGTAAAAAAGATTTACACTTGACTATTTCCTTTTCACTTAGACTTGATTGGATTTTAATTGGAACATAATTTACCTTTCCATCTTTGCTCTTCTAATTTATTCTTATATTCATTGCCTCCTTATGTGGATTAGTAGCATACCTTTTGTTTAGGAATGTAAACTATAAGTGAAGATAAAGATGTACACACACATAGAGATATATATTATTGTGACGACCCGACTTTTTCTCCACAGAAAAGTCGTATCATCATGAAGAAAGAAAGGGATAGAAAAGAGAAAAGAAAGAGAAGAAAGAATAAACAACATCAGAATCTCAACAGCGGAATGGATAAATTATATTAATAACAAAAGTATTACATAGGTATACAACACTATCAGAGTTACACAGAATTTACATCACATACTAGACAGTTATAAACATCTATCCAGTTATACAACTCAATACAACTCAACAAAACAATACTAACACAGAGAACACACAGCGGAACTATATATCTACACGCAAAAGCCTCCTACTCCATTTGCTCCTCCATAATACGTCAAAGCTAACTTGAATCCCTTGGCTACTCGTAATAATTTGAGTACCCAAGAGTTTAAGAAAACAGAAGATAAACTCTGGGTCAGACATGGGTCAGGTGTGTGTAACAGGTTAAAGTCGCTTAACTTTGAAAAACCTTTTGAAAAGAAAGGTATCACGTAAGACTTCCCACACATAAACATGGAAAAGTTTTTACCTTACGCTAACCAAAACATTTGATAGGAAATCCAATGATATTATAATAGGTCTAGGGTTTTCAAGTAAATATGAAATAGCCGAAATTATTACATTATTAAATTCCAGCTACCAGCCACAAAAGTGGGTAATACAATCAAAACCGTTGGCACTTATTGGATTTTGGATTCCATCAATGGCTGGGCTACTGGGGTACCGCCTATCACAGTACGTGGCCTAGATCAACGTACCAAGGAGTACGCCCGCTCCCCCGCAACACAAGACCGGAACCATCCCTTACTGGACAGTCCCGAACAAGACAACCCCGCAAGTGGCGTACGTCCAACTGCCCACACAGCCGAAATAAAAAGGGACCTCTAGACATGGAAAAATCTTTTCCTACTTGGGCATGACCCACTTAGCCTTGCTGCACCTCCCTTGTTTTAGCCATTCCCGGTTGATGAGGCTTGAGGCTACGATTACCTTTAGAGAACACATCTCTTAGAATGCTCATCGTCCACCTGACGATGTTCTGAAAGCATTCAATCCATACATTTTCGTTCCGGGTTCGAACGAAACCGAAGGCATTATCTCGTTACACTCATTTTGGAATCACCCTCAGAGTTAACGACAATAACCCTTGCACTCTGAATCTTTATCTCGAATCTGAAAGTACTACTCCGTCAAACTCATCTCGGAATCAACCTCAGAGTTATACTGACGAATATAGTTCTTACACCTCGAGTCTTCACTCTTCACAAGAGATTCACGACCTATCGTTAATTTGGATCGATGTGGTTTTCGGATATCCAAATATGGAAACCCGATCCTGGTCTCATCGAAATCCAAAGCATATCTTTTAAGGCCAAGTTGTTTTAAAGGTTTAAAACAATCCAATTATCTATATACACAGATAGATAAATCACAAATTCACAATAGACAATCAACATTATTATCACAATAGATAATTCCACATTATCATTATCAAAGATAATCTATATCAACATCGCAATGCAACCAATGCATCCATATCACTCAACATTACTTATCTCATAACTGAGATTCAAACCATTCAAGGCAACAACATCATCCATCCATATAAGCAATGATAAATAATCACACCAAATATAATTAATTTAAAATGAATTAAATTAATTACATTATTCTAATTAATTTAAAGTGAATTAAATTAATTACTTCATCAATATCAACTTACTTATATCACTGTTAATTAATTATCAATCAATTAATTAATCATCAATCAATTATTCATTTTAATTAATCATCCCTGATTAATTAACCTTTAATTACATTCAAGTAATTATCCACTAATTAATTTCTCAAATTAATTATACTTAATCAAATACAGTAATTAATCTTTAATTACTTTCTTAATTAATTAACTATAAATTAACTACATTATCTCTAAATTAATTACATTAATTAATTCCTTTCCATTTATTAATTATTTCTAAATAAATCCATTCTTAATTACATCATTAATTAATGATTAATGATTTCTAATTACATTTTCTTTTTAAATTAATTACATTAAGTAATTAAACTTAATTTAAACAATAATTGTTAATCACCCTTGACTAACTCAATTCAGTAATTAACTTCTCTTAATTACTTCACAAAATAAATTAATTACTCATTAATTAATTATTTCTAATTAATCCCTTGATTAATTCACAAAGTAATTTTACTCAATTTACTTTCATCATCAAATCACTTCAATTAATTACATACATTAATTACCCATTAATTACTTCCTTAAGTAATTTCTCTTCATTAAATTACATTAAGTAATTATACACCACAATCATCAAATGATTAATCTAAATTAATTAAACTGAATTAATTAACTTAATCTAATCAAATTAAACTCAATTAATTACAATTAGTAATTAATTCCTTTATTACTTCCATAAGTAATTATACTTAACAATTTACACAAATGATTATCTTTAAATTAATTAACCTAATTAATAATTAAAATTAATCACATTGATTAATTATTAAATAATCCTTAGTTAATGGCCTTCAATAACTATTAAAAAATTCATTAATTATTTTTCCAAAATAATTAACTTATTTTAATCATTATTAATTAAAAATTAATTGATCATTAATTAACCCATTAACTAATCCCTAATTATTTAATTAATTAAGTGTTAACTATAATTTAATTAATCCTTTATTACTTGATTAATTGATTATTAATCATTAATGAAAATTGAATCTTATTTAACTAATAATTAATAAATTACAAGTTAATTACTCTAAGAATAATTAAATCTTAAACTTTGATATTAAACCCTTAATTATTTTAAGTAATTATCCATTTTATTAATTTATAAAATAAATTAATCACTCATTTAATTATCCTAATAATTAAATGCATAACAAATCATTAAACTATAATTTAACTTCAACAAATTTTAAAATCAATTTAAAACCTTTAAATGATAAATAATACTTTTCTTATAAAAGAGATTTTACAAAAGTTAAAACAAATTTCTTTTTAAATTCAAACATTTTCTTTATCATTCAAATTTGTTAAAATACTTAAATTTATAAAACTTAAATCTATTTTGAAACAAAGATTCAAATCCAAATTCGAATCAAATTTAAACTTTATTAAAACATTTCTTTACATTTCAATTTCAAATTTAAATTCAAATTTCTTCAAAACATTTTTTAAACAATAAATCCTTTAAAGTAATTTAAACGAATTTTAAATTTAACTTATTTATTTCCAGCTATGATTCAAACTAAAACTTGAATTCATAATTTAAAGTTAGATTTAAAACTTAATTTAAATCTTTACTTAGTATTTTAAATTTCAGTTTAAAAATTTGAAACACGACAAATTTCTAAACTGCAGTAAACTAGCTCGAGCCAGACTCAAACAACTCGAGTAACTCGAGTATCATTCATTTTGAAATCATCAAACTGACAGGTTTTACTCAAACATGTACAAACAAATTCACCCGAGTTCTCTCAACAACCACTTCGAGACAAATAACCCCATGCTTCGAGCCACACACGAGTAAAACCGAACAAATACACGAGTACCCCTTTTTCCCAAACCAGCTGATACCCACGAACCATGTGCACCTGCACCACCGGAGCAACCATCTCCGACCCCTCGCGACCCCATACGCAAGTCGCCGACCACCTTCCAACTAATTTCCAACCACCAAGTGAACTGCAGAACCCCTAAATCGAAATTTAGCATTCGAGCTCAAAAACAACAGCAATGTCGAAGCCTGGTATTTGCTTCAAACACCAAGATCCGATCATATGGAAAACTTCACCTCCAGCCTCGAACTCCTCCATACCCCATCTATCACCAGCTTGAATCACGAAGAACTCTATCGTTTCTAGAGTTAGCGTCGACCCAATTTTTACTGATGAACAGAAACTAGGGTTAAATACTTTGATCCTAAATTTCTACTGCCTCATTGCATTAATCCTTCAACTACCATTTTTCCTTGCATCTACGATCATTACTCTACCACCAGAGAAAACCATGTCCACCCCGACCCCCTAAGTTGACAGAACCAACCCCAAATGTGATTTTTGGTTAAACCAGAAATACACAACCAAATTCAAACTAAAAATTCAAATTTTAGTTTCAAAAATCAGGTCATTGATAATGTAACCTGTTGATAATCTTAAATCAAAGAATTTCGATGATTAAATTCTTACTTTCAAAAGATTGCTCTGTTGCATTGGGTGTTTTTCAGAGACAATACAGTTTCATTTTTTTTATTTAATAAAATTAAAACTTAAACTTATGATATATACCATACTTTGTGTAAATCATAAACTATAACAAGGGTTTGAATATGAAATCATGGAATTTGATCAGGAATAAAACTTGGAATTCTAGAAACAGGCAGTAACATATATTCAACAGCAATCATATATACTCAGCAACCATACATAGGAATTTCTATCATATGCTTTCATATAATCATGACTATATCAGTAAATAATTTCAAGTAACTAAATTTACTTAAATTAGTTTGAATAAAAAATGTTACTCACCGATTTTAGGAGCAGAGCAACTATGTTTGACAAGCTTGAACCTAAAAACCCTATGTTGCTTCTTGTTTTACTTTCTTAAGCTCCCTGATTTTCAGCTACATGTATGATTCCAGAAAATGATGCAGGCTTTTGAAAGCTTCAGGTTGCTTCTTCTTATATTTTGCTTTATAACTTTAATTTGCTCATAAAAACTTCCATCTGGTTTTACTGCAAATGTTTGCTCCCAGATTTCATTTGCAGGCTTTGATTGAACTTTATTGTTGCATGCAGGTTTGGTTGATTTAAAAACAGAAATTTGAGGAGATTTGCAGAATGAATTGCAATTCAGGTTGATGTATTGAAGGACTACATGTTTTAAGGATTTGCATTTTAGATCTAAAGAGGGTTTTAGATTTATTTTGAACAGATTCTGTTTTGAAGAAAGATTACAGATTTTTTCTTGTTTTGATTTGAAGAAGGTGATTTCAGATTCTTTTACAGCTGAAGATTTCTCATGTTTTTGTAAAAAAAAAAAAGAATAGAAAAAGAATAAGATGAGGAGTATTGTGTTTATATAAGAAATTTTTTTGATTTCATTAAATTAAAATAAAAAGAAAATAAAATTGGACACTTGTTTCAATTTTAACATTTGTCACTAAATTTAGTTTAGGCCTTAACACATGTCATTTTAAGTGTTAATAAACTTACACATGTATTAAGTATTTTAATTTTTAATTCTAAACAGTTTATAAAACTCTAACTTATTTTATAAGAGCTTTTAAATTTTATTTTATTTCTTATATAAATGAGTTTATCTCTTTCTATTTTTAAATTAAAAAGAAATGAAACAAACAAATTAATAATATAAGCTTATTCAAATATTTTAAATGTTTATTCTTTTAAATTTCACAACATCAAATTCAAATTCAAATTAATTTATCAAATCCAATTTTAAAAATTAAGTTATATATAGATGCATATATAACTCTTATTAAAATTAAAAATAACAAATCCTATAAAAACATTATTGATGATTATAAAACTAAGTATTATCTTTATTATTTGAAAATAACAAACTAAGAAACAATATTAAATAATTTATAAAATAGATTATAAACAAATTAAGATCATTTGTAAATTTGTATTTTAAATTCTTATATATAAAATTTCAAGCAATATTTTAAAAAGAAAATACGACAAAGCTTTTATGTTAATCAAATTTAAATTCATTTTTAAGCTAATTAAAATATAAGTTTAAACAAATAAGATTTACTCTAAGTATAAACCATATAATTATTTATTAAATTGCTTTGAAAAGTTAAATGTTAAATTTAAATCAAATTTCCAATTTATCAAATATAAACTAAAATTAGAAAATTGATTCATTTATTAAGTTCCAAATCAAAGTTTATCAATTTACAATATATACAATTATATATATTATAAATAGAAAACTATTTATTAGCTTTAAAAAAAATCTTCCAATTTAAATATTTATTAAAAGATGATTATTAGATCAATTCAAAATTTATTAACAAAAATTATCAAATAAAATTAATTTTTGACACAGATCATTAAATTTATATTGCCAAATTTCCGGGATATCACATTCCTCCCCCCTTAAAAGAATTTCGTCCCCGAAATTTAAAAGCAAAGGTAATTTAATAATCTATCTTAAGATTTTGTTTTAAAACACAAGCATATATCAATCATATGCTAACAACCAATTCAATCAAACAAACAAATCTAACCATCCAGACAAAAATTCTGGATAGGATTTTCTAGAGTTTCCCAAGTATAAATATACAGGATACTCGCTCTACAGAATCCAAACAATATATACTATTAAGCTACAGAGCTTCTGTCCAACAAGATCTACAAAACTAAACAGGATATCAGACTATAGACAAGTCTGATACAACAATCACATCCTCAAGAAATGCTGGTTCCACAACCAGAGACAAACCATACATGTACTCCCTCAGAGATACGTAAAACATATCGAATCCCAGTTATCCAAACTGGCAATTCAACCTTCAAAATCAAACACCAATCCTCACAAGAACACAGAAAAGATCCAAAACACCTCGGAGCTGACTTACACCCAGTCTTACTCAATCTTAAAGCTCCTTAGATCGAAGAAAACTTTCCCAAAACCAAATCTCCGACTCCGAAATCCAAATTCCTTCATCTCTTATCCACAGAACATTTCTGACGATCTTAGGCTGCCTTCATCTCTCCCGATCAGCTCAACCCTCGCTGATGTCTCTAGAAACAAACTGGACCAAAACAACCCAACAGAATGATCTCCTCAAGATCAATCTAAAACCAAGAACACCAACTCTACTTCACAAACATTAGAAGACTAACTTACTTCTCCTATCCGGAAAAAATAAAACAAAAGCACTTCCAAACTGCTTCCGCTGCACAACTCTGATCTGGAGTAGAAGGAAAACTCGAGCACTAACTGGATAACACATCTCAAAAATATGGTTCAACAGATCCATAAAAGAAAACTCAGATGCCCCACCTGATCCTTCTACTAAACTGAACCTCCGGTAGCACTCCGGGAATCCAGTCGATAAGAAAACTCAACCTTCAGATGCGGACAACCTCTGATAACTCAAGAGAACTCTCAAACTATCGCAAGTCACTTTTGCGATCAACCAGTCCAATATCCAAAGAAAACCGTTCTCTTTTCACCAATCAGAACAGCTTATGCTTATTTAACCAACCCATCAAAGAAATGGATCCACTCTGCTACTCTGAACTTCATCAGAAAAACTGCTAACCAGAAGACTTTCTTTCCAGCACATAGAATACTCTGAGCTGCACTGCTGACACTGACGCCAAAGACTTCCTAACCCAAAGCTCTTTGAGAAAACTCAGGCCTCAAACCAGGCAGAAACATCCTGCTGAACTCAGCCACAACATCGAAATAGACATACTTCCCAAACTTGTTCCAAAGAAAAATCTTTGGAGACATCCATAGTCACTGCGTCTCATCACACAGCTACTAATTCCTGAGATATCAAAATATCGTTATTCTCTTCTACCTAACCGACAGATCCAAACTCTATTCATCCAACTTCAAAGATGAACTCCGAACCTTTACAGGTTACCTTCAGAGATCTATAAAATCTCTACACTCTGCACAACTCACTCGAGACGGTATTAGGTCTACAGTCTCGACAGATACACTTCCAACCTCAACACTCAAACTCCAACCAATGGTAGTAGTCGTGTTACACACCACACTACCTTATCTACCTTTATAACTTATATTGGAAAAACCCGAACAGGTAACCCAACAAATAGGTAGAAATATATATATATATATATATATATATATATATATATATATATATATATATATTTAAAATTAAAAATACGCTCTCTCAAGAAAGAAATCACTTCAAAGCCTAGGTATTCACTCAACCTAGTGCTCTGATACCAACTGTGACGACCCGACTTTTTCTCCACAGAAAAGTCGTATCATCATGAAGAAAGAAAGAGATAGAAAAAAGAAAAGAAAGAGAAGAAAGAAGAAACAACATCAGAATCTCAACAGCGGAATGAATAAATTATATTAATAAAAAAAGTATTACATAGTTATACAACACTATCAGAGTTACATAGAATTTACATCACATACTTGACAGTTATAAAAACCTGTCTAGTTATACAACTCAATACAACTCAACAAAACAATACTAACACAGAGAACCCACAGCGGAACTATATATCTACACGCAGAAGCCTCCTGCTCCATTTGCTCCTCCATAATTCGTCAAAGCTAACCTAAATCCCTTGGCTACTCGTAATAATTTGAGTACCCAAGAGTTTAAGAAAACAGAAGATAAACTTTGGGTCAGACATGGGTCTGGTGTGAGTAACAGGTTAAAGTTTCTTAACTTTGAAAAACCTTTTGAAAAGAAAGGTATCACGTAAGACTTCCCACACTAAACATGGAAATGTTTTTACCTTACGCTAACCATAACATTTGATAGGAAATCCAATGATATTATAATAGGTCTACGGTTTTCAAGTAAAATGAAATAGCCAAAAAATTTACATTATTAAATTCCAGCTACTAGCCACAAAAGTGGGTAGTACAATCAAAACCGTTGGCAATTATTGGATTTTGGGTTCCATCAATGGCTTGGCTACTGGGGTACCGCCCGTCATAGTACGTGGCCTAGATCAACGTACCGAAGAGTACGCCCACTCTCCTGCAACACAAGACTGGAACCATCCCTTACTGGACAGTCCCGAACATGACAACCCCACAGTTGGCGTACGTCCAACTGCCCACACAGTCGAAATAAAAAGGGACCTTTAGACAGGGGAAAATCTTGTCCTACTTGGGCATGACCCACGTAGCCTTGCTGCACCTTCCCTGTTTTAGCCATTCCCGGTTGATGAGGCTTGAGGCTGCGATTACCTTTAGAGAACACATCTCTTAGAATGCTCATCGTCCATCTGACGATGTTCTGAAAGCATTCAATCCATACAAGTTCATTCCGGGTTCGAACGAAACCGAAGGCATTATCTCGTAACACTCATTTTGGAATCATCCTCAGAGTTAACGACAATAACCCTTGCACTCTGAATCTTTATCTCGAATCCGAAAGTACTACTCCGTCAAACTCATCTCGGAATCACCCTCAGAGTTATACTGACGAATATAGTTCTTACACCTCGAGTCTTCACTCTTCACAAGATATTCAGATAAATCACAAATTCACAATAGATAATCAACACTATTGTCACAACAGATAATTCCACATTATCATTATCAAAGATAATCTATATCGACATCGCAATGCAACCAATGCATCCATATCACTCAACGTTACTTATCTCATAACTGAGATTCAAACCATTCATGGCAAAAACATCATCCATCCATATAAGCAATGATAAATAATCACAATAAATATAATTAATTTAAAATAAATTAAATTAATTACATTATTCTAATTAATTTAATGTGAATTAAATTAATTACTTCATCAATATCAACTTGCTTATATCCCTATTAATTTATCAATCAATTAATTAATCATCAATCAATTATTCATTTTAATTAATCATCCCTGATTAATTAACCTTTAATTACATTCAAGTAAGTATCCACTAATTAATTTCTTAAATTAATTATACTTGATTACAGTTATTAATCTTTAATTAATTTCTTAATTAATTAACAATAAATTAACTACATTATCTCTAAATTAATTACATTAATTAATTCCTTTCCATTTATTAATTATTTCTGAATAAATCCATTCTTAATTACATCATTAATTAATGATTAATGATTTCTAATTACATTTTCTTTTTAAATTAATTACATTAAGTAATTAATCTTAATTTAAACAATAATTGTTAATCACCCTTTATTAACTCAATTTAGTAATTAACTTATCTTAATTACATCACCAAATAAATTAATTACTCATTAATTAATTATTTCTAATTAATCCCTTGATTAATTCACAAAGTAATTTTACTCAATTTACTTTCATCATCAAATCACTTCAATTAATTACATACAGTAATTACCCATTAATTACTTCCTTAAGTAATTTCTCTTAATTAAATTACATTAAGTAATTATACACCACAATCATCAAATGATTAATCTAAATTAATTAACTCTGAATTAATTAACTTAATCTAATCAAATTAAACTCAATTAATCAATTAGTAATTAATTTCTTAATTACTTCCATAAATAATTATACTTAACAATTTACGTAAATGATTATCTTTAAATTAATCAACCTAATTAATAATTAAAATTAATCACATTAATTAAGTATTAAATAATCCTTAGTTAATGACCTTCGTTAACTATTAAACAATTCATTAATTATTTTTCTAAAATAATTAACTTATTTTAATCATTATTAATTATAAATTAATTAATCATTAATTAACCCATTAATTAATCCTTAATTATTTAATTAATTAAGTGTTAACTATAATTTAATTAATCCTTTATTACTTGATTAATTAATTATTAATCATTAATTAAAATCAAATCTTATTTAATTAATAATTAATAAATTACAAGTTAATTACTCTAAGAATAATTAAATCTTGAACTTTGAGATTAAACCCTTAATTACTTTAAGTAATTATCCATTTTATTAATTTATAAAATAAATTAATTACTCATTTAATTATCCTAATAATTAAATGCATAACAAATCATTAAACTATAATTTAACTTCAACAAGTTTTAAGATAAATTTAAAACCTTTAAATGATAAATAATACTTTTCTTATAAAAGAGATTTTACAAAAGTTAAAACAAATTTTTTTTTAAATTCAAACATTTTCTTCATCATTCAAATTTGTTAAAATACTTAAATTTATAAAACTTAAATCTATTTTGAAACAAAGATTCAAATCCAAATTTGAATCAAATTTAAACTTTGTTTAAACATTTCTTTACATTTCAATTTCAATTTTAAATTTCTTCAAAACATTTTTTGAACAATAAATCCTTTAAAGTATTTTAAACAAATTTTAAATATAACTTATTTATTTCCAGCTATGATTCAAACTAAAACTTGAATTCATAATTTAAAGTTAGATTTAAAACTTAATTTAAATCTTTACTTAGTATTTTAAATTTCAGTTTAAAAATTTGAAACACGACAAATTTCTAAACTGCAGTAAACTAGCTCGAGCCAGACTCAAACAACTCGAGTAACTCGAGTATCATTCATTTTGAAATCATCAAACTAAAACTGACAGGTTTTACTCAAACCTGTACAAACAAACTCACCCGAGTTCTCTCAACACACTTCGAGACAAATAACCCCATGCTTCGAGACACACACGAGTAAACCCGAACAAAAACACGAGTACCGCTCTTTCCCAAACCAGCTGATACCCAAGAACCATATGCACCTGCACCACCGGAGTAACCATCTCCGACCCCTCGTGACCCCATACGCAAGTCGTCGACCACCTTCCAACTAATTTCCAACCACCAAGTGAACTGCAGAACCCCTAAATCGAAATTTAGCATTCGAGCTCAAAAACAACAGCAATGTCAAACCTGGAATTTGCTTCAAACACCAAGATCCGATCATCTGGAAAACTTCACTTCCGCCCTCGAACTCCTCCATACCCCATCTATCACCAGCTAGAATCACGAAGAACTCGATCATTTCTAGAGTTAGCGTCGACCCAATTTTTACTGATGAATAGAAACTAGGGTTAAATACTTTGATCCCAAATTTATACTGCCTCACTGCATTAATCCTTAAACTACCATTTTTTCTTACATCTACGATCATCACTCTATCACCAGAGAAAACCATGTCCACCCCGACCCCCTAAGTTGACAGAACCAACCCCAAATGTAATTTCTGGTTAAACCAGAAATACACAACCAAATTCAAACTAAAAATTCAAATTTTGGTTTTAAAAATCAAGTCATCGATAATGTAACCTGTTGATAATCTTAAATCAAAGAATTTCGATGATTAAATTCTTATTTTCAAAAATTGCTCTATTGCATTGGGTGTTTTTCAGAGACAATACAGTTTCATTTATTTTTTTATATTTAATAAATTAAAACTTAAACTTATGATACATACCATACTTTGTGTAAATCATAAACTATAACAAGGGTTTGAATATGAAATCATGGAATTTGATCAGGAATCAAACTTAGAATTCTAGAAACAGGCAGTAACATATATTCAACAACAAGCATATACACTCAGCAACCATACATAGGAATTTCTATCATATGCTTTCATATAATCATGACTATATCAGTAAATAATTTCAAGTAACTAAATTTACTTAAATTAGTTTGAATAAAAAATGTTACTCACCGATTTTAGGAGCAGAGCAACTATGTTTGACAAGCTTGAACCTAAAAACCCTATGTTGCTTCTTGTTTTACTTTCTTAAGCTCCCTGATTTTCAGCTACATGTATGATTCCAGAAAATGATGCAGGCTTTTGAAAGCTTCAGGTTGCTTCTTCTTATATTTTACTTTATAACTTTAATTTGCTCATAAAAACTTTCATCTGGTTTTACTGCAAATGTTTGCTCCCAGATTTCATTTGCAGGCTTTGATTGAACTTTATTGTTGCATGCAGGTTTGGTTGATTTAAAAACAGAAATTTGAGGAGATTTGCAGAATGAATTGCAATTCAGGTTGATGTATTGAAGGACTACATGTTTTAAGGATTTGCATTTCAGATCTAAAGAGGGTTTTAGATTTATTTTGAACAGATTCTATTTTGAAGAAAGATTACTGATTTTTTCTTGTTTTGATTTGAAGAAGGTGATTTCAGATTCTTTTACAGCTTAAGATTTCTCATGTTTTTGAAAAGAAAAAAATGAATAGAAAAAGAATAAGATGAGGAGTATTATGTTTACATAAGAAAGTTTTTTGATTTCATTAAATTAAAAGAAAAAGAAAAATAAAATTGGACACTTGTTTCAATTTTAACATTTGTCACTAAATTTAGTTTAGGCCTTAACACATGTCATTTTAAGTGTTAATAAACTTACACATGTATTAAGTATTTTAATTTTTAATTCTAAATTGTTTATAAAACTCTAACTTATTTTATAAGAGCTTTTAATTCTTATTTTATTTCTTATACAAATGAATTTATCTCTTTTTGTTTTTAAATTAAAAAGAAATGAAACAAACAAATTAATAATATAAGCTTATTCAAATATTTTAAATGTTTATTCTTTTAAATTTCACAACATCAAATTCAAATTTAAATTAATTTATCAAATCCAATTTTAAAAATTAAGTTATATATAGATGCATATATAACTCTTATTAAAATTAAAAATAACAAATCCTATAAAAAAAAATTATTTATTTTTATAAAACTAAGTATTATCATTATTATTTGAAAATAACAAACTAAGAAACAATATTAAATAATTTATAAAAAGATTATAAACAAATTAAGATCATTTGTAAATTTGTATTTCAAATTCTTATATATAAAATTTCAAGCAATATTTTAAAAAGAAAATAAGACAAAGCTTTTATGTTAATCAAATTTAAATCCATTTTTAAGCTAATTAAAATATAAGTTTAAACAAATAAGATTTACTCTAAGTATAAACCATATAATTATTTATTAAATTGCTTTGAAAAGTTAAATGTTAAATTTAAATCAAATTTCCAATTTATCAAATATAGACAAAAATTAGAAAATTGATTCATTTATTAAGTTCCAAATCAAAGTTTATCAATTTACAATATATACAATTATATATATTATAAATAGAAAACCATTTATTAGCTTTAAAAAAAACTTCCAATTTAAATATTTATTAAAAGATGATTTTTAGATCAATTTAAAATTTATTAACAAAAATTATCAAATAAAATTAATTTTTAACACGGATCATTAAATTTATATCGCCAAATTTCTGGGATATCACAATTATACACCTATTTATATTACCTCATTTATGTTGCCATTTTTGTTTAATGTATGTTAATGCATTCCTAGTAAAATGTTTAATCAAAATGTTAGCATGTTTGTTTAAATTCCCAATCTAATCACAGAGAGAGAGAGAGAGAGAGAGATGAAAGGTTCTTAATGTTGTATATTGCCTTAATTAATTACATAAATTTGTGTAGAGAATTTATTTTCATTTATTGTGTATTGATGCAAACTCAAATAAGTGTAACTCTGAGTTCATGGAAGGTTAGGAAAGTAATAAAGAGGAGATATAAGGTAGAAATTTGAATTCCAAAGGCAAGTTGGTAGCATACATTTGGTCAGTGCATTCCTTCATCATTATTCAATACATACCACATTTCTTTCCTCATTTTTGTTGTTTCTTCATTTCATTATTTCCTTCCTCTTTTTCTTGAAGCTGCATCTTCTTAAACATGAGTTTCATTTTATATGTGTACATATTTTTTTATTTTACCTTTCTTTACCTCTTTACAACATGTCTTACCACCAATTTCTAATGTAAAAAAATATATGAGTTCCGTGTTTACTCCATCTCATTTCATATTTCTACAGCCACTTCATTTCTTTTCATTTTGTTTTCCTTTAGCCTTCTTCCACAACCTCGTATTTTTTTTATATTTTGTAGCCTATATTTCCTAAAGCTTTCATTTTAGAAACGTGACATTCTCTTTTGTAATGACCTGAAATTTCGATCCCGAAAATTCCATATTGTTCAGGAAAAGAAGGAAGAGATAAAAGAAGAACAGAAACACCAACATCTCACAGTCGCAGCGGATAAAATATAATAACAAATAGTAACAGTTATACAAAGGAAAACTGTACTTGTCAAATTTCACTTTAATACATCAGAGTTACAACATTTACACAACATTGGACAGTTTAAAACAACATGTCCTAGATATACAGCTATATATCACATCGGAAAGATCCATACGTTCCTGCCATCCAGCTCGCCTCCTGAGCTCCAGAACGTCCTTACCTGGAAATCTGTAATACTTGGTCTGACCCGAGCATTACATCAAAGTAACATCCGGGTCAGGCTGGAAACCAGTGTGAGTAAACCATATAATATGAAATACCAAACCATTACACATGAGGATATCAACGTAACTCGTACCCTTTACGAATTCTCTTAGTCGACATTTATCACACAACAGTATCAAGTTAAATACCCATATTACACAATTCATTCCATTCCAGCCTGTTTAATACCAAATATTCAATATAAAGAATTTTGTAGATTACAAATCGAAGTGGTTCCGGGTATTTACTGATACTTGGCTCCGGTCTCTTCGAATCTCATGTCATCTTAACCCAAGTTATTAAATTAAATACATTCGACTTTAAATAACAGGATGAATTTTTTTTTTTTTTTTACACAGCACTTCATCATTTAATAGATAACCACATTATCACTATTACCCAAATATATCATATTTTAAAGCATTTCATATAAAAGATATCAACCAATTCAAGACTTTTAACATCATTCAATCACCCATAAGCAAGATCGATCACTTTCAAAAATTAATTTAATTTATCTCGAATTAAATTAATTACTAATCTTAATCATCTAGATTACCTTTACTTAATAATTATTAATTATAAACCAATTAATCAATCATCCTTTTATTATCCTTCTTAATTAATCATCCTTGACTAATTATTACAATAAGTAATTAACTCTTAATTAATTACACAAACTAATCATCCTACCATCACTTACATTGATTAATTTTCCTATAACTAATCACACTCATTAATTAACTAACCCTAAGTTAGTTTTTCTTAATCAATTAATCGTTAATTAATTACACTAAGTAATTAATTCTTAACTACTTCCATTAAGTAATTATCCTTAACCAATTCCACAAATGATTATCCTTAATTAATTATCCAATTAATTATCTTAAATTAATCACATTAATTTACCATTTCACAATCCCTAGTTAATGATCTTCATTAGCATTAATAATTTTCTAATTACTTCTCTAAGTAATTAAAGTTTAAATTAACCATTTTTAATTTCAAAGTAATTAATTCTTATTTACCAATCAATTCATCTCTAATTACTGAATTAATTAATTCTTAATTACACTTGATTGCTTAACTTATCAATCTCTAATCATTAATTAATAATCTTAATTATTTAATTAATAATCTTAATTACAAATTAATTAACCCTTAAATTAATTAACTTTTAATCCTTAACCATTTATAAATCAAGTAAATTAGTTACCCTTAACTAATTTCTTAATTAATTCTTTATAATTAATTAAACTAATTAATTATACTTAATTTTCTTAAATTAATCTAATTACATTATCAAGTTTATTTAAAATAAACTCTTTAAAAGGTTATAAATATTGAAATTCTTTAAACCCAAATAATTCTGCTCTCAAACCTTAAATAAAATTTCAACTTGAAATAACCTTTAGTTATTTTAAATTGAAAGGATTGAAAAAAATTGTACTACCAGATCAAATTTTTGAACTTAAAAACTTGTTATATCTTTCTTCGATAACCTGCTATCTCAAAACTCGAGCCATCATACAACTTCATCGAACCCAAACTCGAGTTTCCCACATCTACTTCTTCCTGATCCAATCAACTCAAAACTCTACCGATCAAATCTCGAGTTCACCCGTGTAAAACTTCCTTCATCCCGAAGCAAACAACACAGCGACACCGGCTGACATGGGTTGATCCCTGTGCACGTCCACAAGTCAGCGCAAGTGCTTCAGCCGCCACCACCATCGTCGAACAGTCATCGCGGACCACCCATCTCAATCTCGACCACCAGATTGATGATTCGACCTCGAAAACAAATTCTAGCAAAATGAACCCAACTGGAACCATCTTCTTCGACAATCTCGACTTGCCGATGACCACTCCGACCACCGGAGGCTTCGCCAATCCAGCCACAGCCTCACCACGAGCACTCGCATCGTTCCCCCATGACCGGCCACCTCTAGCTCACCCTCAACTAACGAATTAGTCACGTCGACATCGTCGACTAAATGGATTGTTAAACCCTAAATTTCATTCGACCGACCACCTCCATGACTGGAAAAATCAGCGACCAATTTTTCCAACTCCGTCCACCTCCAAAGCAACTCCAGCCACAAACTTGGAAACCCAAACTTCGCCGATCTCCAGAAAATACTCGAAACCCAATTTTCGACTAACATGCAATTCCCCTTGATTTAAAAGTCTAAAATCATAATTTCTATGCCTAAATTCATCATTCACAATTTAGAATCAGATTATAAGCTCAAAACAAGAATTTCAGAAATTGGAATTTGGACTTATAGTTGAATCAGACCTGTAGTTCTTCATTTTGAAATATATACTCCATAATTCTATTTGAAATTAATTTTTAAATTGAAATTATCATATTACAAACATTTTCTGTTTAAATTTCAAGGTTTGAATTTGACTGTATAGGTAGGTATAAATCTTCTTATCGTTGTTCAAGTGTTCTGGGAACACAATAGTATCCAGTAAACAACACAGCCATATACAGAAACATACAATGTAAACTAAAATCAGATAAAACTAATCCATGCAACCCAAGCTTATATCTTTGCTTAACAGATTAAACACATGCATCTCAAATTCGACCAAAATTTGGTTACTCACCTATAATAAGATGAAGAACAGAGCTTTGAAACCGAGGCCTAAAAACTGGAAGCTACCGCTCTTTTGAAAATTGAAAACTTGATCTCAGGTATAAAAACTTGGAAACCGATGTTGTATTTCCTTCTGACTCTCAGGTTTACAAATTTGGTCACAGGCTTTTGATTTATTTGATTTTTTTGGTGAATTGAAAATGTTCTACAGATTCTGGCTGTGGAGGTATGGATTACAGATTTTAATTTGAATGAATTTCTTATTTGAAGATTGTATTGATTTTCAGAATTGTTTTTTTTTTTGAGAAATGGTTTGAGAATTTGGTTTGAGTTTTGTACATGCTGAAGATTTCTTAAGCTTTTGAAAAAATTGGAAAAAGAATGGAAGGTAATAAAACATATTTATATAAGTAAATTTTGTGATTTTATAAAAATAAAAGAAAAAAATAAAATTTAAAATGCCACATGTTAAAACACTTAACATTTGTCATTTTTATTAGTTTACTTACTAACACTTGTTAAGCCCTTGGAGATTTACACTTGTAATTTAAGTAATCTTTACTTATTTTTAAATATTAATAAAAGCTTTTACTTAATTAATTAATTTACAAATACTTATCCATATATAAAAATTACTCTGAAGAAAATAAAACCAATTATATTTATAAATAAAAGCTTATATCTTATTTTAAAATGTTTAAAATATCCACCCTTTGAATTTCCAAATTTAAATCCAGATTCAAATTCAATTTAAAAAAAATCAATTTGATGTATATATATCACATATTTTTAAACAAACACAAATTCAATTTATATAATAATTCTCTATACATGAATATATACAACACATTATTATTATTGATTTGAAATTAACAATCTTACAAAAAAATTAAAAATAAAATAAAATGGAGATTATCACATTTGAATTTGTTCGATTTATAAATCAGTATTTTCAAGAGTCAAATCAGTTAACTTATCCAAATTTCCTAATGCTCAAAAATCCAGGTTATCACATTCCTCCCCCCTTAGAATCTTTTCGTCCTCGGAAAGGAACGAAGCCAGAATTTATTCAATACCCAAAATCAGATAAATTATTCTTTGATTATTTTTAAAACACTTTCAAAATCTACATAACATTATAAAATAGTTTTATAAAAATACTTTTTATAACTCGATGTTTCAACAAGTTCATCCTCGTTCTCACAGAAATTCGGCCATACGTTGATCAGGCGTAGGACTGAAAATCTACAAGTACTTGGTTAACCCGTTTTCAATACCCAGTGAAAATACTTGGAAAGTAATATACTGGTAATATAGAAATCATTTTTGAAAATAGAGAGAATTTCTTTTGGTGAGAATGCTCTGGAAATCATCACCCCCATCCATGGTCGCAGTTACATCCTGGGTTACGTTGCCATCGCAGCAAAAGTCCATGTAACTGTAGGCACTCCGCGCCCCTCGATTACGCCATGGAACCCACAACAGATCGTAGTTACATTCCAGGGTTACGTTGCCATCACAGCAAAAGTCCATGTAACTGTAGGCATCAGCGCTCTCGATTTTCGCTGTCAAAAATGAAACTTCTCCACTCCCACATAGGTCACAGTCTACCGATGTAAAATCAAAAGCAAATTGTTGGCTCTCAGCAGCATACACGACTTTTGCTATGTTACCATAGGTCGCAGTCTACCGATATAAAATCAAACGTAGACTGTTGTCTCTCAGCGGCACACACGACTTTCGCTATGGTCTGTAGTAGATCGTAGTGACATCAAGTTACACTGTCGTCACAGCATAACCCAAATGCCTCTGTAGGCCTCAGCGCCCCCGACTTTCGCTACATACTACACATAATCCTCAGGAACTAGTTTTGTCCGGACTCCTCACATGATCAACTTTAGAACCTCCCCCTTTAAGGCTCAAGGTAGTACCAACCTATGGTACACCTGAGATGTTCATTCCAAGGGAGCGCCTTTTCTCCAGAGCCATTTTCAAAACACTTTATACTATACATATATAGTGTCTTCCAAATCATACACCTAGTATGAATCACATATAAAGCTCCTTTACACAAAATCGATTATCCCAATATCGATAATTCTCAAGTTAGGCTTTCCAAATTCAATATTGATTTTACCCAAAAATCAAAAGCCTTTCAAAATCCAAAGGTTCAAAAAACCTTTTCCAAAATCCTCATAAGATCCTTTATATATATAAATATATATATATATATATATATATATATATATATATATAACCTTGAAAAATCTTTTAATCATTTCCAACTTGTATAAAATCCCTTTTTATACTTCAAATATTTTCCAAAAATCCTTTTCTTCCGGCAATAGATTCAACAAGGGGAGATTTACCTTATATAACAAAGATATATAACTTTGTTTATTCCAAATCAAATATTCAAATTTGATTTCTTATTTCTTTTCTATAAAGTGAACCTTTAATCATAGAAATATCCGATTTCCATTTTACTTCATTGTATATTTCAAAAAATATACCTTTCATTTCAAAAAACCATTTCACATTTCTTATCCACAAATTCACAATACCAATTCAAATCCGTACGATATACACATATCATTCGTACGGTATATCAATCTGATCGCTCACTCGATCACACAATTTCACTTCCGAACTGGTATCGTCCACCCGACTCTCTAGTGCAGACTCAGATCTGGTTTCTTGATCGGAAACCGTCATTCTCCTTGCATAGCTATAACTATGATAGAGAATATCCAGAACCAATCAACAATCCATATCCAGGTTCGTCGTCGAAAATCGAGTGAAAAATCCCAACTCAGATCGATATAACTATTTCGAAATTCCGTGCTCGAATCTGGATCAAATCACTATGCAAATAGAATAATATACATACATCTTATGTATTTATCTTTATTGATTATTAGCCAAATCAATCTCCTTTTCTATTCACATTCACTTTAATTTCTTTTCACTATTCACGGTTGCTTCAATCCCATTTGGATTATCACTTTAATTCTTATCTCAATGGGTATTTAATTATAAACAGTTTGCGTTCTGACCATCTTAAATTTAGAAAATTGCTTGAAAGGTTAAAAATATATAGGTAGTTGAAAAATAATTATTGGTTTGTAAAATAACTGTAAAATAGTTAAGTAATTGTAAAATAGTTGGAAAATAGCCAAATAGTTATAAAATAGTTAGATAATTACAAAATAGTTATAAACAGGAATTAGTTATAAAACAGTTGAAAAATAGTAATTTATTTATAAAACAGCTGTAAAATAGTTAAATAATTTCAAAAATAATTATAAAATAAGTATAAAATAGTTTGGGGTTTAAAAAGAAAGGTTGTATATATAAATAACTTGGAGAAGTAAGTTTATATTAAAACAATTTATTTTGAAAATAGTCTATAGCCAAACTGTTCAATTCCAATCTCTATTCCCATCAATTCAATTTAAATTTCCATTTCTATTTAAATTGACTCAATTCCAATTTAAATAACTTCAATTCCCATTGAAATTGATTTAATCTCAACTCAAGCTGAATTAACCTCAACTTCTTCCCAAATCCACATCAAATTCCATTTGAATTTAAAACTATTCAACTTTAATCACAAATTCAAATTGTTTAAATCAATTTGGACTAATTTGAAATTGAACCCACTTCAATTTCAAACCAATTCCAGTTTGAATTAATTCCAATTTCCATTTGGATTTTTCAATCATAATTCCAATTAATTCAAATCAAATTCAATTTGAATTAGTTCTATTCAAATTTCAACTTAAACCATCTCGAATTATACAAATTCAAGTTATATTTTCAAATGTTGTTTTAACCTCTTAAACCAATTAACCTTTATTTTTAAAGTCTTTGTACAATTTAATTCTTAGTCCAAAATGATTCCATTTCATCTTAATAATAGATATATTATCACACCCATTTCTTCATTTATTTAAACAAATCCAATTTCAGCTTAAAGATAATTAATAATAACAGGATGGTATCATTCAAATTATTTAAAACATCTATCCATTTCCAATTACTAGATCTCAAACCCATTTTGAGATCACACAAACTCCCAATTCAAATCAACCATTTTAACTTCCAAGTTATATCCTAATTTCACCTTGAAATTTCCAAATCAGGTTGATCAATCAAACTTATTTAACTTCACATTAATAATCTTCCCACTTATAAGTTCAAAAACTTACTTCACTTTGGGTTTCACATCACATTCCAAGGAAAATTCAAAACTCAACCTTAGAATTTATTTCTTATTTATTCCCTTTACACACTAAGTTACTTTGATTTTTTAACCACCCTTGGTTTTTAATTCAAATCAAATTCCTTTAAATTTTCAAACAACTCTTGTTTGAATTAGAACCCTTTTCATTCCAATTCATTAAATAATATTATCTATTATTTCTTTATTACTTTGAAACAATTCAAATGTTTATAGACTTAGATTTTTAAAAACTTCACAATTTAAAACCTACTTCAGTTTAGAAGTTATACTCATATTCAGTTCCAATTTATAAGTCATACTTGCCTAAATATTTTACTTCCCTAAAACATTTCATTTTGCTTACTCATTAATACGCATTTTATTACTAAACACAACAATCATTTATGATAATAACCAATACTATCATATCTGGAAATCAATTCATTATTATCTTATTTTGAAACTCTTCCCAAATTTAAGATTTTATTTGCAGATCCATTTCAAACTTATCTTTATCTAATTTCAGTTGGTTGTATTTCTATTACCACTTAATTTAATTCCAATATTTAACAACCAATTGCCTTAATATTTATTAGAAAGAAATATTACTTTATATTTCAAAATATATTCTTATATAAAATCATTTAAAATCTTATATAAGAAAATAACAAGTACACTCTCACACACACACACACACACACTCAACTCATTCTAGGGTACCTATTGACCCTATTCCTTAATAAGTATTCCCACCAGAGCCAAGGTTCTCACTTAAGCTTGCTCTGATACCAAATGTAATGACCTGAAATTTTCGATCTCGAAAATTCCAGATTGTTGAGGAATAGAAGAAGAGATAGAAGAAGAACAGAAACACCTACATCTCACACTCGCAGCGGATAAAATATAATACAAATAGTAACAGTTATACAAAGGAAAACTGTGCTTGTCAAATTTCACTTTAATACATCAGAGTTACAACATTTACACAACATTGGACAGTTTAAAACAACATGTCCTAGATATACAGCTATATATCACAGCGGAAACACTCCATACGTTCCTGCCATCCAGGTCGCCTACTGAGCTCCATACGTCCTTACCTGGAAATCTGTAATACTCGGTCTGACCCGAGCATTACATCAAAGTAACACCGGGTCAGGCTGGAAACCAGCGTGAGTAAACCATATAATATGAAATACCAAACCATTACACATGAGGATATCAACGTAACTCGTACCCTTTACGAATTCTCTTAGTCAACATTTATCACACAACAGTTTCAAGTTAAATATCCATATTACACAATTCATTCCATTCCAGCCTGTTTAATACCAAATATTCAATATAAAGAATTTTGTAGATTACAAATCGAAGTGGTTCCGGGTATTTACTGATACTCGGCTCCGGTCTCTTCGAATCTCATGTCATCTTAACCCAAGTTATTAAATTAAATACAATTCGACTTTAAATAACAGGATGAAATTTTATTTTATTTTATTTTTTACGCAGCACTTCATCATTTAATAGATAACTACATTATCACTATTACCCAAATATATCATATCACAAAGCATTTCATATAAGAGATATCAACCAATTCAAGACTTTTGACATCATTCAATCACCCATAAGCAAGATCGATCACTTTCAAAAATTAATTTAATTTATCTCGAATTAAATTAATTACTAATCTTAATCATCTAGATTACCTTTACTTAATATTGATTATTATAAACCAATTAATCAATCATCCTTTAATTATCCTTCTTAATTAATCATCCTTGACTAATTATTACAATAAGTAATTAACTCTTAATTAATTACATAAACTAATCATCCTACCATCACTTACATTGATTAATTTTCCTATAACTAATCACACTCATTAATTAAATGACCCTAAGTTAGTTTTTCTTAATCAAATCTTAATTAATTACACTAAGTAATTAATTCTTAACTACTTCCATTAAGTAATTATCCTTAACCAATTCCACAAATGATTATCCTTAATTAATTATCCAATTAATTACCTTAAATTAATCACATTAATTTACCATTTCACAGTCCCTAGTTAATGATCTTCATTAACTATTAATAATTTTCTAATTACTTCTCTAAGTAATTAAAGTTTAAATTAACCATTTTTAATTTCAAAGTAATTAATTCTTATTTACCAATCAATTCATCTCTAATTACTGAATTAATTAATTCTTAATTACACTTGATTGCTTAATTTATCAACCTCTATCATTAATTAATAATCTTCATATTGAATCAGACCTGTAGTTCTTCATTTTGAAATACATACTCCATAATTCTATTCGAAAATAATTTTTAAATTGAAATTATCGTATTACAAACATTTTCTGTTTAAATTTCAAGGTTTGAATTTGACTGTATAGGTAGATATAAATCTTCTTATTGTTGTTCAAGTGTTCTGGGAGCACAATAGTATCCAGTAAACAACACGCAGCCATATGCAGAAACATACAATGTAATTCAACTAAAATCAGATAAAACTAGTCCATGCAACCCAATTATATCTTTGCTTAACAGATAAAACACATGCATCTCAAATTCAACCAAAATTTGGTTACTCACCTGTAATAAGATGAAGAACGGAGCTTTGAAACAGAGGCCTAAAAACTGGAAGCTACTGCTCTTTTGAAAACTGAAAACTTGATCTCAGGTATAAAAACTTGGAAATTGATGTCATATTTCCTTCTGACTCTCAGGTTTACAAATTTGGTCACAGGCTTTTGATTTATTTGATTTTTCTGGTGAATTGAAAATGTTCTACAGATTCTGGCTGTAGAGGTATGGATTACAAATTTTAATTTGAATGAATTTCTGATTTGAAGATTGTATTGATTTTCAGTTTTTTTTTTTTTGAGAAATGGTTTGAGAATTTGGTTTGAGTTTTGTACAGGCTGAAGATTTCTTAAGCTTTTGAAAAAATTGGAAAAGGAATGGAAGGTAAGAAAACATGTTTATGTAAGTAAATTTTGTGATTTTATAAAAAGAAAAGAAAAGAAAATCAAATTTAAAATGCCACATGTTAAATCACTTAACATTTGTCGTTTTTATTAGTTTACTTACTAACACTTGTCATATTAAGCCCTTGGAGATTTACACTTGTAATTTAAGTAATCTTTACTTATTTTTAAATATTAACGAAAACTTTTACTTCATTAATTTATTTACAAATACTTATCCACATATAAAAATTACTTTAAAGAAAACAAAACCAATTACATTTATAAATAAAAGCTTGTATCTTATTTTAAAATGATTAAAATATCCACCCTTTGAATTTCCAAATTTAAATCCAGATTCAAATTCAATTTTAAAAAAATCAATTTGATGTATATATATCATATATTTTTATACAAACACAAATTCAATTTATATAATAATTCTCTATACATGGATATATATACAACACAATATTATTATTAATTTGAAATTAACAATCTTACCAAATTTAAAATAAAATAAAATGGAGATTATCACATTTGAATTTATTCGATTTATAAATCAGTATTTTCAAGAGTTAAATCAGTTAACTTATCCAAATTTCCTAATGCCCGAAAATCCGGGTTATCACAATTTTTGTCCCTCCACCTTCATTTCTTTATTAATAAATAACCTTCCACTTTATTTCTTCTTTTATAATTTGTTAGGTTTGTGTCTCCTAACACCCTATATTCATATAGTTTAAATTATTCTTTGCTGAAGTTATAATCTCATCAGCAAATTGTTCAGTTTTTAAAATTGTTCCTTCGTTTTTTCTTGTCGCCACTTCATTTCCTATTTTTAGATCTCCATTTCAAATATTCCTTTCTCCAAATCATTTTAATGTGAACTTGCAAATTCAAAAGCTCTCATTTTTGCAAATTCAAAAGCTTTCTTTTATGAAACATGAGTTTCATTTTTTTTTTTGCATTTTTCCTACATGTCCCGCCCTCATCTTAGTTTGTTCTTCCATCTCAACCTGAAGCCTTATCTTGAGAAAAACGTAAGTATTAAACATTGTTTATTATTTTATTTAAATGCGTACCAATTACTATTTTAATAATTTTTCTTATAACAAGAATATCTTTTGCATATAAACTTCAATTTCATGCTCGGTTTTTTCTATTGGAATTTTGGGCTTTTATTGGATTTAGATCGATTATAAATCAATGGTGAGTGATTTAACCTACTCACAAATATTAAACCTTCTTATGTTAGTTGAATTAAATTTATGATGGGATAAGAATATTATTGGTTGTTGTTTGGTAATTTAATTTGACAACTTAATTTAATTTGAATTTACATTGAATTTAATTGCCATATAAATTAATATTGAATTTAACTTGTTAGTTAAATACCTGATAATTATAACTAGTTATTTGTTGTGATTTATTGGTTGATTTGAATGTTGACAGTGATGGATGTTTAATTATTGATATTTGGATGATTGGATGTATGTTTATTCATATGTTGTTATCACGCTACAAGTTCCCTTAGTTTATTATTAGTAAGTCACTACAGGTTGAAATGATACATACGCGAATGGAATTATAGATTAGGGAAAAATCATTAGGGTTGAAATGATAAACTCAAGCGATTTTATGGATTTTGAATTTTTAACACAGGATTGCGGGTTGAAATTATATATATTCGTAAATATATATTTGTTGCAGATTAAAATGATATATATCCGCATCACTTGACCATAATGTAGAAAATTATATAAAGACACTAGATTGGTTAAATTAAATGATTTTAACTCCTTATTTTTGAATCTAGTTAAATGTTATTTTGAAATAAAAATTAGATTTATATAAACTGATTATTTCCAAAATCCAAGCTTTAAAATGTTGAAATTGAAATTGGTTTAAATGAATTGTTTAAAGAAGTAAGTTGGAATTTTAATTTGAATTTTGAAATATAAATAAAATTTATCAAAACTGAATTATTATAAATGTTTGAATATTTAAGCTTTGAAATCTATTGAATTTAAAGTGGTTTAAATTGTAGTTCAAAACTGGATTTGAAATCAATATAAATTGAAATGGTTTTAATGAGAATTTGAACTGAAAGATTAAAAATTGAGTTTTGTTGATTTGAAATCTAGATATGTTCTATATATATTGAAATGAAAGAAACGGTTTGATTTGATACTATTTTCAAAATAAATTATTTAATATAAACTGTTTAAAAATCTATTATTTTAAAATTTAGATTATTTAGATTTTCGAACTACTTACTATATAAACCATTTCCAATTATCAAACCATTTTATATAAAAACTATTTTAGTTTTTTTAAAATCATTAAACTATTAAACTATTAAAAACTAATTTAACTATTAAAGCTATTTTAAATCTATTTTAAACTATTAAAACTATTTTTAACTATTAAATTCTATTTAAGCCTATTAAAACTATTTTAAACTATCAAACTATTTTAAACTATTTAAACTGTTCATGACTATTCAAACTATTTAAAAATATTCAAATGGTACAAGGCTGAGTTCTTTATATCTAAATCTTTGATTTAAATGCGAATATTTGATATGATGGTTTAATCTATTTCATGTTTATGATTTTTGAAGTGAAACTGGATATGAAATAAAGTGAATATGATTTTGAAATGATTGTGATTTGGAAGTTAATATGATTTTTGAAGTAAAGAATGATTTCGAAAGTGATATGATTTTTAAAGTGAATATGATACTTTGATATGAAGTATGAACTATTTGAAATGTAAAAAAAAACATATGTGAAATAAGCATTTGGTTATTAAAGAGACCGGGATCAGATATTGTCATACTCTCCGCCAATACCGAAAATCACTTTAACAACTGTGTGCATGGTGGAGATTCCAGAATGAAGTAGGTGGTTTGGCCAAAGATTCTATATGAGGTATTTAGGTAACCCTGACTCCCCTGAGTCAACTTGATGTGGCTAAAATAGGAGCCATGCCACGCCAAGTGAGGTCGCGCCTCCGATCGGCTGCATTTCTTCGATACTATATTATGACTTTGGGTTGATTTGGTGGCCATCCCTCGATTGATTATGGAAGTGTATTCCGAGGTGGGCGATAGTAATTGCTATGCCTTACCACCAGTCCGGATTCGTAGAATGGTAGTATCCTACCCTGGGCATTGCCTCGCATGCCTTGTCACGTGCCTTATTACGTCTTCTACGAGTTTGGTTTGTGTCGTACCTATAGAGTGTTCCTGATAGCCATCAGTTTATGGTGGAGTTCACAATATTTGTATAGACTATGACATTATATAAAATGTGTTTAGGGGGTATGGGTAACGCCTTAATGCTATTTTAATACTTTACTTTACTGTAGACACTATTATAAAAGCGTATTGTACTATGTATGTAGAATGTTTACGAATCCTTAGAAGATGGAAATCATAAACATCGTTAAAGTTATTGCACTCACGTTGACATTGGATAGGAGATGTCAAACCCTATAAACATCTTTGACCCGTTACACACATATTTATTTACTTTTTATCTAGCTTACATAAAATCTTTTAGTTCTGACTCGAGTGTTTCGTCTTTTCAATTCGCTCGGGTCAGTTTGAGCTTTTCAGTGTATCGAAGACTGCTTTAGAGTACGAAGACGGAGATTTGTATATTATTATTTGTTATATTTATCCCATTGCATCATGTTGCTACACTACATTGTTATTTATTTCTATTGTATGTAACTCTGATTTGTATTGTAAAGTGTAATCAAATGTTATTTGTAAAACATCTTCATGAACTGTTTATTTGACTATTATATTTTGTCATTCCGTTGTGAGATTCTGTGTTTTGTTTTTTTTCTTTCTTTGTCTTTTTCTTATTTACCCATAACAATCCTCCATTTTGAATGGCTTGGTTCTGACATGTGTGGCTTATTGTCGGTTTAAACCGTCCAAAAAGGTGGGTCGTTACAGTACTATAATTAATAATAAATTTTATTATTAAACCAAGGGGTTTGTTTTAGGACTAGCCAAGTTGATTGTGGATAATATTGGAATTTTGACTAATATCAAATTCCATATATCCTAAAGTGATATAGTTTTCATGAAGAGAACGTGTGTAAATAATCGTCATCAAAAGGTACTACTTAACAAAATGTGAAAATAGATTTTATCGAAAAGATCTATAAGCGATGAATTTGTCCAAACTATCACACCACTAGCTAAGGTGACATGTCAACATTAATATTTAAATTGTTCAATGTAAACCGCTGACCGAATTTCTCTAAGTCCCACAAAAGCATTTGTGAATCCTTTGAAAAACCACAGAATTTATTAGTTTATAAAATGTTATAAATTAATTAAATTTACTAATATTTAGGAAAATTTGATTCTTAGTATGTTTGATGTTTTGGGTGCTGTTTGAAATTACCTAGATGTGTATATAAAAGTTATATATGCACATATCGATATACGATATCAATGTGTTATTAACTGTGCTTTATATGTAGTTAATTACTTAACGAGCTTTTAGAAAACTAGTCCATGCTAGGGGACATGCTTGGTCGGCCATGTTATGGAAGGAGGAAGGATTGGCTTGAATGAAAATTAATTAGGAATAAAGAAGGAATGTTTTAAAGAAAGAAAAGAAATGTTTCTATTTTTCCTTAAAATAAATTTATCCGATTTATTTCCTTATTCAATTTTCTTTTCCTTCTTATTCCCTCATCGATGGATAACTCCCCATCTCTTTCATTGCTGAAAATTTTCTCTTCATTCACCCTAAATTATGTCAAGAAATTTTAAAAAGTGGTTTATCCTTTTCTTGCAAAGTTGTGTGTTGATTCAAGAATCTAAGGAGGGATTCCAAATCAAAGTGTCACTAATTGGACAGGTCTAAAAGGTATGATCGAAATTAGATTTTTTTCTCTCTTGGGTATAATGTACTTATCACAATTATATATATAATCTCGACTTAATTTAGAATTTGTAATGTAATTTATAAACTTGTTAAATGATATGTACTGCTTTAGAATGATAAATTAAAACAAAATTTGTATATGTATAATAATATGTTTTAGGTTGTGAATGTATGTTTTAACATTGCCTATAATAATATTGTAAATATATTATATAATTGAATGTTTTAGTTTAACTTTTAATCATACCTGAAATATAGATATTATTGATATCTTGTTTAATTTGATGTATGAAATTTTGGTTTTGTGATATTTTGATTGTTTTAAAAAGCAAATTTTTTTGTTATTTGCACCGAATTATACACACATACACATGTCGATGTGTGTGTATTTGCAAATACATCAGAAAGATTTATTGTAAGTTGGATGCTTGTTTTGAAATAATTGGAAATTATTTTGATATATATGTGTGTGTGCACGCGCGCATGCGCATGTATACATACATGCATACATACATATATAGGATTTTTTTTTTGAAATCCACTTACTTCATCCATTGTGAAACAGATTGAGTTCCTTCATTATCAATTTTTTATTTCCTAATGCAACTTATATTGCATCATTGATATCATAATACTTTATTGTTTTTTCAATGGTGGGGTCCACCTTTAACTTTCTTACAAATTTGCACACATATACTACTTACACTGCGACACTATTCAAGGCTATGTACATAGCCTTTGTAGTTCCACAACATCTCATTTGGAACATTTTTAATTTAAATAACCTTTTCTAAGAGTAAATGTGAATTAAAGGTTGAATTACTATGTTCGATGTCACTTATGATGTTTGAGTTCGAACACGCCTTCATAAAGAGTATATTGTTTCCATAAACAATTCTTTAGTATTTCATAAAATCTCGAGAATACTCTAAACCATCGTTTAGTGGTGTTAACTTGAATTTAATGTTCATTCATCATGTAAAGTATGGAATTGAATTTCAATCCCATACATAACATAGCGTATATGTTGGTTCCTATAACCGATGTAAGAGGAATCATTTGTATATGCTCCATATTAAACATTTTGATACAACATCTATGTATAAAGCTTAGGACTATCCAAATATTCCCTTATACTGATTATAACAGATGTCCTTTTCAAATCCTTTATCAAGAATTAAACAAGTAAACTTTAACTGATTTTAACATGGGTAGATCATTAGCAACCATTAGCATGTTATTTACGTTGAGTAGTAGAAATTATTTATGTAACGACTCGGTATCAGAGGATATTAAAATATTAATATAATTTTTTTATAGGTTTGTACAATTTTATGACTCTGGAAGATATGGTCATAAAGGAAAAGTGGACTTACCATACAAAAGACATGGGTGTTTGAAGATGTGGCCATATACTTAGAGTGGTTATAATGGAAAACCGGACTTATCGTTTGGAAGATAGGGCTTTTTGAAGTTTCACTTGATTTTGAACAACTTAGTGGGTAATTAAGTAGATTACTAGCCGGGCGAATTTTGGGATTAGCACCCAAAAAGGGCTGATGGGTCTCCTTGCCATTTCATACTTCCTAAAATAGTTAGAGAAGCCACCATTAACATTATCTAGCCTTAAACCACTCTAAACATTACTTTAATTAGCCAAATCTTGTCATTAGAAGGAGATTAGCTAGACTAGCACTTGGCTTTGGCAGATTTGGTATTGGAGATACTTAGGAGCAAATGCTCATTCTTGGATTCCATGTTCGTTTGGATTACTTAGGTATTAGGTGAGTGATTAAGATCTCTAACTTGCTAATCATTTAATATGCACCTTAAAATGATGTTTTAAAATGATTTTTGGATCCTAAAACGTGTTTCAAACTTTAACTAATCCCATACGTTAATTTGAAATGATTTTACAAAGTTTGGTGAAATTAGTGTTTTTATGGATCTCCTTGTTCTTATGGTTTACTATCCTCTTAGTTTCTAGTTTGATGTGTATGGATGTTTGTATGCCTGAATATATTTTAGAGGTTAATTACTTGAATGTACGCTATTTGTTTGGTTAAAAACGCCGATCGAATGGCGACAACAATAAATTAGGAGCAGAATCTTGAATTGATGATGATACAAGAATTTGACTTCATCCAAATATGGTGCGAACTGTATGGGGCAACAAGGAAGGCCTCATAAGGAAAGACTTCAAGTTTCCAATCGTTTGGAGTTCGCTCCTCGAGTTATAAGCAAATGAGGACGGATCGGTGGTTGTGTACAAGTCTTAGATCAGTGGAGGAGTGATTCGAGTTTTGGGCATGGATACTTAAAGATTTTGAGAGGTATACTTCAGGTCACTTTGCATATTATATTCTAGTTGTCTTAGGGAGTGAATAGCTATGTACAGGCTTGATGAAGAGTTGTGCTAGTCCTTGGATAGGTGAAGCTTGCTGAGGCATGGTTCGATGATGTTTTGTGTGCATCTTGGAACAGCAACATTCTTGGATCAATGAGAGGCTTGGATCGGTAAAGTGTTTTGGTTCAATCAAGGAGATAAAATTACCTAAAATCTGGCTAAGTTATATGGTTCGGTACCAATCCAAGGAGGTGCAAGATTAGGGTTTGTTTGGGGAGAATGAGGTGAAATGTGGAATCATGTAGCTTGGTCCAATGGTGGAACATGGATCGGGGTAGCATGGATCGGTGGTAAAAGCTTGGTTCGATAGGATTTGGATCGGTTGTGGGAAGACAAGGGTTGCTTTGAGTCCTTTATGTGTTTGATATGGGACATTTGTGCATCTACTTCGAGTCATGCCCACACATGAGTTGGCTTTGAGTTGTATCCCAATTTCTTCATACTAATGCTCGGATCGGCACCAAGTTGTGAACTTTATGGCGAACTATCGTTATCGTGATTTGGCGATGATGATTTTTTGATGGGAAGTGATAGCTTCGATGATGGGACAGTTGTATAGCGGACTATGAATCAGATTGAAGGAGATATTGGAGGAAGGTTACTTGACAAATAATGATATTCTACGACTAACGACGATTGTCGAGAATTTTTTCAAACCATGAAGACTTCAGACAGGGGTTATGAGATAATTTTCTAGGACGTGCTTAAGTAAAGACACACTTTTTGAATAGTTTAAACGAACAATTAATCACACAATGTCCACTCAAATTGAACGGAAAGGCGGATATTTAAAGTAAATGAAGAAGAAAAAAAGAAGAAGAGAAGAGAAAAAACTAAATAACATAAAATCTCAGAGCGGAATGAATAACTTATAATATACAACAAATCTTTACACAAAACAAACTGAAATGTATGTGTATACACACATCGAACAAAGTATACTAACCTTTTCAGCATGGACATTTATAACAGCATATCATTACAATTGTTGATAAATACATCAATAAATGCATCGGAAAATAACCATGTACGTAAATACATCTTTAGGCCTCCAACTCGTCTCCTTAAGCTCCAACCATCCAATATAGATCTGTAATATGCTCGGTTTGACCTAAGCATAATGATAAAATAACACCCGAGTAAGTCTAGAAAACAAGCATGAGAAAACACATCCAACTGGATTTCAAAGTTATAGGAACGTTTGAAAGCAAAAGTATATCGTAAGACCATGCCGCACATAACACAGACAAGTTTTTATCTTACAGTAACCAAAACATTTTTATAAAAATTCCTCTGATGTTATAATAATGTCTAAGAATGGAAATAATAATAATCAAGAGACATGATGCTAGTGAGCGTACATCACAATAATACTAGGTATATAATCAAAAACCGATAAGGCATATTCGCTAATTGTGTAGGATTCCATGAAGGTGCCATCAGTACTTCGAGAACGGTCCACCTGCACAAGGATCAAAGATATCCTTTCGAAGCAGCATATATCCCTGGTGATGTACCATAAGAAAAACATAATTGGACTCGCTAAGACTGAGTACATCGCCCTATGCATGCATAACAATTGTAAGTAACGTTTAGTTGGAGCCAACTACACCCTATGGGTTTGCCAACCCTACTGGTCATACCTTCTATCTCTGGTTTTAGTCATTGTCGCTGATGAGGCTAAGTCCGGCATTCTAGCTCACACACTTCCATCAAAATAGATCATGAAATCCCACATGGATTCTGATACCTCAATGGGTCTCGGAACCACACATGAATTCCAACATCTCAATGTATCGCAAAATCCTCCATAGAACCATATATGGTTTCGGAGTGATCACGGTTTTCGAGTCATCTCTTACGAGTACACTCTTTCGCTTCCCTAGCACTCCAAAAACCAATCGTCGATTTTTCGAAAACCTCAATACTGGTTCTTTTGGAAATAATCGGACAATACATAAGAATAGGAATCACCCGCTAATCGTTTAAGTGGACTGATCTCCTCATCATTTGTCCTAGAAGAACAAAACGAGTTTATACGTATAGTATAGCACCACCGAAGGTAACTGTACCATATGATTCCCATGTTTCTTGTAACGACACGTATTTTACGTGTCGAAAAATCGTAGAATAGTTGTCATCAGGTCGTTAGTATTGTTTGAGTCAACCAGAGTTAGATCGTATCGTGCTTAGGTCGGAGGAGTGACCTATAGAGTTTGACCGACCTATGGAGTTTGGCCGACCTATAGGAAGAGAGAAACCTAGTAGTTGTAGCGACTTAAGATATGGTCCGATCTAAGAGTTTAGCCGACCTAAGGGGTAACGGCTTAAGGTTTGGCCGACTTAAGGTGGTTAGTGGTTTAAGGAGATGGGCCGACCCAAGAGCTAGCGACCTAAGGGGTGGATCGAGTTAAGGAGGTAAGGTGACTTAGGCAGTGGACCGAGTTAAGGAGGTAGGGCGACTTAGGCAGTGGCCGAGTTAATAATTTAGGCCGACCTATAGTAGTAACCGACCCATAGAATTGACCGACTTAAGGTGATTGGCCGACCTAAGGGAACTAATGGCTTAGGGAATGCTGACTCAAGGGTTAGTGGCTTAAGGGGTTAAGCGACCTAAGGCTTAGGTCGTGAACGAGTTAAGGGTGTTAGGTCGTTGGGTCGCTAAGCCGTGTGTGTTGAGTTGTTCCTTGTGTTAGGTCGACAGTGTAGTTAAGTCGCTAGGTCGTCTCTAGCGTTAGGTCGGCAGCAGTGTTGAGCCGTGTTTGTGTTAGGCCATGTGTTGTGTTAGGTCGGTAGGTTGTGGGATTCTTGAGTCGTAGGTCGTTAGGTCGGCGACGACTCAAGGGGACGGCCGACTTAAGGAACTTCCAGCCCATAAATAGAAGTGCCTATCTTCATTTTTGGAATCCGGATTTTGAAGCGACGAAGTGCTGCCATTTTGAGAGCTCGACTACAACACTTCTTCACTTCTTTTCTCCACTCTAATCTAGTGCTTCCTTGCATCCAAGATTGAAGATCAAATCGAAGATCCAAGAGCCAAAGTTGAAGATCTCCATCCATCGAAGAGAGAATTCATCATTTGAAGGGAAACCTTGTCGGATCAAGCTAGATCCTTTGCTGTCCAGATCTGGAGTTTGTTGTTTTTGAGGTGTTTAGGTGATTCAGTGAGTGGTGGTTATCTCTCACACGGACCCAAAGGAGTATATTGGATCGGTGGTTTGTTTGCGTGTTAAGGATAGTGATTTCATGCATTTTCCTTAAGTCTGCATGTAGATCCATTGTTCATAAAGTTTTGATATCCATTTTACTATATGGTAACCTATGCTAGTTCATTCATCAAGATATTACTTAGAATTCATACTTGTTAGATTTGGACCCCATTAATTACGAAATTGCCATTATTGTTATAACTGTTTATTTAGATCTTATTTGAATGATTGATTACTTGGATGAATGATTGATTTGATTTATTAGTTGATTAGTGATTGAATTTGGACAAGTTGGTCGAAGATGATTCAAAAGCTAAGTGGAAAGGCTCTTGAATAAGGAAAGCTGCTCGTGGCATGTGAAGCGGATGATAAAGCTCATATGGATAGATTTGATCATGATGTTGAGATGAGACTTTGCTATGATGTGATGAGGCAAAGCATGATGTTGAGATGGGACTTTGCTATGATGCGATGAAGCAAAGCAGAATATGAGAAAGCCTTGGTTTAATCCAAACGGGATCATTCCAAGCATGTTGGTAACTCGGTGATGTGGTCTGAGTTTGTTGATAATGGTTGGCTTGAGAGGCGCTTGAGCTATTATGTGAATAGTCGTCGGGGAGGATGACTAGAAGTCCGAGATCTCATCGTTATTGAAGGTTCTAGCATGCTCAAAGCAAGAGTACGTTGGGACGGGTCACGACGACGTCTCAGACACGGGTCACGATGACGTGTTAGTACTTTGGGCAGATTCGATAGTCCTGGGCACAGGTCACGACGACGTGCGGAGTTATGTCTAGAACCGGGGTTACCATTATCCCTTGGCGGACGGATGAAATAATGGGCCAACCATTCAATTAACGGTGTAATCGAGGCAATGATAACAGTGATAGCCAGAGTCATGGATGTTTGGATGTTTTGGTTGTATCGTCGCTTAGGCCAAGAGCGATGTTTTCGGGGTGCTTACCTGATCTTGGTTTAGGCCTTGGGGGTTTGTACTTGGAAAACATTGATCTTGACTCGAGTGATAATTGCTTTACTTTAATTGTCTGCTTTGCTATGTTTGTTTCTGCTTAGCTGTGTCTGGGGCTATCACTGTAGAAAGAGGTGGAGTGGGATGGTTGAGTTCCTATTCCTTTTTACCGTTTATGCTCTTTTGGTATGTTTGATAGTTGATTTACTGCTCACTAAGACTTTTGTCTTACTCAAGGTTTTATGTTTAACTCTTATTACCTTGGGCTGTTCATCCATGTTGGGATGGGCAGACTAGGTAGCAGGTGACAGGTGCTGTTCTTAGTGACTAACGCTGTTGATGACGAAGACGAGCTGGAGGCTTTTGCATATTGTTTTCTTACTATATGTACTGGATGTTCCGCTGTTTGTATGATTCTCTGAGTGATATGTAGTGAGGCTTGCTGTATTGACTTTTCAGATTGTTGTACCAAACTATTATGAGTTCATATGATGAATTCTGTTCTATGGAGCTTCACTATGTATACTTTTCTATTGTATTTTATCCATGCGCTGTGAGTAATACGATAGACTATCCTGTGTTTATCTTACCCTGATGATCGTCCATGGCGGCCTGGCACACTTTTCAGCGTATTATTTCCTTGTTGGGTGCAGGAGTCATGGGCGGTCGTCACATTTGGTATCAGAGCCTTGGTTAATCGATTTTAGCCAACGCTCGCTGACGTAACTACGTATGAGAGACGTAATTGTAATTTTGATGGATGGTTACTATATATAATATAGTAGCTTAGAAGGGTTTGAATTTATTATGCAGTTGTTTCCCCAGGGTATATTAATCATTTCTTTTAGATATTATGAACGAGTCAAAGAGGGAGACCAGCTGCTAGAGGAGGTCGTGCTGTTGAGGGGGCTGCTGATTATGTTTCTATGTTCGAGGCTATGATGACTTCGATCATGAGAAGGATGCCAGCTCCGGGGCCATCAGTAGATGTTGGAGTCCAAGTTCAAGCCCCAAGACCAGTGAATTTTGCTAAGTTGTGTAAGGACTATACTGCTCTTGGAGGAAAGGTTTTCTTGGGAACAGAATCAACCATTGAAGTTCAGAGGTGGATAGATTCTTGTAGAAGGATTTTTGGTGATTTGGGAATTGAGGAAACAACTAAAAGGAAGCTTGCATCAAGACAGCTTCAAGGAAGAGCTTCTGATTGGTGGAACTCTGTCACCATTGATACTCCAGAGGCAGAGATCACTTGGGAGCAATTTCAAGCTAGATTTGAAGCTAAGTTCATTTCTACAGCTCAGAAATCTGTTCTGTTCAAGAAGTTTGTGGAACTCAAGCAAGGTGGAAGACCAGTTCTTGAGTATGTTTCTAAGTTTGAAGCCTTGTCCAAGTATGCTCGGTCATATATTGAATCTCCTTATCAGAAGAATGAGAAGTTTGTGACAGGCTTGGACAGTTATCTTGGGAGGCATTTGGTGGATCATTTGGATGACCCATTTGAGAAGCTTGTGGAGAAAGCTCTCAGGCACGAGAATTTGTTTCCTAAAGAAGGATCTGTTGTTGCTGTGACCAAGGAGCCAAGTGGAAACAAGAAGAGAAAGCAGCAGCAGCAGAAGGGTAAGGATGGTCAGAAGAAGCCGAAGGGTGAAGTGACCTGCTACAACTGTCGGCAGAAGGGTCATCTCTCTAGAGATTGCAAGAATCCGAGAGTGCCGGTGAAGTGCCACAACTGTGACAAACCAGGTAATATCAAGAGGAATTGTCCAGAACCGAGGAAGGACAAGCAGATTGTGCAAGCTTATGCTTTGGGGGCTGTGCCATCATCTTTGAAGGCTCCTACTGCTGAAGAGGAGGGAAAGAGTGTGGTGGTTCAAGGTACTCTTTCTTTATGTGGTGTTCCAGTTAGAGTGTTGTTTGATACTGGGGCGTCGCATTCGTTTGTTTGTAATGATCTTGTAGGCCGGTTGGGTTTGGAACCGGATATTGTTGATAGACCATTGGTTGTGACTAATCCAGTTGGGGGTTCGTCTTGTTTGTGTATGGTATGCCGTGGTCTGGTTGTCTCGAGTCATGATTGCTCTTTTGTTTGTGATTGTTTTGTTCTGAACTTTACGGGGTTCGGAATTATTTTGGGTATGGACTGGCTTAGGAAGTATGCGGCAAGGGTTGATTGTAAGAGGCTGGAGGTGACAGTCGAGAATGTGGAAAGGCGAAAGGTTGTGATACGATGTTAGCATGAAGAAGGCGTCTTCATGAGCTTCATGCATTCGCTGGTTGTTCCACGGGATGGACTGTCATCGGTGCCTATTGTGAATGGATTTGAGGATGTCTTTGACGAGGTCAAAGGGTTACCGCCGCATAGAGAGATTGAGTTTCGTATCGATCTAGTTGAAGGAGCCAGACCTGTTGTGATGCCTCTTAGGCGGATGGCGCCTAGGGAACAACAAGAGTTGAAGGTGCAAGTTGATGACCTTTCACAGAAAGGATTCATTCGGCGTAGTGTGTCCGAATGGGGTGCACCAGTTGTGTTTGCAACCAAAGCGGATGGATCGTTGAGGTTGTGTGTGGATTATTGTGAGCTGAATAAAGTGACTAAGAAGAACAAGTATCCATTGCCGAGAATAGATGACTTGTTTGATCAGCTTCACGAAGCTAAGGTGTTTTCTCAGATGGATTTGGCAACGGGATTTCACCAGTTGAGAGTAGCAAAGGATAGTGTTCCAAAGACTGCTTTTAGGACACCATCTGGTTTCTATGAGTGGCTGGTAATGCCGTTTGGATTAACCAATGCACCAGCATATTTTGTGGATCTTATGAATAGAGTGTTCAGAGATCAGTTGAACAAGTTCATACTTGTGTTCGTGGATGATGTCTTGATTTATTCCAGAACTGAAGAAGAGCACAAGACGCACTTGCGGATTGTTTTGGAAATCCTGCGAAAACAACAGTTGAGGGCTAAGTTTTCGAAGTGTCACTTCTGGAAGACTGAAGTGAGGTTCTTAGGCCATGTTATCTCTGGAAGTGGAATAGCGGTTGATCCCGCCAAGGTGGCAGCGATCCAGGATTGGGTAAGACCTAAGAATGCATCTGATGTGAGAAGTTTTCTTGGATTAGCAGGATATTATCGTCGGTTTATCAAAGACTTTTCCAAGATAGCTGCACCATTAACAGGATTGACGAAAAAGAACCAAGTGTTCAGATGGGATGCTAAGTGTGAGCAAGCTTTCGGAATCCTAAAAGAGCGATTGACAAGTGCTCCTGTTTTGGCTATTCCAAGTGGAAATGATGAGATGGTGGTTTACACCGATGCATGTGGCACTGGATTTGGAGCAGTGCTGATGCAAAAGGATAAAGTTGTTGCGTATGCAAGTCGACAACTGAAGCCGCATGAAAGGAATTATCCGACTCATGATTTGGAGTTAGCGGTGATTGTTTTTGCTCTGAAGATGTGGAGACATTACCTACTGGGAGTCCGATTTGAGTTGTTTACAGATCATAAGTCATTGAGGTATCTGTTCTCTCAAAAGGATTTGAATCTTCGACAGCAACGATGGTTAGAGTTTTTAGCATCATATGATTTTGGTATAGCCTATACTCCGGGAAAAGGTAACGCAGTGGCAGATGCGTTAAGTCGAAGACATGCAGGATTGGGAGCCATGTTTTCGGAATGGAAGAGTCTCAAGTATTTAGCTGGATTTGACTTCGGGCCCAGATGTGAATTGGAAACTGAAATGTTGGCAAACTTATCAATAAGACCTTCTTTTGTGGAAAGAACTGGCAAGAGCCAAAAGCGAGAGGATAAGCTTGTCAAGATTATCCGAGATTTGGAATCTGGATCGGACCCAGAGAAGGATAAAGGATTTGAAGTCGATCGAGAGGGTTGGCTTCGGAAACAAGGACGACTAGTTGTTCCCGATATAGATGGATTGAGAGATGAAGTTCTTAAGGAAAGTCATCACTCGAAGTTGACAATTCATCCAGGTGGAAATAAGATGTATCGGGATATGAAGAGAACCTATTACTGGGAAGGTATGAAGAAAGATGTTGGAAATTTTATTTCCAAGTGCATGAACTGCCAGTTGGTTAAAGCCGAACAGAAGAAGCCAAGTGGATTGCTTCAGCCATTAGAAGTTCCTACATTGAAGTGGGGACAAATATCGATGGATTTTATCGATGGTCTACCTAGAACCAGGGCAGGAAATGAAGGGATTTGGGTCATCGTAGATCGTTTGACTAAGTGTGCAAGATTCATTCCTATTCGATCAATCAGGACTGCATCGAAATTGGCTGAGTTGTATGTTAAGTAGATAGTTCGATTCCATGGTATTCCGAAGAGTATAGTGAGCGATCGAGACCCATTGTTCACTAGTGAATTTTGGAAGAGCTTCCAGGAAGTTTTGGGAACCGAGTTGTGTTTGAGTACAGCTTATCACCCTCAAATAGATGGTCAGACTGAGAGAGTCAATCGAGTTTTGGAAGATCTCCTCAGAGCATGTGTTTTGGACTTCGGAGGATCATGGGAAGATCATCTTCATGGAATTTTCATACAATAACAGTTACCAGTCAAGTATTGGTATGGCACCGTATGAGGCATTGTATGGAAGACCATGTAACTCTCCGACATGTTGGTTGGAAACAGGAGAAAAGTTGATACTTGGGCCAGAAATGATTCGACAGACTTCAGATTGTATAGAGATCATTCGGCGACGAATGAAGGCAGCCCAAGACCGTCGGAAAAGTTATGCCGATAAGCGTCGCAAGGATTTGGAATTCGATGTAGGTGGTATGGTTTTTGTGAAGATTTCTCCACTGAAGATGTTATTCGATTCGAGAAGAAAGGGAAATTGACTCCGAGATTTGTTGGACCATTCCCGATCATCGAGCGAATTGGAAAACTCGCTTATAAATTGAAGTTACCAGAAAAGATGTCGGGTGTGCACAATGTTTTTCATGTATCGTATCTACGGAAGTATGTTCACGACCCAAGTACTGTGGTTTCTACTGATAGCTATGAAGATTTAGAGGTTGATCCAGTTATTACGAGACCTCATAAGCCACTTCGTGTTGTTGAAACCGACACGAAACAGCTTAGGAGGAAGACGATTACGTTGCTCAAGATACAATGAAGTGATGATGTTAACGACTGTACATGGGAGGAGGAAGAGAGGATGAAAGCAGCTCATCCTGAACTCTTCGAGGTATGGCCCTACGGTGTCGTGGCATCTCATGAATTTGTAACTTGTTCTAATCCTAGAATTCTGCATGCCAGGCTAGTAATTGGATGCATGGTTTGTTGATTGCTATGGATGGTAGGCATGCAGAATAGTTTTGGTTGCTCTTGACTGTTTGGAATTTCGGGGGCGAAATTCCTAAGGGGGAGAGAATGTAACGACCCGTATTTTACGTGTCGATAAATCGTAGAATAGTTGTCATCAGGTCATTAGTATTGTTTGAGTCAACCAGAGTTAGATCGTATCGTGCTTAGGTCGGAGGAGTGACCTATAGAGTTTGACCGACCTATGGAGTTTGGCCGACCTATAGGAAGAGAGAAACCTAGTAGTTGTAGCGACTTAAGATATGGTCCGATCTAAGAGTTTAGCCGACCTAAGGGGTAACGGCTTAAGGTTTGGCCGACTTAAGGTGGTTAGCGGTTTAAGGAGATGGGCCGACCCAAGAGCTAGCGACCTAAGGGGTGGACCGAGTTAAGGAGGTAGGGCGACTTAGGCAGTGGACCGAGTTAAGGAGGTAGGGTGACTTAGGCAGTGGCCGAGTTAAGAATTTAGACCGACCTATAGTAGTAACCGACCCATAGAATTGACCAACTTAAGGTGATTGGCCGACCTAAGGGAACTAATGGCTTAGGGAATGCTGACTCAAGGGTTAGTGGCTTAAGGGGTTAAGAGACCTAAGGCTTAGGTCATGAACGAGTTAACAGTGTTAGGTCGTTGGGTCGCTAAGCCGTGTGTGTTGAGTTGTCGCTTGTGTTAGGTCGGCAGTGTAGTTAAGTCGCTAGGTCGTCTCTAGCGTTAGGTCGGCAGCAGTGTTGAGCCGTGTTTGTGTTAGGCCATGTGTTGTGTTAGGTCGGTAGGTCGTGGGATTCTTGAGTCGTAGGTCGTTAGGTCGGCGACGACTCAAGGGGACGGCCGACTTAAGGAATTTCCAGCCCATAAATAGAAGTGCCTATCTTCATTTTTGGAATCCGGATTTTGAAGCGACGAAGTGCTGCCATTTTGAGAGCTCGACTACAACACTTCTTCACTTCTTTTCTCCACTCTAATCTAGTGCTTCCTTCCATCCAAGATTGAAGATCAAATCGAAGATCCAAGAGCCAAAGTTGAAGATCTCCATCCATCGAAGAGAGATTTCATCATTTGAAGGGAAACCTTGTCGGATCAAGCTAGATCCTTTGCTGTCCAGATCTGGAGTTTGTTGTTTTTTAGGTGTTTAGGTGATTCAGTGAGTGGTGGTTATCTCTCACACTGACCCAAAGGAGTATATTGGATCGGTGTTTTGTTTGCGTGTTAAGGATAGAAATTTCATGCATTTTCCTTAAGTCTGCATGTAGATCCATTGTTCATAAAGTTTTGATATCCATTTTACTATATGATAACCTATGCTAGTTCATTCATCAAGATATTACTTAGAATTCATACTTGTTAGATTTGAACCCCTTTAATTACGAAATTGCCATTATTGTTATAACTGTTTATTTAGATCTTATTTGAATGATTGATTACTTGGATGAATGATTGATTTGATTTATTAGTTGATTAGTGATTGAATTTGGACAAGTTGGTCGAAGATGATTCAAAAGCTAAGTGGAAAGGCTCTTGAATAAGGAAAGCTACTCGTGGCATATGAAGCGGATGATAAAGCTCATATGGATAGATTTGATCATGATGTTGAGATGAGACTGTGCTATGATGTGATGAGGCAATGCACGATGTTGAGATGGGACTTTGCTATGATGCGATGAAGCAAAGCAGGAAATGAGAAAGCCTTGGTTTAATCCAGACGGGATCATTCCAAGCATGTTGGTAACTCGGTGATGTGGTCCGAGTTTGTTGATAATGGTTGGCTTGAGAGGCGCTTGAGCTATTATGTGAATAGTCGTCCGGGAGGATGACTAGAAGGCCGAGATCTCATCGTTATTGAAGGTTCTAGCATGCTCAAAGCAAGAGTACATTGGGACGGGTCACTACGACGTCTCAGACACGGGTCACGATGACGTGTTAGTACTCTGGGCAGATTCGATAGTCCTGTGCACGGGTCACGACGACGTGCGGAGTTATGTCTAGAACCGGGGTTACCATTAGCCCTTAGAGGACGGATGAAATAATGGGCCGGCCATTCAATTAATGGTGAAATCGAGGCAATGATAACAGTGATAGCCAGAGTCATGGATGTTTGGATGTTTTGGTTGTATCGTCGCTTGGCCAAGAGCGATGTTTTCGGGGTGCTTACCTGATCTTGGTTTAGGCCTTGGGGGTTTGTACTTGGAAAACATCGACCTTGACTCGAGTGATAATTGCTTTACTTTAATTGTCTGCTTTGCTATGTTTGTTTCTGCTTATCTGTGTCTGGGGGCTATCACTGTAGAAAGAGGTGGAGTGGGATGGTTGAGTTCCTATTCCTTTTTACCCTTTATGCTCTTTTGGTATGTTTGATAGTTGATTTACTGCTCACTAAGACTTTTGTCTGACTCAAGGTTTTATGTTTAACTCTTATTACCTTGGGCTGTTCATCCATGTTGGGATGGGCAGACTAGGTAGCAGGTGACAGGTGCTGTTCTTAGTGACTAACGTTGTTGATGACGAAGACGAGCTGGAGGCTTTTGCATATTGTTTTCTTACTATATTTACTGGATGTTCCGCTGTTTGTATGATTCTCTGAGTGATATGTAGTGAGGCTTGCTGTATTGACTTTTCAGATTGTTGTACCAAACTATTATGAGTTCATATGATGAATTATGTTCTATGGATCTTCACTATGTATACTTTTCTATTGTATTTTATCCATGCGCTGTGAGTAATACGATAGACTATCCTGTGTTTACCTTACCCTGATGATCGTCCATGGCGGCCTGGCACACTTTTCAGCGTATTATTTCCTTATTGGGTGAAGGAGTCATGGGCGGTCGTCACATTTCTCCTAGATACTTCCTAAGTTAAAATCCTTTGGTGTTAAGTAGGGAATATTTCTGTACCACTAAAATTAAGAAGGATTGCATATTTAGACCAAGATTTGATAGTCGGTTATTTTACTATCAAATAAACAAGCATTCAAACAAAGATTTCATTTCCTATGGAAATTACTTAGCCCCTTAGATTATTCTACCATTAACCCAAAATCATCTTACAAATATTTATTAAAATATTCACATACTTATCTCACCAGTATAAGTATATTCACAAACCATTTCTTTCAAAAATACTTGAAAATGTTTAAAACATAGATATGGAAAGCACAGTTCCATATACAATCATGCATCATAGCCTACTCAATTGTTACGTCACTATCCCAGCGAATCCATAGTATAATGTAGGCAATCACTGCCCCGTGAATTATGTCACGAAAGATTAACCATTTCTTTCCAAAATCTCTTTATTCATAAATATCTCAAAATCAATTTATATCTTTAAATTTTTCCAAGTGTAACTAAGAAAAACACTTTTTATAAATCTCAACCCATTTATAACACTTTCCTTTCAAATCACTAAACCATTTATAAACCACTTTCTGAAATCATTCAAAACCCAACTTATTTTCCAATTTCAACCTCTTCCAATTTTATAACTTCTTTACATAAATCCTTTTTATAAAGAAATCCTTTTTTAAAAATTTATTATGTAGTTTTAATAGATAAAAACTTTACCGACATAAAGAAATTTTTTAACATTTAAAAATAATATAACAATAATCTTTAAAGCATTTTAAATAATATAATAATAAACTTTAAATATTTTAAGTACTTTAATGTAACTTTAAACTACCCTTAAAATATAATTAATCAACTTACAAACAATATTATTAACAAAATAATTATCTAGTTTTAAATAACAAAAATAAGATAATTTATTTTCTTTAAACAACCTTAATAAGTAATAAATTATTCTTTAAGCAACATCAATAAGATAATAAATTTTAAAACATTACAAAATAATAACTAACCTTACTAAGAATATAATTTACAATACATTTTGTAAAATAATTATTAAACAAAACACTTTGTATATATATAATAATTAACGAAACATTTTACTTCAAATTATATTTGAAATTAATCAAATTCGTAACTTTTCAAATCTAGAAGAGGCTCGGCGATTCCAATGGCACTTAAACAAGCTATCAGTAAACTCAATTTAACTTTCCAAGCTAAATTACAGGTATTTACATAAATAGACATATATGTCAACCAAATCCATAATTAACAATAAATTGTTAACATATCACATATCCAGTATCAATCAACTAGCACTTAAATAAATATCCAAATAAATACAATAGCAGAATGGAGACTTATTCTCCTACTCAAATGCCATTCAAAATAAAATCTTCCATTTATTATTAGATGGTGTTTATTTCGCCAAATAGATAACACCCAAGCAGTATACTTAAATTAATTACGATAAAACTTAAAACAACGTAATTATATTTATCAAAATCAACAATAATTTATCACTCCATATATGATCAATTATTTAAAACAAGATTTGAATACAAATCTAAACTCAAACAATATCTAATAGCATTTCAAGATTTATATCGTGATCCAAGATCAGTTTCAAACAATCTAATAACATTTCAAGATGTTATATCGTATCCTAGATTAGATTCAACAACCAGCAAATTCAACATTCCAAGTAGACAGAAATAATTTTATCTACGATAAAATATATTAATTAACCAAAAAGAGTGAGTCTAACTCACTATAATTTCAATTGTCACCGGCGTTCCGATATGGAACTAAAATCGAACGACATCCGATTTTAGCCCAAATTCAACTGTCTCCATATTCGTCCAAACTAGTTTTATTTCGAAGCTTTCGTCATCACGAGCGCGATGCAAAATCCATGCTTCGATTGGACCTCATATGCAAAAATTACTGAATATACAATTTTACGATTTTTATTTTTTGATTAATTAAACTAATCACATTAATTAATTAATCACCATTATAATTCAAAATGCTCCTACTTCCCAAATCGATCACGCCTTTTCAGTTTCCACTCCTTTATGGCCATAACTTCAATGGCCAAAATTCCCACTATTCCTCCACGAAATGCCAAGCAACCACCACCAAACCCCTTCTCATCACTTCCTTTTTCCGACCCTACCCTCACCATCCAACCCGAGCTTCTCCAGCAATTCACAACTTTGCCTCGTCGAGCAGATCCCTCCCAACGTGCGACACTTTTTCACCTCAAATTATACCAAAAACTCGTGGCAAGTGCCAATCTCCACCACAAACTCCACTACATCGCCCATTTCCTCCATCTACACCGATAGTCCACCAGAACTTAAACCCTAGGTTGATTAGGATAATCGGCCATCCCCCAAAATGAGGTTGAACATCACAATACCCCAGCAACCATGAAGCCTAGGCCTAAACAAAGCTATAGAAGGTTGTTTAGTGATCTTAGTTGGAGTAATTTTTTTTCTTTATTTTCAAAGTTTGAATTTGAAAAAAGGAAAGCTAATCCTTTTACAAGGAATGATGATATATAAAAGAGGGAAGGTATGGGTGCGTACATGGATGAGTATGGGCATAAGGAAAGGAGGTATGGCCTGAATTGAAGGGTATGGCCTAATATTATTTTATATATATATATATATATATATATATATATATATATTGTATATTCGAAAATATCCAATTTTAAACATTCGAAAATCTCGAACTCCTATCGAGCAGTGTCGTCTAACGTTCTATATGTAATACCCCTATTTCAAACACATTGGAACTAGCCCCGAGTCTTAATTCGATCACATGCAATAGATAGATTTTCAAACCCAATTATAATATAAATTTCTAAAATTAATTTTCTATGCATTTCGATCTCGCATGACCAAATGATACATCCAAGTGCCTTGAAAATCGTCGGCATACAATAACTCACTATCGCGGATCCAATAATACTAGTTTCGTCGAAATCCAAGACAGTGCATTGGAAGTCTATTTTTACATATTAATTAAAATGAATTATTATAAAAACCAAATAAATCGCTTTTAAAACTAAATTACAAGTTTACCATCCTCATTCTTATTTAAATAGAATTTAAATCAACTTTTGAAATCATTTTTACTCATATTAAATTCAGGGCTTAAGTATTTAAACAAACCTAAATATTAAATTCAACAAATTAATTATCAAACAAATTGCTATATTTAAAATTCAAGTTATTTAACTTATAAAATTAAATTTTCAATATTAAAACCAATGAAATATTCCGAATATCACTACTAAAGTGCCCAAACCCGTTAACTTTCCAAAATTAATTAATTGTGATAGATTTCCAAATTCTTTTAAATCTTTAACTTTTCAAAATCAATTTTTATTGAAACTTTGTTATCACCTTTTTTAAGTCTTTAAATTTCACTCTTAGTTACTAAATAGTACCATTAGAAGATATAACTTAAAAATCAAATTTTATTTATCAAAAATTGCTCTAAATTCTAGTGCCTTAAATTTATGAAAATTTTCGACAGCGTCTAAGTTGCGCAGCTAGATAAGAATAACTAGAACTTTCCACTACGGGCCCAAACCAACAAAAGCTAAGTGGCTCAATCATAAAATCATCAAACCAAAAAACAATATAAACATGTACCTATTTTTCGGGCAATCAACTTTTTACTTATGAAATCAAAAGCATCGAACTAGCTCTTGCTTTTATATACCTACATTTTATTTACTAATGATATCCAACATATAACTTATAACCATATTGTTTGCACTTTCAATTGTTAATATTTAATTTTCGAAAGCCTGTACGATGTACATATACCATCCACACAAATCATTCATGACTGCCTACTCGATTACACAATTTCACTTCCGAAGTAGTATCGTTCACACGACCTCTCTAATGCGGACTCAGATCTGGCTCCATGATTAGAAACAGCCATTCCCCTTACATAGCCATATACTATGATAAGAATATCATAATAAATCAAAATTCCATATCCAGTTTTCTTCGTCGAGAATCGAGTGAAAAATTCTAACTTGGACCGATATAAATCATCTTAAAATCATATATTCGAATTTGGATCAAACAGTTATGGACATAAAATAATATGCATACAACTTCTATATTTATTTCAATTGGTTTCTCATTATTCATATTCTTTTATTTACATCCATTTATTCACAATCATTATTCACATTGCTTTGTTCACATTCATTTTTCTCTTAATATATTTCGTTCAATTCTAATGTCACTTAAGAACCATTCCACCAATCTTTACTTAAGTTTATTATAAAATGTTCTTTAATACTACTAATGTTTATTATCACTTTGATACTTAAGTTCATATCAATTTTAAATCAAATCCAATTTCATTTAACTCAATTCATTGTTCAACGAAAACCATATTGAGTTGACTAATTTATTTAATTAGCTCCTTTCATTAGTTCATCTCAAATCATAATCAAATTAATTTCGAAAATCATTTCATTTAAGTTAAGTTAAATTTCATTTGAAGTTTCAATTCTATATCTACTTTTCTTAACATTAATATTCAGCAATTTCAAACTTTGTTTTAACCTACTAATCCCAAAAATTTATAAGTTGTAAAACTTATTTTCTCACATTTTTTTATTAAATGCTTAAATTTTCTAGAGTTTTAAACACCCTGTTCTTATTTCAAATCAATACTATAATTATTTTCTTTGTATTTTAAATCATATTTTTTTAATTTTAAATCAAAGCTAGTTTTACCAAAACAAAACTTCACCGACTGTAATTCCTCTCTTGGAAACCCGAAAATGAATGTCGATGATGCTGTACTCGTCATTGAAATTATTTTCCAACGATCGAAGTTAGTTCAATGCTTTCTATCTCTTTTAAATTCCATTTTAAATATTTCTAGCCAAAAATATTTTCCAAATAATATTATTATTTTCCAAAACTTTAAAAAACAACTTTCAAAATCAACGAGATTTAATTTATCGAATTCTCGGTTTTTATATCCTTTTATTTACAAATCATATTTATAAGTTTTCCTTATATATATATATGTGTGTGTGTGTGTGTGTGTGTGTGTGTGTGTGTTGTTTTTCACTCTGGTTATACTAAACCATTCCTTAATTATTTATCTTTGGTTACATTATAATAACAATAACTTCAATTAAAGCACAAACAACAATTGATAATAAATAATATTATCATTCACTGACAACCAAACACATGTTATATAGCTATAATAATTTCTAAAAATTTATTCCGTTATATATAAAATATAACCACGGTAAATTATTTTATTTACCCAATTTCAAACAATACCATGTTGAATTGCTCTATTTAAGTATTTAGAGATCCCGATAAATAACGTTAATTAATCGTATTGACCAGAATCCATAAGTCATTCAACAGATCAATCAAAACAATATAAACCATTTTTTATATCACTAAAAAATACACACTCATACATATACACACAAACTCATTCAAGGGTGTTACCAACCCTATCTCTAATGAGTACCCTACCAAAGCTAGAGTTCTCGCTTAACCTTTAGCTCTGTAAACAACGTTATAATGATGCACTTTTCAAAGTAGTTTAAGCGGACAATTAATCACACACAATCTACTCAAATTGAATGGAAAGGCGGATTTTTAAAGGAAAGGAAGATGAAAGAAAGAAGAAGAGAAGAGAAAAAAATTAAACACCACAAAATCTCACAACAGAATGAATAATCTATGATATATAACAAATCTTTATACAAAACAAACTTTAATGTGTATATATACAGACATCAAACATAGTATACTAAACTATTTCAGCCCGGACAGTTATAACATCCCATATTTACAATTGCTGATAAATATACCAGTAAATGTAGCTGAAATTAACCATGTACATGAAGAGGTCTCTAGGCCTCCAATTCGTCCCCTGAAGCTCCAAGCATCCAATCTGGATCTGTAATATGCTCGTTCTGACCCCAACATTATAATAAAATAAAACCCGAGTCAGTCTGGAAAATCAGCGTGAGAAAACACACCAACATGGATTTTAAAGTTAAAGAAACCTTTGAAAGAAAAAGTATCTTGTAAGACCACGCCGCACATAGCACAAATGGGTTTTTATTTTATGATAACCAAATTTTTTTTATAGAAAATCTTCTGATGTTATAATAATGTCTAAGGGTGAAAATAATAATAATCAACAAGTTGTGATGCTCGAGAGTGTACATCACAACAATACAAGTTATATAATCAAAAACCGATAAGGCGCGTTCACTAATTACGTAGGATTCCACGAAGGTGCCCTGGTACTTCGAGAACAGTCCTCCGGCATAAGGATCATAGATATCCTTTCGAAGCAGCACACATCCCTAGTGATGTGCCATAGGAAAAACATAACCGGTCTCGCTAAGACCGAATGCATCGCCCCATGCATGCATAACAACTGTAAGTAACGTCTAGGTGGAGCCAACTACACCATATGGGTTTGCCAACCCTAGTGGCCATGCCTTCTATCTCTAGTTTTAGTCATTACCGCGTATGAGGCTACATCCAGCATTCCAGCTCATGCATCGCCATGAAAATAGATCATGGAATCCCACTTGGAATCCAATACCCCAATGGTTCTCGAAACCACACATAAATTCCAACGTCTCAATGTATCACGAAACTCCTCCATAGAACCGTATATGGTTTCGAAGTGGTCACAGTTTTCAAGGCATCTCTTATGAGTACACTCTTCCGCTCCGTGGCACCTCAAAAACCAATCATTGATTTTCTTGAATGCTCAATACCGGTTATTTAGGAAACAATCAGATAATGCAAAAGAACGAGAATCACCCCTAACATTTTTAGTGGACCGATCTCCTCATCATTTGTCCTAAAAGAATAAAATGAGTTTATACATATAGTATAGCACCATTGACGGTAACTGTACCTAATAATTCCCGTGTTTCCCCTAGATATTTTTAAAGTTAAAATACTTTAGTGTTAAGTAGGTAATATTTCCTTACTACCAAACTTAAGAATGATTACATATTTAGGCCAAGATTTGATAGTCGGTTATTTTACTATCAAATAAACAAGCATTCATACAAAGATTTCATTTGCTATGGAAATTACTAAACCTCTTAGATTAATCTTCCATTAACTTAAAATCATCTTACAAATATTTATTAAAATATTCATGTACTAATCTCACTGGTATAAGTATATTCATAAACCATTTCTTTCAAAAATACTTGAAAATGTTTAAAAAAATAGATATGGAAAGCACCGTTGCATATCAATCATGTATTGCAGTCTACTCAATGGTTATGTTGTTATTCCCAGTGAATCCATAGTAAAATGTAGGCAATCCCTGCCCATCGAATTACGCCATAAAAAATTAACCATTTCTTTTCAAAATTGCTTTATTCATAAATATCTCGAAATCTAATTATAAAGCTTTCTTTAAATTTTTCCAAGTTTAATTAAGAAAAACATTTTTAAAAAATCTCAACCTATTTATAAAACTTTCCTTTTCAAATCACTAAACCATTTATAAACCTCTTTTCGGAATCATTTAAAACCCGGTTTATTTTACCACTTTCAAACCTCTTCCAATTTATAACTCCTTTACACAAATCCTTTTCATAAAGAAATCCCTTTTTAAATAATTTATTATTTAGTTGTAAGAGATAAAAACTTACCGGCATAAAGGTAAATTTTAAAAATTAAAAATAATATAATAATAATATTTAAAACATTTTAAATAATATAATAATTAACTTTAAATATTTTAAATAATTTAATATAACTTTAAACAACCTTTAAAATATAATTAATTGACTTTTGGATAATATTACAAACAAAATAATTATCTAGTTTTAAATAAACAAAAATAAAATAATTAATTTTCTTTAAACAACCTTAATAAGTAATAAATTATCCTTTAAAAAACATTATTAAAAAAATTAATTGTAAAACATTACAAACACAATAATAAACATTAATAGGAATATAATTTTACAAAACATTTTGTAAAATAATTATTAAACAAAACACTTTGTATATATATGATAATTAACTAAAATATTTGCTTTAAATTATACAATTTGAAGTTAATCAAGCAGTATACTTAAATTAATTACGTTAAAATTTTAAACAAAGTAATTATATTCATCAAAATCAATAATAATTTATCACCTCATATATGATCCATTACTTAAAACAAGATTTGAATACAAATCTAAACTCAAACAATATCTAACAGCATTTCAAGATGCTATATCATGGTCCTAGATCAGATTCAAACAATCTAATAACATTTCAAGATGCTATATCATGATCCTAGATTAGATTCAACAACTAGCAAATTCAACAGTCCAAGTAGACATAAATAATTTTATCTACTATAAAATATATTGATTAACCAAAAAGAGTGAGTGTAACTCACTATTCTTTCAATTGTCGCCACGGCGTTCCGATTTGGAACTATAATCGAACGGTGTCTAATTTTAACCCAAATTTCAACTGTCTACAAATTTGCCCAAACCAGTTCCATTTCAAAGCTTTCCTCATCACGAGCGCAACACCAAAATTCATGCCTCAATTGGACCACATATGCAAAAAAATTAAATACATAAGTATACGATTTTTAATTTTTAATTAATTAAAATAATTGCATTAATTAATTAATCACCATTATAATTCAGAATCCTCCTCCTACCCAAATCAAGCCCGCCTTTCTAGTTTCCACTCCTCCATGGTCGCGAGCTCAATGGCCAAATTGTTCGTCGTTCCTCTACGAAACGCCAAGCAACCACCACCAAACCCCTCCTCATCACTTCCTTTTTCCGACCATAACCTCAATAGCAAATTCGTGCTTCTCTAGCAATTCACGACTTCGTCTAATCGAGCAGCTCCTTCCCCAACGCGCGACACTTTTTCGCCTCAAATTCTACCAAAAACTCGTGGAAAGTGCCAATCTCCACCACAAACTCCAATCCACCACACATTTCCTCCATCTCCACCCATAATCCACCAAAACATAAACCTTAGGTTAATTAGGATAATCGGCCATCCCCCAAAATGAGGTCGAACATCACAATACCTAAGAAAACTTGAACCATAGGCCTAAACAAAGATAATGATGATTGCTTAGTGATTTTAGGTGGAGTGTTTTTTTCTCTTGATTTTCAAAGTTTGAATTTGGAAAAAAGGAAAGTTAATCCTTTTACAGAGAATGATGAGACATAAAAGAGGGAAGGTATGAGTGTGAACATGGATGACTATGGGCGTAAGGACAGGAGGTATGGCTGAATTGAAGCGTATGACCTAATATATTATATATATTTCATATTCGAAAATATCCAATTTTAAACATCCAAAAATCTCAATCTCCTATCGAGTCGTGTTGCCTAGTATTATATATGTAATACCTCTATTTTGAACATAATAGAACTAGTCTTGAGGCCTAATTTGATCACATACAAAAGATAGCTTTTCAAACACAATTATAGTATAAATTTGTAAAAGTAATTTCTACGCGTTTCCATCTCACACGACCAAATGATATGTCCAATTGCCTTGAAAATCATTGGTATACAACAACTTACTATTACGGATCTAATGACACAAGTTTCATCAAAGTTCGAAATAGTGCCCGGAAGGGTATTTTTACATGTTAATTAAAACAAATTATTATAAAAACCAAATAAATCACTTTTAAATCTAAATTACAAGTTTACTATCTTCATTCTTATTTAAATAGAACTTAAATAAACTTTCGAAATCATTTTTACTTATATTAAATTTAGAACATAATAATTTAAACCTAAATATTAAATTCAACAAATTAATTATCATATAGATCGCTATATTTGAAATTCAAGTTATTTAATGTAACGACCTACCTTTTTGGATGGTTCAAATCGACAATAACCACACGTGTTAGACTCAAACCATTCAAAAAGAAGGATTGTTATGGGGTAACTATGAAAAATCAGAGAAAGAAATAAAAATAAAACACAGAATCTCATAGCGAAATGAAGAAAATACAATAATCAAATAAATAGTTCATGAGGCTGTTATACAAAAAATATTTGATTGCACTTTTACAATATAGATTAGAGTTACATACAACATAAATAAATAAATAAATAATGCAGCGGAACAACATGACGCAGTGGAATAAATATAATAAATAATAACAGTATTAAACCCTCCTCTTCGTCCTCTAGAAAGCAGTCTTCAACAAACTGAAAAACTTAGACTGATCCAAGCAAATTTAAAAGACAAAACACTCGAGTCAGAACAAAAGGATCTTATGTAAGTTAAATCAACAGTACATAAATATGAGTGTAATGGCGTTAGAGATGTTTATGGGTTTTGACATCTTCTATCCAGTGTCAATGTGAATGCAATAACTTAAGAGATTTATGGGATTTCCATCTCTTAAGGATCCATCAAACTATCTACATACATAGTACAATACGCTACTATAATAGTGTCTACAGCAAAGTAAAGTATTAAAATAGCGTTAAGGCATTGCCCATATCCCTCTTAACACATTTTATATATTCCCGTAATCTATACAGTACCGTAAGCTCCACCAAACTGGTGGTTACCCAGAGGACACGCCATAGGTACGGTACAAAACAAACTTGTAGAAGGTGCGATAAGACATGTGACAAGACATGCAAGGCAATGCCCAGGGTAGGATACTACCATTTTGCGTATTCGAACTAGTGGTAACGTATAGCAGCTAATACCGTCCATCTCGGAACACACTCCCATAATCAAAATCGAGGGGTGGCCACCAAATCAATCACAAAGTCATAATATGATATCAAAGAAATGTGCCTGATCGAAGGTGCGACCTCACATGTCCTAACGTGGATCCTGTTTTAGTCACATCAAGCTAACTTGTAACAACCTGAAATTTTCGATCCCGAAAATTCCAGATAGTTAGGAAAAAGAAGAAGAGATAATGAAGAAGAAGATCAGAAACACCAACATCTCACATTCGCATCGGATAAAATATAATAATAAATAATAACAGTTTACAAAAGAATTCTGTATCTTTCAAAATACTTTATAATACATCAGAGTTCACATATATACAGACACTGGATATACACAATCGTCACGTCTCAGATATACAACAATATAATACAGCGGAGACATTCCATACGTTCTTGCCACCCAGCTTGCCTCCTGAGCTCCAGAACATCCTTATCTGGAAATCTGTAATACTCAGTCCGACCCGAGGATTACAGCGAAGTAACACCCGGGTTAGGCTGGAAACCAACGTGAGTAAACCCATCTAACATGGAATACAAAGCATACAGCTCATATAAAACCCAGGGTAACTCGTATTAATTTATAAATTCACAATTTGTTAGACATCACTTATTTCACACATCAATTTTCTAAATACCAAAATTTAGATTAAATGGTCCAATTCACTTAAATCATTTCATTCAAGCCTACTGATTTCACATATCAATCTAAAAAAATTCGAAGTGGTTTCGGGTATTTTCTAATACCCGACCCCGGTCTCTTAGAGTCTCATTTAAGGCATCCAATACCATTCAATCATCCACAAGCAACTTGATCACTTCTGTAACAACCCGCATATTTATCGAGTTTACATTTAAATATTTTTATTTAAATATTAAATCGTTAATCGGATTTTGGTCCGAAAAACTACTTTTTGCAAACGGTCAAATTAGGACTCAAGACCACTTCCATTGAGTTCGAAATGTCGTTTACAACTTTTTAAGTATAAACATCGATAGGTTTGGAGTTAGTGAAATTTCACTAACTTTTCCCGCTTTGGACTTTGGGTTAGTTTAGCCTATTAAGCCCAAGTTCCAACCCTCTTCTCCTCACTCTTCATAAATTTCCTAACTAACTCAAGCTTTAGCATTAATGGTGAAGAGAATGGGAAATTAAAACTCCAAGCTCAAATTCAAATTGCAACTCCATCATTCAACTCCAAATTCAAGTAGAAGATATTGGATTCAAGCTTTGGATTGCTTCTCCTTGCTTTCAAGCTTCATCTTCATAAAATTTTAGTGCAAAGGTGAGATTTTTATCTCACAATTCTAGTCTATAACTATATTGGACTGTTGGGAATGATTCCCTATCACTTTAGCATGCATATTTGCTTTTGGTTTGGATTGGATTGGCGAAAAACTCCGATTTTTGGTGTTTGGGAGAAATTTCTGCATTTAGGTCGTTCTAGCCGTTTTTAGCTCGCTCGGAGTTAGGTCGTGTGGACCTTAGGTCGTAGGTCGCGTACGAGTTAACCCCTAGGTCGTTCTGGCCATTTTTAGGTCGTTCGGAGTTAAGTCGTTCATCCATGGGTCGTGAGTCGTTCACGAGTTAACTTTAGGTCATTCTGGGAGAATTGGCACTTCGGAATTAGGTCGCTCACGAGTTAAGTCGTTAGGTCGCTCGCGAGTTAGTACCATAGGTCGCAGGGCTTTAGGTCATTCTGGAAGTATTGGCACTTCGGAGTTAGGTCGCTCGCGAGTTAAGCCTTAAGTCGTAGGTCGCTCACGAGTTAGGCCTTAAGCCGTAGGTCGCTCGCGAGTTAAGCTTTAAGTCTTAGGTCGTTTCCGACCTATAATCTCCAGGAAAACGTTAAGTCGGCCTGCTTTATCTCGTAGGTCGTCTCCGACCTAAGCTCCTGATAAGTCGTTCGAGTTAGGTCGTTGGACCATTTACCTTAGGTCGCTCGTCCACTAAGTCGGCCTGGTTTATCTCGAAGGTCGTCTCCGACCTAAGCTCCAGATAAGTCGTTCGAGTTAGGTCGTTGGACCATTTACCTTAGGTCGCTCGACTCTGTTAAGTCGTAGGTCGTTAGACCTTAGGTCGTTCGCCTTCCTTAAGTCGCTCGACCCCTCCACACTAGGTCGCTCGGCTTGCTTGAGTCGTAGGTCGTTGGACCTTAAGTCGCTTGCCTCCCTTAACTCCAGTTAGGTCGCTCGGCCATTGTGTTAGGCCGCGTGAACCCTTAGGTCGTTAGACCTCATTTTGCTTTAGGTCGTAGGCCGCTTGTCTTCACTTAGGTCGTACCGTTTTGGACGGGGCGCTGCCCCGCACCCCGCCGAGGGCGATGCCCCCTGGACCCCCGCGACCTGACCGGGCAGGTCGAACCCCGTAAGCGGTGGCGTTGCCCCCGCACCCCCACCTTGGGGGGTTGCCACCCCCCCTGGACCCCCCCCTCCGTAGGGGATCTTATCTGAAAAATATTGAGCTGATTTCCTTGGATTTTATTCGCATCTCCGTATGCGATCTTTGTGACTGATTGTTTCTACACTTGCTTATGTGTTTTGTCACTTTATAATATAAAGGTTTCAATACTAGCAGTAAATATCAAAACTCTTTTAACAAACAATTTCAACTCTATTTTTAATAACAAAGCTCTTTTCTTAAACCGTTTTCCAATCTATTAGTATATACAAGCCTTTACCTCACTCGGATGAGAAATCTAATTAAACGACTTAGTAAAACAAGTGGTATGAAACGCTTGCGTTCACTTCGTCGGTTAATTCTTGGACTTGTTCGATTGAACCTCTTATGACAATTTTATTAGTGAAGATTTACAGTTTGTTCGTAAATATTTAAGTTAAGCAAGTGGTTATGGGACATGAAGCTAAACTTCTATATTTACTAGCTTAGTGTAATTGACACTTCTCGTTGATCTTGATGATCGCTTTATGAATTAGACTAGCAATTGCGCGATGTCTCTTTCATTGCAAGGTTAGACTAGACACCACTTGTGTGATTCCATTCACACATACCTTTCTGCTTTTTGGTTAGTCTTGACCTCATTCTGTGTGATTCCACTCACACATGTGGGGTAGCTCCCCATGGTCTTCGGACCGTCATGTGATAGGCCTCTTTCCCTTTTTATGATTTCTGGATTTCTCGTGTTGATTTCTGGAATTTATGTCATTGACTTGTTATGAGTACAAGTTTAGGGTATGATGCCCCCTTCGAATCTTTGAGAAGATTCTTGTGATATTGATTATCTCTTATTGATTGATCTTCTGTTGATCATTATTTACATACTTATAGTGGTATGTCGTTATGGATGTTTATGTTTATGCCATATCTTTTATGTTATATCATGTCATCTGATATTTATAGCTAGACTGATCCGTTTATTATTTTCTTAAATAATACTCGGATCAGACCGAGATGTTACAGGTGCTTCTGCTTGACTTCTTCCCAGGGATTCATCACTCTGACTTTTGGCTAACTGTTTAGATTAGCAGTTTTTGTTGTATACACTTGAGATATAGACTCATAGTTGTATTCTTTTGTATAGCACGTGTTGCTATTCTTTTGTATTATCGTGGATCTTATTGACCACTACTCTGATGTACACTTTCATGTGTTAGTTATATATTCATATCTTCTTCCGCCTTTGTGATATGGATATCTGTGACTGATTTGTGATATGATTATTTCTATGTTTGTTTCCGAAGATTATTTATAGCCACCGTGTGATAAGCAATTACATGGATGGTCGCTCCTCAACAGCCTTATTCTCCGTGCTAGTTGACAGCACTTCTCCGGAGTGTTCTTGGCTAGCGTGGGTATAGAGGTGGGGCGTCACAGCTTGGTATCAGAGCCAAACTTCGGAACAATGTAGAATAACTTAACAAGGATCATCGTCCTAGGTCTATCTTTTGAGTCATACCATAGGATTAATTTGAGTCTTCGTACCGACTCATCCTATTTCCTTTATGATTCCTTGTTTTATCTATCAAGATTGCTTGATGTTCATTGGTAAATAACCTTCTTCCTTCTCTTCTTTCTTTCTTTAAGGAAGAGAATGTCTAGACCAGGCCGTCCCAGAACTGGATCTTCTGGTGCTGCTCCTCCGGATGGAGTTTTTATGACTGCTCAACAGCTTCTTGATTTAGTAACTAATGCTCAAGCAGCTGGAGCTAACCCGGAACCTACTCACCCAAAGTCGGGATTTGCACGCTTGTGCAGCGATTACACCAACTTGGGTGGGAAGCCCTTCAAAGGTTCCGAAAATATCATCGAGGTCCAGGCTTGGTTAAAATCATGCGATCGAATCTTTTCTCGCATGAATCTTATCGATCTCCACCGCGTTCAGGTGGCTTCCAGCATGCTCCAAGAGAGAGCATTGGACTGGTACGAACTCCTTATTTCAGAAATTAATGAAGCGGATCTCACCTGGGAGCAATTTCAGGGACGCTTCGAGTTAAAGTTTGTACCAGAAGCTGGGAAAGTAAGCTTGGCTCGACGTTTTATAGACCTTGTTCAAGGTCAATCCTCTGTGACTGATTACGTCGCAGCCTTCGAGTCGCTTTCCAAATATGGGGTTGAATACATCAACACCCCATTGAAGAAGAACCAGAGGTTCGTTTATGGCTTAAATAAGAGTCTTAAGAAGCCACTGCTCCTGAAACTAGAAGTCGCATTTGATCAACTCGTCGATATCGCTCTTCGTCTTAAAGAGGCTGATAGAGAGAGTGATGTTGAAGTGGAAGGCGCTAAACCAAACTTCAACAACAAGAAGAGGCCAAACAAATTCAAGGGTCCTTATCCCAACAAAAAGGGTAAGCAGGCAACCCCTGTGGCAAAGTATCCTTCTCCTAGTGGTGCGAGTTGCTTCAACTGTGGGTCTGGGGATCATTATGCGAATAAGTGCTCTAAGCCCAAATCTTGTCGCTATTGTAAGAGCCCAGATCACTTTATACATCAATGCCTCAAACGTAAAAGCAGGAATGAGGGAAAGTTAAATGTGGCTCAAGCCCCTGGCAACACATCTCGTGGCCAAGGTATTTCTCATTCCATTCTTGATGGTATTATTTTATTTCATGATCAACCTATTAGAGTTCTCTTTGATACGGGTGCATCCCATTCCTTTATATCAAAGGAACTGGTAGACACTTTTTCCTTAAGTGTTACTGCATTGATGACTTCTTTAAAAATTGCGAATCCTGTTGGTGGATCCGCAACTCTTAGTTTGCTTTGTAAAGATGTGGAGATTATTTTATGTGATTTTTCTTTCCTAGCCGATTTGCATGTCATGCGTTACTTAGGCTTTGGAATAATTTTGGGAATGGATTGGCTTAACCGTTATCAAGCCCATATCCTATGTCCTGAGCGGACTATTCATCTCCGACATCCACAATCTGTTAAACATATTTCTGTTAATCTTAAAGATTCAGAATCATGTTTGGTGGCATCTTTATATTCTTTAAATCCTCGTGATAACGATGATGATGATGAAGATGATATTATTTCTTGTATTCATGTTGTTCGTGAATTTTCCGACATATTCGAGCCCGTTTTAGGTTTACCACCTAAACGAGCAATTGAGTTCAGAATTAATCTTGTTTCTGGAGCTCAACCTATTACTCGTCCTCCTTATCGCATGTCCAATAAGGAAAATGAGGAGATGCGTAAACAATTATCTAGTTCCTCGCCTTGGGGAGCTTCGGCTATTTTCGTAAAGAAATCCGATGGTACTCTGAGGCTCTGCGTTGATTATCGCAAGCTTAACGATCTTACTATTAAAAATAAATATCCTTTACCTCGGATTGATGATCTATTCGATCAGCTTAGTGGTGCTAAGGTCTTTTCACAATTGGACTTGGCTACCGGTTTCCATCAGCTTCGTATCGCTGAGGATAGCATTCCGTTGACATCATTCCGTACTCGATATGGATCTTATGAATGGCTTGTTATGCCATTTGGGTTAACGAATGCTCCAGCTTATTTTGTTGACCTCATGAATCGAGTTTTCAAAGATTTCCTCGATCGGTTTGTTCTCATATTAATTGGTGATATTCTTGTGTATTCAAAAACCGAGGAGGAACATGAGAAACATCTTCGGATTGTATTGGAAACACTTAGGAGTAATCAATTAAAGGCGAAATTTTCTAAATGCCACTTTTGGCAATCTCGTGTGAAGTTTCTCGGTCATATTATTTCCGAATCCGGGATATCTGTGGATCGTTCAAAGATTGAAGCGATTCAAGATTGGAAGAGACCGGAGAGTGTGACAGAGATTCGTAGTTTTCTCGGATTGGCGGGCTATTACCGTCGTTTTATTAAAGACTTTTCTAAGATTGCCGTGCCTCTTACTGGCTTGACTAAGAAGGGAGTTAAATACATTTGGTCAGACAAATGTGAAGCCTCTTTTCAGAAATTGAAGGAACTCCTTTCCGATGCTCCTATTCTTGTTATTCTCGAGGGGAATCAAGATTTTGTTGTTTATACCGATGCTAGTCACGTTGGTTTGGGTGCCGTTCTTATGCAAAAAGAACGTGTTGTTGCTTATGCTTCTAGGCAATTGAAGCCGGCCGAGACTAGATATGCCACACATGATCTAGAGCTCGCGGCTATTGTTTTCGCCCTTCGAATGTGGCGTCATTATCTATTGGGAGAGAAATTTATTCTTTACACGGATCATAAGTCTTTGAAATATTTATTTTCTCAAAAAGAACTTAATTTACGTCAACAGCGTTGGCTCGAGTTCCTTGCACCTTATGATCTTGATATTCTTTATACCCCCGGTAAGGGTAATCGTGTCGCCGATGCTCTTAGCCGTAAGCAACAAGCAGTTGTTTCTATGATGATATCTGAATGGAACGATCTCGAGATCTTATCCACTTGTGAGATTCGAGAGCGCGTATCCGATTTATGCTCATCGCTTGTTTTATGTAGCCTTGAGGCTCATCCTTCTCTTTTAGACCGCATTCTTGAAGCTCAAGGGCTAGATTCTAAATTGGCTCTTCTTGGCAAAAATGTTAAGGATAAAATTGATATTGAAGGTTTGAAAGACTATGATATTGATTCTCGTGGCGGCATTCGAAAATTTGGTAGACTTATCGTACCAAATATTGGAGATCTTCGTAAAGATATTTTAGAAGATTCCCATTGTTCTAAATTCACCATTCATCCCGGTAGTAGTAAAATGTACGCTGATATGAAGCGACTTTATTATTGGGAGGGAATGAAATCTGATATTGCTAACTTTGTTAAGTGTTGCATGGCTTGCCAACTTGTCAAGGCCGAACATCAAAGGCCTGGTGGGTTATTGCAACCTTTAGAAATTCCAATTTGGAAGTGGGATCAAATTTCCATGGACTTTATAGATGGCCTTCCCCGTTCTCGTTCGGGTCATGATAGCTTATTGGTGATTGTTGATAGACTTACTAAATCCGCCCATTTTATTCCGGTTCGGTCTAACCGAACCGTTCCTCTTTTGGCCAAACTATTTGTCAAGGAAATTGTAAAATTGCATGGAGTTCCTACTTCTATTGTTAGCGATCGTGATCCATTGTTTACTAGTGGATTTTGGAAGAGTCTTCAAAAAGCTTTAGGAACGAAGCTTAATTTTAGCACCGCTTATCACCCCCAGTCCGATGGACAAACCGAGCGTGTGAATCAAACTCTTGAAGATCTTCTTCGTGCTTGTGTGCTTGATTTTGGTGGAAGTTGGGAAGATCATATTTCACTAGTTGAATTTTCCTATAATAATAGCTTCCAATCTAGTATTGGTATGGCACCTTTCGAGGCACTCTACGGAAGGCCATGCCGATCTCCTTCTTGTTGGCTTGAGGCCGGTGAGAAGCTGGTTTTAGGTCCAGACTTTATTCGTGATTCCACGGAAAAGATTGAACTTATTCGACATAGGATGAAAGAAGCCCAGAGTAGACAAAAATCCTATGCCGATAATCGAAGAAGGAAATTAGAATTTTCTGTTGGGGATCCTGTTTTTATTCGTGTTTCACCTATGAAGGGTGTTGTACGTTTCAGTCGATCGGGGAAGTTAGCGCCTCGATATATTGGGCCATTTCCTATCACTGAACGTATTGGTTCCATGGCTTATCGCCTTGCATTGCCGGCTCAGTTTTCTGCTATACATGATGTATTTCACGTTTCTCAATTACGGAAATGCCTTCGGGATTCCGATTCTATTCTTGAGCCTGCTGTTGTGGAAGAAATTGAAGTTTCGCCGAATTTAACTTATGAGCAGCATCCTACTCGAATTATAGCTTCTGAGGTTAAACGACTTCGGAATAAAGATGTTCCACTTGTAAAGGTTCAATGGTCCTCAAATCCTAAGGATTGTTCTTGGGAATCCAGAGAATTCATCGAGCGTACACATCCGGACTTGCTTACTCCTGCCCTTTGAGGTGAACTTCTTATTTCAAATTTCTCTTGTGTTAATATGCTTTTATGGTTGTTACTTTTTATTTCCACCTTATATATATATTGCGAGGACGCAATTTCTTTAAGGAGGGGAGTCTGTAACAACCCGCATATTTATCGAGTTTACATTTAAATATTTTTATTTATATATTAAATCGTTAATCGGATTTTGGTCCGAAAAACTACTTTTTGCAAACGTTCAAATTAGGACTCGAGACCACTTCCATTGAGTTCGAAATGTCGTTTACAACTTTTTAAGTATAAACATCGATAGGTTTGGAGTTAGTGAAATTTCACTAACTTTTCCCGCTTTGGACTTTGGGTTAGTTTAGCCTATTAAGCCCAAGTTCCAACCCTCTTCTCCTCACTCTTCATAAATTTCCTAACTAACTCAAGCTTTAGCATTAATGGTGAAGAGAATGGGAAATTAAAACTCCAAGCTCAAATTCAAATTGCAACTCCATCATTCAACTCCAAATTCAAGTAGAAGATATTGGATTCAAGCTTTGGATTGCTTCTCCTTGCTTTCAAGCTTCATCTTCATAAAATTTTAGTGCAAAGGTGAGATTTTTATCTCACAATTCTAGTCTATAACTATATTGGACTGTTGGGAATGATTCCCTATCACTTTAGCATGCATATTTGCTTTTGGTTTGGATTGGATTGGCGAAAAACTCCGATTTTTGGTGTTTGGGAGAAATTTCTGCATTTAGGTCGTTCTGGCCGTTTTTAGCTCGCTCGGAGTTAGGTCGTGTGGACCTTAGGTCGTAGGTCGCGTACGAGTTAACCCCTAGGTCGTTCTGGCCATTTTTAGGTCGTTCGGAGTTAAGTCGTTCGTCCATGGGTCGTGAGTCGTTCACGAGTTAACTTTAGGTCGTTCTGGGAGAATTGGCACTTCGGAATTAGGTCGCTCACGAGTTAAGTCGTTAGGTCGCTCGCGAGTTAGTACCATAGGTCGCAGGGCTTTAGGTCATTCTGGAAGTATTGGCACTTCGGAGTTAGGTCGCTCGCGAGTTAAGCCTTAAGTCGTAGGTCGCTCACGAGTTAGGCCTTAAGCCGTAGGTCGCTCGCGAGTTAAGCTTTATGTCTTAGGTCGTTTCCGACCTATAATCTCCAGGCAAACGTTAAGTCGGCCTGCTTTATCTCGTAGGTCGTCTCCGACCTAAGCTCCTGATAAGTCGTTCGAGTTAGGTCGTTGGACCATTTACCTTAGGTCGCTCGTCCACTAAGTCGGCCTGGTTTATCTCGAAGGTCGTCTCCGACCTAAGCTCCAGATAAGTCGTTCGAGTTAGGTCGTTGGACCATTTACCTTAGGTCGCTCGACTCTGTTAAGTCGTAGGTCGTTAGACCTTAGGTCGTTCGCCTTCCTTAAGTCGCTCGACCCCTCCACACTAGGTCGCTCGGCTTGCTTGAGTCGTAGGTCGTTGGACCTTAAGTCGCTTGCCTCCCTTAACTCCAGTTAGGTCGCTCGGCCATTGTGTTAGGCCGCGTGAACCCTTAGGTCGTTAGACCTCATTTTGCTTTAGGTCGTAGGCCGCTTGTCTTCACTTAGGTCGTACCGTTTTGGACGGGGCGCTGCCCCGCACCCCGCCGAGGGCGATGCCCCCTGGACCCCCGCGACCTGACCGGGCAGGTCGAACCCCGTAAGCGGTGGCGTTGCCCCCGCACCCCCACCTTGGGGGGTTGCCACCCCCCCTGGACCCCCCCCTCCGTAGGGGATCTTATCTGAAAAATATTGAGCTGATTTCCTTGGATTTTATTCGCATCTCCGTATGCGATCTTTGTGACTGATTGTTTCTACACTTGCTTATGTGTTTTGTCACTTTATAATATAAAGGTTTCAATACTAGCAGTAAATATCAAAACTCTTTTAACAAACAATTTCAACTCTATTTTTAATAACAAAGCTCTTTTCTTAAACCGTTTTCCAATCTATTAGTATATACAAGCCTTTACCTCACTCGGATGAGAAATCTAATTAAACGACTTAGTAAAACAAGTGGTATGAAACGCTTGCGTTCACTTCGTCGGTTAATTCTTGGACTTGTTCGATTGAACCTCTTATGACAATTTTATTAGTGAAGATTTACAGTTTGTTCGTAAATATTTAAGTTAAGCAAGTGGTTATGGGACATGAAGCTAAACTTCTATATTTACTAGCTTAGTGTAATTGACACTTCTCGTTGATCTTGATGATCGCTTTATGAATTAGACTAGCAATTGCGCGATGTCTCTTTCATTGCAAGGTTAGACTAGACACCACTTGTGTGATTCCATTCACACATACCTTTCTGCTTTTTGGTTAGTCTTGACCTCATTCTGTGTGATTCCACTCACACATGTGGGGTAGCTCCCCATGGTCTTCGGACCGTCATGTGATAGGCCTCTTTCCCTTTTTATGATTTCTGGATTTCTCGTGTTGATTTCTGGAATTTATGTCATTGACTTGTTATGAGTACAAGTTTAGGGTATGATGCCCCCTTCGAATCTTTGAGAAGATTCTTGTGATATTGATTATCTCTTATTGATTGATCTTCTGTTGATCATTATTTACATACTTATAGTGGTATGTCGTTATGGATGTTTATGTTTATGCCATATCTTTTATGTTATATCATGTCATCTGATATTTATAGCTAGACTGATCCGTTTATTATTTTCTTAAATAATACTCGGATCAGACCGAGATGTTACAGGTGCTTCTGCTTGACTTCTTCCCAGGGATTCATCACTCTGACTTTTGGCTAACTGTTTAGATTAGCAGTTTTTGTTGTATACACTTGAGATATAGACTCATAGTTGTATTCTTTTGTATAGCACGTGTTGCTATTCTTTTGTATTATCGTGGATCTTATTGACCACTACTCTGATGTACACTTTCATGTGTTAGTTATATATTCATATCTTCTTCCGCCTTTGTGATATGGATATCTGTGACTGATTTGTGATATGATTATTTCTATGTTTGTTTCCGAAGATTATTTATAGCCACCGTGTGATAAGCAATTACATGGATGGTCGCTCCTCAACAGCCTTATTCTCCGTGCTAGTTGACAGCACTTCTCCGGAGTGTTCTTGGCTAGCGTGGGTATAGAGGTGGGGCGTCACAACTTCCAAATTTATTTAATTAATTCTAATTGAATTACTAACCTCAACCACTTAGATTCCTCTATTTAACATTAATTAATTTCAAATCAATTAATTAATCATCCCTTGATTATCTATCTTAGTTAATCATCCTGGATTAATTATTCTTCAATTACATTCAAGTAATTATCTTTAATTAATCATACAAATTAATTATTCTTTACCAAAATCAATAATTAATCTTTAATTACTTCACAAATTAATTAAGTACATTAATCCTTAATTAGTTATTAATTAACTTCTCATAAATCACTTATTATTGATTAATTACTCTTAATTAATCAATCTTTTATTACATCATTAATTATCAATATTAATGATTTTTAATTACATTTCGATTTATCCTAATCTAATTTGATTACATTAAATCATTAATCATTAATTAAACCAAAAATGTTAATCATTTTTGATTTATCTCATCCTGTAGCTTTTTATTTACTTCATTAAATAAATAAATTACTCCTTAATTAATTATCTTAATTAATCTCTTGATTAATTACACAAAGTAATTATACCCAATTTACTTCTGTTAACAAATCATCATTCAACTAATTACATCTAATAATTATTTATTAATTACTTCCCTACGTAATTATATTTTATTAATTACATTAAGTAATTACCGATCAAACAACCCAATTTATTATATTTTTATTTCAGCATCCTAAATTATATTTATCCAATCTTAACACAGCACAATTTAATTTCAAAATTTATCTTTCACAGTATATAAATAAAATGCATCATCAATTATGCAAATAATTTCTATATTGTGAGGAATCCAGTTGGATCCCTCCAACCTGTTTTCCTGCATCCACAGATGTTAGCACAATACCAATTCCACTTCGAGGTGGAATATCGCGGTATAAGGTATTAATATAATATCATCCGCTATTATGCGGCACATAGGGTCTCATCCGCTATATAATGCGAGAAATCAATCACCCAATATATACTACATACTACTATATATAATATAGCACGTCAATTCAATTCAACCATTCAACCAATCATTTAAATTTAACCATTTAAATTTAAATAAAAACCCGATTGAGTGAGATTAATTCGCCTTTGCTTGTTTATGCAATCCAAACCAAACTAGCTTGTTTTCTTCATGACTTTGGACCTTGAATAAACATTTTATAGTTTATTAACATTTGAACTAATCGATTAATCAATTTCATAAATTTAACTAACTAATATTTAGTTTTAACTAGTCTTCCATTGACAATTTTTTAAAAAAATATTTAAATAAGTTAATTAAATAAATTAACACCTTAATAAATTATTTTTAACCATAGTCTAGTAACTGAATCTTACTTTTAAATTTTTTATATAAAATCTTTCAACATCTTAAATTTCTATTTATTTATTTAATTTAAACTAACAATTTGATTTTCAAATAATTTCCCTTTTTTTAACCTATGAATATATGTAATTAAATCAAAATAGGCATGTATAATATAATTTTTTCGAAATGGGAATTCCTATTACCGTAAAAATTTATTTTCATTCAAATCTGAAAATATATATATATTTGTCTGTAAAATTTAATAAAATAGGGGTCTGTTTATTTTCTATAAACATCTTCTAAACTACATATATCTATCGAAATAAAAATCAAAATGAAATATACCTCACTATCGATTTCGAGCTTCCAGGCAAAATCACCATCATCCACATCCAATGCAAACAGTCGCTGAAACCCTAGTCGAAGGGAAATGCAACTCTCAAGTATCAAAATGCCCAAATTGAAACGCACTTGCCCTCCTAGCGGCTTCACCCGCGAGCGCGTCAAACCACAACATCGCACCCCGAGGCACAGCCCTAACTCGCCACTTGAGCCACCACCACCCAATCCGTGCACTCAAGTCTTCCACCAGCGAACGCGATCGCGATGCTCATACCTCCATCGTCGCTGCGTCCACCCATCATCGCGACACACCTCCGTTTCACGCGTGCTCGCCTCCTTATCGCGAGTCCTAACTCCTCGATTTCAAAACGAGAAAGGTCACGGTAGCAAGGAGCTATACCTCGATTCGTCGATTTGGTCAGGGGATGATGAATCGCGATGAAATACTTTCGCGAACTGAAAGGGAGAAGAGGGAGATGCCATTTTTCGAATAACAAAGAAATTTTAGGTCTCTGAAGAATGAATTGATAGAGGAAATTTTATCGACCGTTTATTTTTTTAAAAACGAAGTCGCTCGGCTGATATTTTAAAAGTGGAAGATGCCTTGCTTGAGAAGCTTTGCCTGGTTACAGTGGTCTTAAAACAAAAGGAAAATGTTGTGAAGTGAAATAATTTCATCTGACGGTAACTAGGATATAAATATATTTTTAAATAAAATTCAAATCATCTCGATAAATGCAACTTACAATTCCGAATTCCTATCGAGGCATGCCGCTACGTGTTTATAATGTTATACCCCTATTTCGAATGCATTGGAAAATGTTTCGAGTCCTAATTCGATCTTATCGAGAAGATAGCTTTTTGGATCAGTTATTATGTTGAATTTCGGTATAAATTTCAGCGCGTTTACATATCGTACGCTCCCGCAACAACCCTAAACACTACGAAAATTTAAATCCGATAATAATACAATATTACGGATCCAATGGAACTAGTTTCATCGAATTCCAAGACTGTACCTCGGAAGGCTATTTTTAAATACCGATTTAAACGATATATTTTTGAAACTGAACAAATCACCTTTAAACTCCAATTTAAAACTTTTGTTATTTGTTATCCTCAGCACTATCAATATAAATTTTACAAGCCTTCAAATTATTTTTAACAGGCTTAAAACTCCAGATTCAACATTTTACCCAACTTCAAATTATTTAATTCAATAATTTAATTATCAAATAAATGGTGATATTTGAATTCAAATTAAAAATTAACATTTAAATATTTAAAATCAGTTGAATATTCCAATTTCAAATGCTCAAAAATCCCGGGTCGTCACATTCCTCCCTCCTTAAAAGAATTTCGTCCCCGAAATTACTAGTTAGGAAGAATGGTCCAATACCCGTTCACTTTTTCCCAAAACCAACAATTCAACATCGTACCAACTATCTTTTTATAGAAGACCCATTATCATCCTTGCTAACTTTCCAAACTCTCTCATAGTTTTCAATCAATGCTATTTGCTCAATCATTCAAAACTGAATTTTGAATTATCAAAATTTCTCAAAAAATTTCTAACTCCCTAGATTCCCGAAAATTTTTGCTAGCGTTTCCTTTGCGCGGCTAGCTCGGTACAACTACAAAATGCCTCTACGAGCTCCAAAATTCCAAAAGAAAACAAAAGGCCAAGTGACTAGATCAAAAACCAAATCAAAATTTCATACAGAAATTTAAACACATACCTTTTTGTCGAGCAATTCAAATTTATCTTCTGAAATCGAAACCAATTTTCCTTTCCCTTTACAATACCTGCATATCCAACTTAGCAATAATATCCAATCGTAACTTTTCAAATCATTTTATATATTTCCTTACATAAGTTTCATATCTACTTCGATTCAAATTAGTTTTCCCATTTCCATATGAATTCAATTTATCTTCAATTCTGAATATTGAATTTTATCTTCCATTTATAACTGATTCATATCATTATTTTACATTAGTTTGATCCACTAATTTGTTTCAATTTCCAATTTGAAATCGTTTTGTCGCTAACAAAAAAAATTCCAATTTTTTTCAAAAATTTTCTAACTCCCAAAATTTTCGAATTTTTTTGGCAGAGTCTCCTTTGTACGGAGGAGCTTTTGCAATTTGACTAAAGATATAAATATATATACATCGACCCACACGGTCGGAAAAACAAAAACAGTTCATATTTCCTATTTTTATTGCGTAGGCGTACCTTTATTTAGCATTTTTAAGCAAGCGACTTATTAATTTAGCAATTAGCGCGCCCAAATCCAGCCGAACGACTTCCCGGTACCTGTACATACTCAATTTAAGTATGTAAGTGCCATATATAGGAAATTTATTTACATTTCACTCAGTTTCAATAGCTAACATATGGATTTCATAAGCCATACCTATCAAACAGCACTTAAAAATAATTAATAAGGTTTCAATCACCAATTCATTTGCTTTCACTCGTTTTTCTTACCCTTGCATTCAATTTATGTGATGTACAACTCACTTACTTACCTTCAATTCATTTATAATTCCAAACAAACTCATATTCATATCAATTGATTCAAAAAAAAATTAATTACATTTGCATCCACTAATTCATAGAATTTAATTAAATCTCATTTACGTCAAACGACAATCATTTCTATGCAATTTGATGATATCCATGTGAATAAATAATTACTTAAGTTTTATAACCAATTTAAATTGATTTCGACTCAATTTTATTTAATTTAGTTCCATTTAATTTATTCACAACCATTTTATTTAGCTCGACACATTCCATGCCTGTGTACTACTAACCATTCCCAAATTAATTCAACCCAAGCTTTTATTTAACGGGCTTTCACCCTTATTAAAAGCCAACGTACCATAAATTTTAAACCCAGGTAACATCAAACTTAAGTTCACTTCTAATTGATTCTCATTTAATCAAATTCCATTTAATTCGGTTATCCCATCCATTTTAATTTTATTCACATTATCAATCCAAATCGAACTCTATTTTAATTCGAGTTTATTTCCAAACTTCATTATTAACTTACAATTTATTTTATTTAACCAAGTTAAATTTTATTAACATATTCTATCAAATAATTATTTAGCTAATTAGCTTACTTCCAACTTTTAAATCAATATTCGATTTTATTACAAAAATCACTTTATTAAATTTTCCTGAGTTCAAAAATTGTTTATAATACCAGTTTGGATTTTCTTTCATTTTCCCAAATTCCAACACTTTTATTTTAAAATTTTAAAAATACTTTTAAATTCACATATTATTATTAAAATAGCTTTTTATAAAAAATACTTCTTATAACTCGATGTTTCAACTAGTCCATCCTTGTTCTCACTGTAATTCAGTCATACGTTGATCGGGCGTAGGACTGAAAATCTATAAGTACTTGGTAAACCCTTTTTAACACGCAGTAAAAACACTTGGGGATATAATTTTATTGAAAATATAGAAAACAGTTTTTGAAAATAGAGGAAATATCTTTGGTGAGAATGCTCTGGAAATCATCACCCCCATCCATGGTCGCAGTTACATCCTAGGTTACATTGCCATCGCAGCAAAAGTCCATGTAACTGTAGGCGCTCCGCGCCCCTCGATTACGCCATAGAACCCACAACAGATCAAAGTTACATTCCAGGGTTACGTTGCCATCGCAGCAAAAGTCCATGTAACTGTAGGCATCGGCGCCCTTGATTTTCGCTGTCGAAAAGGAAACTTCTCCACTCCTACATAGGTCGCGGTCTACCGATGTAAAATCAAACGTAGACCGTTGGCTCTCAACGGCACACAGGACTTTCGCTATGTTACCATAGGTCGTAGTCTACCGATATAAAATCAAACGTAGACTATTGGCTCTCAGCAGCACACACGACTTTCGCGATGATCTGTAGTATATCGCAGTGACATCGAGTTACACTGTCATCACAGCATAACCCAAATGCCTCTGTAGGCATCAGCGTCCCTTGACTTCCGCTATACACTACTCATAATCCTCAAAAACTAGTTTTGTCCGAACTCCTCACAGGATCAACTTTAGAACCCCCCCCCCCTCAGGGTTCAAGGCAGTACCACCCAATGGAACTCCAGAGAAGCTCGTTTCAAGGGAGCATCTTTTTCCCCATATCCATTTTCAAAACACTTTGTAGATTACACATATAGTATCTTCCAAATAATACACTTAGTAGGAAACTCAAATAAATCTCCTTTCTCAAAATCGATTATCCCAAATTCGATAATTCTCAAACTAGGCTTTCCAAATTCCAATATTGATTTTACCCAAAAATCAAAAGCCTTTCCAAATCCAAAGGTTCCCAAAACCTTTTTCCAAAATCCTCATAAGATCCTTTATATATATATATATATATATATATATATATATATATTGTTTTTAAAAAAAAACTTTGAATCATTTCAAACTTGTATAAAACTTCTTTTATACTTCAAACACTTTCAAAATCCTTTCCTTCTAATAATAGATTTAACAAGGGGAGATTTATCTTATATAACAAAGATATATAACTTTGTTTATTCTAAACCAAATATTCAAATTTGATTACTCTTTTTTTAATAAAGTTGTTTCCATCTTATTTATCATCATAAAAAATATCCAAATTTCCCTTTTATCCATTGGATACTTCACAAAATATACTTTCATTTCAAAAGAAATCATTTCACATTTCTTATTCAAAAATTTCAATATCAATTTCATTTAAATCCATACGATGTATACATATCATCCATATGCTATACCAATCTGATAGCTCACTCGATCACACAATTTCACTTTCGAACTAGTATCGTCCATCAGACTTCCTAGTGCGGACACAGATCTGGTTTCTTGATCAGAAACCGTCATTCTCCTTACATAGCCATAACTATGATAGAACATCCAGGACCAATCAACCATCCATATCCAGGTTCGCCGTCGAAAATCGAGTGACAAATTCCAACTTGGATCGATATATCTATATCGAAATTCTGTGCTCGAATCCAGATCAATTCACTATGCGAATAGAATAATATACGTACATCCTACATATTTATTCTCATTGATTATTAACTAAATCAATTTCTCTTTCTATTCAAATTTCCTTTAATTCCTATCCACATAATCACAATTGTTTTAATTCCATTGGATTATCACTTTAATCCTTATCCCAAATGGATATTCAATCATAAACAGTTTAAACTCTGTCCAGCTTAAATTCAGAATATAGCTTGAAAAGTTTAAAATAGATAAGTCGTTGAAAAACAATTAATAGTTTGCAAAATAGCTGTAAAATAGTTTAAAAATAGTAATTAGTTCATAAAACAGTTGAAAAATTATTGAATAGTTCCAAAAATAATTGTAAAACAAATATAAAATAATTTGGCTTTAAAAAGAAAGGTTATATTTATTAAATAGCATGGAAACATAAGTTTATATTAAAATAATTTATATTGAAAATAGTCCAGAGTCAAAACTGTCCCATCAATTCAATTTAAATTTCCACTCCCATTTAAATTGACTCAATTCCAATTTGAATAACTTCAATTTCCATTGAAATTGATTTAACCCCAATTCAAATTGAATCAATCTTAATTTCTTTCCAAATTCAAATCAAATTCATTTGATTTTAAACCTACTCAATTTTAATTACAATTTCCAAATTATTCCAATCAATTTGGACCAATATCAATTGAACCCACTTCAATTTCAATCATTTCAATTCAATTCAATTCAAATTTTCCATTTGAATTTTAAAATTTATCCATCTTCAATCACATTTCCAATTAATTCAAATCAAATTCAATTTTGAACTAATTCAATTCAAATTTCAAATTTAAACCATTTAATTCTGAATCCATTTCAAACTTATCTTCATTTAATTTTAATTTGGTTGTATTTCTATTACCACTTAATTCCCATTATTAAAATTTTCAAATAATATAACAACCAATTACCTTAATATTTATTAGAAAGAATATTGCTTTATATAAAAAAATATTATTATATAAAATTATTTAAAATCTTTATATAAGTAAATAACAAGTACGCTCTCATATATATATATATATATATATATATATATATATGTATATGTATGTATATAGACACACACATACATACTCGACTCATTCTAGGGTACCATTGACCCTGTCCTTAATGAGTAATCTTAACGGAGCCAAGGTTCTCGCTTAACCTTTCAGCTCTGATACCAACTGTAACGACCCGAAATTTTCGATCTCGATCGAAAATTCCAGATAGTTAGGAAAAAGAAGAAGAAGATCAGAAAACATCAACATCTCACATTTCCAGTGGATAAAATGTAATAATAAATAATAACAGTTTACAAAAGAATTCTGTATCAGTCAAAATACCTTTATAATACATCAGAGTTCACACATATATAAACACTCGATATACACAAGCATCACGTCTCAGATATACAACAATATAATACAGCGGAGACGCTCCATACGTTCTTGCCACCCAGCTCTCCTACTGAGCTCCAGAACGTCCTTACCTGAAAATCTGTAATACTCGGTCTATCCCGAGCATTACATCAAAGTAACACCCAGGTGAGGCTAGAAACCAGCGTGAGTAAACCCATCTAACATGGAATATAAAGCATACAACTCATATAGAACCCGGGGTTACTCATATTAATTTACAAATTCACAATTTGTTATAGACATCACTTATTTCACACATCAATTTTCTAAGTACCAAAATTTAGATTAAAGGGTCCAATTCACTTAAATCATTTCATTCCAGCCTATTGATTTCACATATCAATCTAAAAAAATTCGAAGTGGTTTCGGGTATTTTCTAATACCCGACCCCGGTCTCTTCGAGTCTCATTCAAGGTATCCGATTCCATTTAGTCATCCATAAGCAACTTGATCGCTTCCAAATTTATTTAATTAATTCTAATTGAATTACTAACCTCAACCACTTAGATTCCTTCATTTAACGTTAATTAATTTCAAATCAATTAATTAATCATCCCTTAATTATCCATCTTAATTAATCACCCTGGATTAATTATTCTTCAATTACATTCAGGTAATTATCTTTAATTAATCATACAAATTAATTATTCTTAACCAAAATCAATAATTAATCTTTAATTACTTCACAAATTAATTAATTACATTAATCCTTAATTAGGTATTAATTAATTTCTCATAAATCACTTATTACTAATTAATTACTCTTAATTAATCAATCTTTTATTACATCATTGATTATATAAATTAATGATTTCTAATTACATTTCAATTTATCCTAATCTAATTTAATTACATTAAATAATTAATCATTAATTAAACCACAAATATTAATCATTCTTGATTTATCTCATCCTGTAATTATCTACCTTTTTATTTACTTCATTAAATAAATTAATTACTCCTTAATTAATTGTCTTGATTAATCTCTTGATTAATTACACAAAGTAATTATACCCGATTTACTTATGTTAACAAATCATTATTCAACTAATTACATCCAGTAATTATTTATTAATTACTTCCCCACGTAATTATATTTTATTAACTACATTAAGTAATTACGTATCAAACCACCCAATTTATTCTATTTATATTTTGGAATCCCAAATTATATTTATCCAATCATAACACAGCACAATTTAATTCCCAAATTTATCTTTCACAGTATATAAATAAAATCATCATCAATTATGAAAATAATTTCTATATTGTGAGGAATCCAGTTGGATCCCTCCAACATGTTTTCCTGCATCCACAGATGTTAGCACAATACTAATTCCACTTCGAGGTGGAATATCGCGGTATATGGGATTAATATAATATCATCCGCTATTATGCGGCGCATAGGGTCTCATCCGCTATATAGTGCGGAAAATCAATCACCCAATATATACTATATACTACTCTATATAATATAACACGTCAATTCAATTCAACCATTCGACCAATCATTTAAATTTAACCATTTAAATTTAAATAAAAACCTAGTCGAGTGAGATTAACTCACCTTTGCTTGTTTATGCAATCCAAACCAAACCAGCTTGTTTTCTTCACGACTTTGGACCTTGAATAAACATTTTATAGTTTATTAACATTTGAACTAATCGATCAATCAATTTCACAAATTTAACTAGCTAATATTTAGTTTTAACTAATCTTTCATTGATAAATTTTTTTTAAACAATTAAATAAATTAAGGCCTTAATAAATTATTTTTAACCATAGTCTAGTAACTGAACCTTACTTTTCTTCATTTTCGACTATGTAAGAAAAATAATCCATATGGGTTTTAAAAATAAAATTTTTTATATAAAATCTTTCAACATCTTAAATTTCTATTTATTTATTTAATTTAAACTAACAATTTGATTTTCAAATAATTTCCCTTTTTTTAACCTATGAATATATGTAATTAAATCAAAATAGGCACGTATATATAATTTTTCAGAAATGGGAATTCCTATTACTGTAAAAATTTATTTTCATTCAAATCTAAAAATATATATATTTATCTGTAAAATTTAATGAAATAGGGGTCTGTTTATTTTATGTAAATATCTTTTAAACTACACATATCTATCGAAATAAAAATCAAAATGAAATATACCTCACTATCGATTTCGAGCTTCCAGGCAAAATGGCCATCATCCACATCGTACGCAAACAGTCGCCGAAACCCTAATCGAAGGGAAATGCAACTCCCAAGTATCAAAATGCCCAAACCGAATCGCACTTGCCCTCCCAGCGGCTTCACTCACGAGCACGTCAAACCGCGACATCGCGCACACCGAGGCACAGCCCTAACTCGCCACTTGAGCCACCTCAACCCAATCCATGCACTCGAGCCTTCCACCAGTGAACGCAATCGCGATGCTCAAACCTCCATCGTCGCTGCATCCACCCATCATCGCGACACACCTCCGTTTCGCACGCTCGCCTCCCCATCGCGAGATCCCAACTCCTCGACTTCAACACGAGAAAGGTCGCGGTAGCAAGGAGCTATGCCTCGATTCATCGATTAGGTTAGGGGATGATGAATCGCGATGAAATACTTTCGCAAATTGAAAGGGAGAAGAGGGAGATGCCATTTTTCGAATAACGAAAGAAATTTTAGGTCTCTGAAGAATGAAGTGATAGAGGAAATTTTCTCGACCGTTTATTTTTATTTTTTAAACGAAGTCGCTCGGCACATACTTTAAAAGAGGAAGATGCCTTGCGTGAGAAGCTTTGCCTGGCTACAGTGGTCATGAAACAAAAAGAAAAAGTTGTGAAGTCAAATAATTTCAACTGACGGTAACCAGGATATAAATATATTTTTAAATTAAATTCAAATTGTCTCATTCAATGCAACTTACAATTCCGAATTCCTATCGAGGTATGCTGCTAGGTGTTTATAATGTTATACCCATATTCCGAACGCAATGGAAAAGGTTTCGAGTCCTAATTCGATCGTATGATGAAGATAGCTTTTTGGATCAGTTATTATATTGAATTTCAGTATAACTTTCAGCGCGTTTACATATCGTATGCTCCCGCAACAACTCCAAACACTATGAAAATTGAAATCCGATAATAATACAATATTACGGATCCAATGGAATTGGTTTCGTCGAATTTCGAGACTGAGCCTCGGAAGGCTATTTTTAAATATCGATTTAAACGATATATTTTTAAAACTGAACAAATCACCTTTAAACTCCAATTTAAAACTTTTATTATTTGTTATCATCATCACTATCAATATAAATTTTACAAGCCTTCAAATTATTTTTAACAGGCTTAAAACTCCATATTCAACATTTTACCCAACTTCAAATTATTTAATTCAGTAATCTAATTATCAAATAAATGGTGATATTTGAATTCAAGATAAAAATTAACTTTTAAATATTTAAAATCAATTGAATATTCCAATTTCAAATGCTCAAAAATCCCCGGTCGTCACATAACTCACGCGAGCCAAGGCTACGATAATACCTCATATAGAATCGTTCACCAAACCATCCTACTTCATTCTGGAATCTCCACCACGTACGCAGTTATTAAAGTGGTTTTAGGTATTGGTAAAGAGTATGACAATATTTGATCCCTGTATCTTTAACAACCAAATGCTTATTTCACACTGGATGGTTCTTTTACATGTCTAAGTTCAATTCATAATTGATATCAAAATATTATATTCGATTCAAACCATATTACTTTCGAAATCATATTCACTTTCGAAATCATATTCACTTTTGAAATTATCAATAAGATTGGTTGATTAAATCCTCATTTCAAAATCATCATATTCATTCAAATATGTCATTTGAATCCCAACTTAGATTATATCATGATTCAACCTTATTTGATTTTAAATCAAGGATTTAAGTATAAACACTTCCACTTTACACGGTCTAGAAATTAGAAAATAGTTTAGATAGTTAGTGAAGTTGAAATAAATTTAAATAGTTTAAAATACTTTAAAATAATTTAAAAGTGGACTAAAATAGCTTAAAAAGATTTAAGATAGTTTAAATAGATTAAATAGATTTAAAATAGATTAAATGGGTTAATTATTTTAAAATTGGTTAAAATAGGATAAATTAGGTAAAATAGATTAAAATAAATTAAAATAGTATAAATTGATTAAATAGTTTAAAATAGTTGGAAATAGATTTAAATTAGTTTAATAGTTTGAAAACCATAAAATCGGGATTTTAAAATAATAAATCTTTAAACAGTTTATATTAAAATAATTAATTTGGAATTAATATCAAAATTAAACCATTTCTTCCATTTAAACACATCTGGACCATGTCGAACTTTCAATTCAACTAACTAAAACTGGTTTTCTAATTTAGATTCTCATTAAACCATGTAACTAATATCAATTTCAAATCCATGTATGAATTATCAATTTAAACCACTTCAAATTAAATAGATTTCAAAGTAATATTCAAACAATTCTAATAATTCAATTTCGATAAATTTCATTTATGCTTCAAAATTTCAACTTTGAAATTTCCATTTTAATTCTTTAAACAATTCATTAAATCAATTCTAATTTTAAACATTTAAAGCTTGGATTTCGAAAATTATTCAGTTTGTGCAAATCAAATTTTATTTCACATTTAACTGAATTCAAATTTTAAGGATTTAAAATTGTTCTAATTTAACCAATTCGGTGTCCATATATAATTCTCCACCCTATGGTCAAGTGATACGAATATTTATCATTTCAATCCGCAATTATTTTATATTTATGGATATATACCATTTTAACCCGTAATCCTGAATTAACATTCAAATCTATAAAATCGCTCAGGTTTAATCATTCAACCCATAACGATTTCTCCCTAATCTATCATATCATTCGTGTTTGTATAATTTCAGCCTATAGGGGACATGCAATGTTATAACAATATAGGAATATAACATCCAGTCATCAAATATCTGTAACGATCCCGATTTTTAAGTAAAATTTAAATTGATAATTTATATAAACTTTTGGATTTAATTGGTGAATTTATTAAAAATTTCAAAATAAAATAAGATATTTGTTTGATATTAAAATATATATATATATATATATATATAAATTGATTTTTAAATAGAATTTTGATTTGAAATTCAAATCAAATATATTTGAAAAATAAATTGAATTTTTAAAATTTAAATTTGAATTTTAAAAGATAAATACTTTATATTATATTTTGGGTATAAAAATATATGAATAAAAATTTTATTTAAAATAAGATTTTTCTTCCTTAAAAAGAATTTATTTTTATTAATTAAGATAGTATTTATTAAATAGTAAAATAAATACAAAATTTTTATATTAATATTTAAAAATGAATTTAATATATTATATATGATTTTGTTTAGAATATAATTGGTTCTTATTTTATTTTCTTTTAAAGATTTTTATTTAAATTAAGAAAGCATTTATTAATTTAGAAATTTATTTATTAATTAGCAAAATTAATGTAAAAGCTTTTAAAAAATTTAAAAATAAATAAAAATGAAATAATTACAAGTGTTAGGTTATTAAAGTTTGTAAATACATGTGTAAGTTAATTAAAAATGGATAATGACAAATGTTAGCATTTGAAGAAGTGGCATGACTAGATTTTATTTTCTTTAATTTTAAGTAAATCCTAAATTACATTATATAAACTTATATCTTCTTTTTTTCCCATCTCTTTTCTTATCTTCTCAACTTTTAAAAACTCAACCATGTAAAACAATTTTTCAAAACCAGAAAATGATCGTGAATCAAAACCTGAAACATTATCAAACTCAAGAATCAAAACCCTGAAAAAAAATTCAAAGCAAAAGCCAATCCTGTAACCATTTAATCTTTAAGCCTGTAAACATCTTTTTCAAATCATAAGCTCAACATATAATCTTTTCAAAAAAAACCTGGAATTAAAGCAAGCTTCAAAGCTTCAACCCAAAATAAGTAAGCAAGCAAGCCTGTAGCAAAGATTATGAAGCAAGCAACCTAAAATCAAAGTAGTTCCAGTGTTTAAATCAAAGGCAGTAATCAAAGATTTCAGTTTCAAAGGAAATCAAAGCTTCCCAGTAAAAATCAAGTCTCTGCCTTTTAAAAACTATGAGTAAACCTTTTCCAAAAAAACAGTCTTATTTGAATTTAACTTTAGTGCATGTGATGATATTGGTTTGTATGGAAGTGCTTCAGCTTGAATTCATTTGGAATTGATATGCATGTTGTGTGAGCATGTCTGTTTATATATATTCAAAGATCTTGTTCTTTGTTGTTTCACAGTCCCTGATTTGCTTTCAAAAATTCAAATCTCTTAATCGAGTCAATATTAACCTTCGATATTTAAATGAAAGTTGTTTGTTGAAGTATAGTGATGATCATAAAAATAGTTTCAGGATTTTAAATTCAGCAAATAATTTTAAGAATGGAAATAACAGTGAAATTCTTATATATGACAGAAATCAACCGATTCAATTTCGAATTTGGATTGCATGGATGTATTGTGGAAGAAAATCTTGATTGTTAATGTAAGTATTATGATTTTTAGTTTGATATTCAATTTGAGTTTTCGAGATGAATGTTTTTGGCATTTTGGTGATTTGCCGTTGATCGACACGATGGATGGAGTCGAGATCTTGGTCGAAGTTGGCTGGACGGTTTCCGATGGTGGGAAAAATGGCTGTATATTTCTCCGATGTTTATGGTGGCCGGGCTGGTTCGATTTAGGGCTTTGAGGTAATTTTTGGTCGCGCTGATTATTTGGGTCGTTTTGGCGACGACGATGCACCGGAGTAGCTTGCCTTGGGGGAATTGGAGTTGGAAGGAGTGACGAAGCTTCGATGAAGACGGCCGGTGATCCTAATGTCGGTGGCGATGGAGAGGAGTGGATTTCCAGCAGTGATGGGTTCCAGTCTTGGTCGAGATTGGTTCCATTACGAATCGTATGAGAGATGAACGATCGGGTACACGTAAGGGTTAGCGTGAGTATGGGTGGTTTATCGCGAGCTATAGTGGCGACCTCCGATGGTCGGAGTGATGGTTTACGTGTACCACATGCTCATTGTATCTGGGACGAATAGAGTTTGGGAATTCTCGGGTAGGTCTTGAAGGGGTAGCGTGGTTGACACGGAGCAGTGGACGAACGCGAATGCATTTCGGGGAGGGATCGAGTGTGTCTTGGGTACAATGAATTTTGCAACAGTTTTCAATTATAAAGGAAAGTATTGCCAGGTTTTAAAGGAAATTAAGCGTGAACTGTTTGATAGTTTCAAGGTTTAAAATATTTTGTTTTCAAAGGTAATGTTTCTAAGTCTAAAAGCAAAGTAAAAACAAGTTTTAAAAGTTATAAAAATAATTAGTTTGCAAAGGTAAATGTTTAACAAGTTTTAAAATATAATTAAAGTAGATATGTTTTTTTAAGATATGACAATTTAGTTTTAAAATGACTATACATGAAAAATTTATTAAATAACTTTGAAAGGATTTCAAAGATTTAAAAGGTTAAATTAGATGTTTAAATTGTTTTTAATTATAATAGATTTCTGAATGTTTTAATTTTTTTTAAATAAGGTTTAATGATAATTAAGTAAATCACATATAATAAAGAGTTTATCTTTAAATAATTAAGATTTTGATTAATTCAAGATAATCAATTTGTGAAGATAATAAAGGTTAATCAATTATTGTTAATGATAAAAAACTGTTAATTAATGTGATTGATTTATTGATAAGAAAGAGTTTTATTAAGATAAATGATTTTGTTAATTAATTAAGGTCTTTTAAACATTAGGAGTTAAGTAATTATTTAATTAATTTTAAATGATTAGTTAATTAGTTTGGTTAATTTAAGTAATCACTTAATTATGAATTAATTAAGTATAGTTACTTAGTAGAGTAATTAATGGATGTAATTAATTAAAGGGGGGTTAATTAATGAAGTACTTAGGGGATAATTACATAATCGAAGTAATTAAGAGTTAATTACTTAGTGTAATTAATTTAGCTGAGTAATTAATGTGATTAATTAATTAATGAATATGATTAACTTAAGAGTTAATTACTAAATGTAATTAATTAAAAGTGTGATTAATTAATAAAGTAACTAATTAAGGATTATTAATTAATGTAATTAATTAGTTATTAATTAATGGAAGTAATTAAGGATTAATTAATCAATATAATAAATCAAAGGATTAATATAATTAATTAAGGAGTTAATTAATTAAAGTAAGTAATTACAGGATTGTTAATTACTGTTTAAGATTAATTGAGGTTGATTAATGAAAGTAATTAATTAAATATAATTATTTAATGTAATTAATTAAGAATTAATGTAATTAATTATAGTTAATTAATTAATGGAATTAATTAAAGGTTAACTACTGTAAATGGTGTAGGATAATTAATTTTTGTAATTAATTAAAGCTAATTACTTAATGTAATTAAAGAATAATTAATCGAGGATGATTAATTAAGATGGATAATTAAAAGATAACTAATTAAAATGGTTTGAAATTAATTAATATTAATTAACCATGATTAGCAGTATATTCATAAGTAATTAATCTGATTTAAAGTAATCAGATAATTAGTTGATACTTATGGATGTTTGGATTCTATTGATTGTTGAATTGTGTGATATCCCTGATGAGTGATGCTTTGTGATATGAGTCATTTTGATTCAAGTTGTGACGAATGTAATTTATTTATCCGTGATGAGTTTATATTATCTGTGAATCTGTGATTAAAGGTGAGCGTTATGGGATTTTACCGCTTATCGATATTGATGTGTTTGAATTTGTGATGATTGATGATGTTGCACTATTGTGTAAATCTACTGGACTACACTATACGCACACAAATATGGATTTCATGGGAAATCGGTTAAGTCACATATGTTTTGAATTAAGATATTATTTGTCTAAGGAGTTCAATTGTGAATACAAATGGTTTTGGGAATGGAATTGGATTAAATATAAAAGTTTTGAAAAGGAGTTTTAAAGTTAAAAGCTATTTCGAATAACTTGATAAAGTTTTGAAATTTAAATGGTCTGATTTGAATTTAAATTCAAAAAATTATGGTTTAAAAAGGATATACAAGTTATAAATGCATTTTAAACCATTTCAGAAGTATTGTTTTGGGAATTTGAATTCAATCCAAGTTTATACTTGAAGGGCTTTAACTTGCGCAAATGTAATCAGATTTTTCCGAAACGAAAACCTTTGTTTTCAAGTAATGATAACTTTCATATAAAGAAAGGATTTCCAATTTATGTTGAAAGAATTTGAAGTTTTGAAATGGAACTGTTTTGAAAGCTATTAATGAATCTTTGCTAAAGATTGGTGAACTTTGTGGAGTGAATCTTTTTGTTTAAAGATTTAAAATGGTAATTTGTTTAAACCATTTGTTTTAGGTAATAAGTTGTGACTTAACTAAGATCACAATATCCATATGCTTTTTAAATTAAGCGCTCATTATTCGGTTTAGCCAGGTGAGGACCTTGTGTCATATAACTCATTCCGAATAATGATATGACGTTATGGATCGCATTCGAAGACCGGTGGTGAAGACCGCGTATTTTCGAAAGCGAAAGGATAACCCATCGAATGTATCTGCACCGAATGGCCTCGGTATAGAGATTTGATCATCCTTTGTGATGGGGAGTCTGGACGTGATTAGAGATTATCTGGATTGCAAGGGCTTCTTTAGAAGTGCCTTCGGTTCTGTTCGAACCCGGAATAGACTTGTATGGATGTATGTCTGACATTACACTTTGAGATGTAAAGTTGGTTTCTATCAAATACATTTCTGTTCGGTAGCGGAGAATTTATCTCTTAGCTTAACCCCTTCTCTGAGACGTACGAGCTCAGAGGTTATGTAGTTGATGGTTATTAGTGATACATTCCTAATTTGGTAATTGGCATGCTGAGTGCTGCTGAGTGTTGCTGATCATTTGTTGATCGAAGCATGGCTTTTATGAAAAGCGTAGCTTTGTGGACAAGACTTCGTCGGACCTCACAACCCGGAATGGTCGAAACAGGACTGATGCAACAAGGTTATTTGGGGGTAGCACCCCCTGAGGGTATGTCCATTTCCTTCTGGATAGAGGTGGTATCATGGTATAGAGCCCAGCTATTTATCCTATGTGGTCACTGCAAATTTATTACTTTGTGGTTGTTGGTGAATCCTAGGATAGAGGTTGGTTACGGCCGGGGAGTGGCATACTCGTGTAGTAGTTACCTAGATACAGAGGTAACCCGGCCTTATGTTGGCAGAGATCTGGTTAGGTTCTCGGGGAGTCCCTCCAGTGGCATAACCATGTGGCCCAGGAAGTTCCTTTGCTTGACCATTTGTTGGAAATCCAATCACCAATATGAACCTTGTACGGTTTTAGTTGTAAAACCTGCCATCTAACATGGTGGCTATAGTAGGCATACTATAATGGTACATATGCTGGTTAAGATTAATATTATACTTGCAAAGGTTTTCTGCACTATGCACTAATAATAATATCAAAAGGATTTTTGTGTAGTAAGCATGTTTGACTATCATAAGGAGAAATCTCCCCCAAGTGTGTGATCGCATGGCGTGTGCGCCAGGAGGCCTTATGGCAGTTTCATTTTCCAAAATGCATTGCGGATTTCTTTAATAATCTTTTGCTTTTCTTTTAAAGATAAAACTATTTTTGTTTGCTCATACCAGTCCTATGACTGACCCGTTTATTGTTCCCTTCCTAAACTCTAGGTGCCTACAATTTTTCACATGGGCAGTCTAGAGTTGGGTTTTCCAATAATCTGCTTGTAGATGTAGATTTGATAATCTTTGAAGTCTTTGGTTTGGCAATCGATGTTTTGATCGCATTTGCTACAAGTTCAACAATGATGGTGGTTTGAGTTTGGATCATTGGAGCTTTGGCATTGAAGACCCAGTTTGTTGGATTCCTGCTTTCTCACTTGAAAGACTCTATTCTTGGTCATCTTTCTGCTATCGATGGTCGCAAAGTCTAGACCATCCTTGTTGTTGTTATCCTATTCCGCTGTTGTATATATATCTCTAATATTGTTGGAATTCATATTTTATCGGATAGTGTATTCATTATTGTATCAATGATATATTTCATTTTCTTCCGTTGTATTGTTATACTTAATGTGTTATAAGCTTCGGCAAGAATCGGATTTCAACGCTTGAATATGCAGCATTCGAGTACAAGGAAAGTACGGGTGTCAATTTTCGAAGGATGAAATTCGGGTCGTGGCAATTTCAATCAATCAAACATCCATCACAATCATCATCCAAATCAACCAATAACTAACAATAATTTACCGATTATCAATAACAGGTATTAACTAGGAATTTTAAAATTTAATATTAAATTAATAGGGCGATTAAATTCAATAAAAAATAGATTTTACTTGAATGACAATTTGTATATGCCAAACATCAACCAATCAATTTTTAATCACATCATAAATTCAATTTAACTAACATAAGATAATTAATACAAGTGGATCAAAACACTCACTTTTGATTCCAAATCGATTTGAAATCCAAAATAAGGCCCAAAATACAACTGTCTCAGAATTCATCCAAACAATTTCAAAATGTCTAGAAATTCGATACGATTGCAACGGAACAAACCACGCGTGAGTCCGACCTCGTACGCAAAAGTTGTTAATGTTAGAAGTTATACGATTCAAATTATAAAATAAAAAAAATAAACACGTTACCGAAAAAATGTGCCACATCATCATCATACACTATCTTCGAAATCCTAGAAACTAAGAACATCACGTAACCCTATTTGCAGTCGCCACGAGACACACTCAATCACACGCTTGAGAAGCTGCCGCCTACCCTTCCCCATACACGATTACCTACGCGTGGCCTGGCACCACCTCCGACCAAGCCACGATCATCCCTAGACCACCGGCCGCCACCTCCATCTCGAACCCTAATTGAGTTATCTTGCTACATCCAACTGTCCAATCGCCATTCAACTTGCATGGATGAACTCCCCACGCAAATCTCCAGGACCCGGTACCCTCGATTCGACGATTGGTCGACGATAATCATCCTCCTGCTTGAACGGCTGAGATTCAACCCTCTAATTCTAGGCACACATAGAGACCCAAATCAAAAACAAAAATGCCGATCTAGAATGCGCTCGTAAAGTGCTTCGAATTGGTATATAATATGATAGGGTTTTGAGAAGTTTGATTCTGGAATTAATTTGGAACTGAATTTAGGGTTTGTAGTCTGAATTGGTTTCTGCCATTGAGAAGAGAGAAGTAGATGGAACCGTACGTAATGAGATAAGAAAAAAAGGCTGCTAGGATTAAGAAAGATCTATTTTTGTAGACAAGGCTCGATAAGAAAGAATGAACACATCGAATTGGTATGAAATGGCAATAACGACCCGAAAAGCCCGTTTCGCTTGCGACACTGCAACGACCCAGAATTTTGAACAATTTATTTGAAAATATTTAATTAATTTTAAATATTTGAATGATGGTTTGAATTGAATTTTCAATATAACTTTGAATTTGGCGATTAAATTATAAAATTTAATCTATTGAAAGTTGAATAATAATTTGAATCTTCAATTTTAAGCTGATTAAAAATATTTCAAAGGCTTGTAAAATTCATATTGATAATACTGAAGATAATAGAAGCTTCAGAATTGAGTTTGAAACTGCTTTGTTCAGTTTTGAAATTTTATCGTTTGAATCGATATTTAAAAATATAGCCTTCCGAGGCACAGTCTCGGAATTCGATGAAACCAGTTCCATTGGGTCCGTAATAGTGTATTATTTTCGGATTTCAAATTTCGTATTATTCAGAGTCGTTATGTGAGCATACGGTAAGTAAACGCGTTGAAATTAAATCGAATACGATTTAAAAAATTTAAATTTAAATTTGGTCAAAATCAAAGCACGTTACCTTCCTTTAACCACGCCTAAAATTACGCCTAGTATCGCGCCTAAGATCACGAATGAAATCATGAAAGCACGCTCTTTCATTTTTAAATTCCCCTCCTCCCCTTTATTCAATTCACATCCTCTCGGCTAAAAAATCAAATGGCCGATCAAAAGAAATCTTCTTCTCGTTTACTAATGGTCGCAGCCTTGTGGAAAAAAAAATTCAATACGAAATCGCGAGTCTAGGGTCGCGATCGATTTTGGCAGCGTTGGGGTTTGTTCTCGAGCACGCGCTGTGAGGAAGGAAGCGTCGCGCGATGGCAAGGGCTTCTCGATATCAAGGCGGCGTTGGGTGTATTGGTCGATGGCGATGGGGTTTCAGACCATGGCGCGCGCTCGAGGAGCAGTGGCAAGGTGGTATTGTTCGATTTGGGGGTTCGCTCCTTCGGGCGAAGCGATCGACGTCACATCCAGGGTCGCGACAAGGCTAGGGGTTCGAGAAGGGGGCAGCGCGAGATGGAGAGCAGGGGGTTTGGTGATTTTCTCGATTAGGTAATTTGATTAAATTCAAATTGACGGAATGTTTTTTTTCTTTCTAAAATAAATTTTTGCAGTAGATTTTATATGAGAATATTTTAGGAAATATATATCTTCATTTAAAAAGATACTGATAATAAACAGCTTGAAAATGATAATAATAAATATATGTATACGAATTTTAAAATGTTGAACAGTATGAAAAATTGGTTTTTGAAAATATTTAATTTTATTGTATAACTGTATGAGTTTCAAAGACAAAGAAAAAATATATTTGTTTATGCAGAAATACATGTACAGATTGAATTTTGAATAAAAGGAAATGTGTATCAAATTAAATTCTTTGATTTAAATTGAATCATTTGTTAAATATTAGTTTAAAATAACAAACGTTAGTTGAACTAAAAATTTTAAAATGGGAAATTAAATGTTCAATTTATTCGGATATTAATGAATTGTATAAATATTTATACAAGGTCAAAACTTCGAAGAAAACGAGCTGAAATGGAAATGGATTGCGAAATAAAATCAAAGGTGAGAACTTCTCACTCAAATTGAAAATTTGGATTGCATTTATTGATTGCTGTTTGGTTGTGATATTAGATATAGTAGGATATATCTATATATAGCAATATATATATATATATATATATATAGGAATATGTATATATTGGAGTTGTTGATTTTCCGCATTATATAGCGGATGAGACCCTATTGCGCCGCATATTAAGCGGATAATATTTTATAAATCCCATATACCGCGATATCCCGTCTTGAAACGAGATTGGTATTGTGCTAACATCTGTGGATGCAGGGAAACAGGTTGGAGGGATCCAACTGGATTCCTCACAAATATTTATTTGATTTCAGATATTGTGATATTTGATTGATTATCATATCGATATATGATGCTTGGAAGTCGTGATTGACTATTTGGTGTGTTGCATCATCGGATCCATTTTTGAAAATTTAAAAATAACGATTTTGATTTTTAAGGGATTTTTAAAGTAATTTTTGAAATTATACGTTTATTAAATTTTCGAATTGATTCATTTTAAATATTAAAACGTTATAAATTTTTATGTTATAAAAATTAGGTTTTTTGTGAAATATAACCAAATTAAGAATTTTTGAAATAAATAGTGATTAATTTATAAAATGGTTTAATTTGGAATTTTGAATTATTATAAAGGATGTATATAGAAGATTTTTTTAAAAAAAAATTGATATTTATAAATTAAAAATATTGGAATTATAAAACGAGTTTATTAAGTGTTAAAATAAAGTATAAAATGGATTTAATTGAAAATTATAGATTTAAAAATTGTGAAGATTACAAAATGAATAGATGTTGTAAAATAAAAGATTTATAAGTAATTAACTTATAAACTGGATTTTGGGCATTTAAATGGGATATTAATAGAAATTGTTAATAAAGGAGATTTTATAAGTTGAAGTTGTTATAAAATTTAAATGAATCTTATAAGTAATAAGATTTAAAATTTGTGAAGTTCTAAAGGAACGATTTGGTAAATAAACGAATTATAAGTACTTAACTTATAATATGGACTTTTGGTATATAATTGAGTTATATAAATTGAATTGGATTAATAAAAGAGATTTATAAATCGAAGTTTATAAATAGAAATGGAATTTATAGACATTGTTTATAAATTCAAAATCAATGAAATTTGATAAATTGAATATAGGAATTTATTTTAAAAAAAAAAGTATATTCGCGATCTCGGATAGCGAATTATTCTTTATATAAGAATATGTAGAAATGTTGGAATTGGTTAAGGAATTTTATTCACAATTTTGGACAGTGAATATATTATTAGATAAAACGGATATATTTTTGGGGAAGGGATATTATGAAATGAAGTTAATGATTTTAAAGACGTTTTAAAATGCATTAAGTATCGAATACATAAATTTCAACATTCATTGTTGAAATAGACGTTTTCGAAAAAAATAAGGAAAAGGTGGACTATAACACTGTTGTTATAGTAAATGATTTCCGAAAGGAAATGTTTTTGTACAGTATTGGGATTTATATATCTATCTAAATTTCGAATCCCTATACTAGTGATTTTGGGTCGTCGTGACGATGTTTTGCGCAACATTCGTTTTTGACTCAAATAAATGTGTTAAAAGAATGATTTCTTAAAGAATGAAATATATACTTAATTTCGATTTAAGTATATTGAATATTTTCCAAGTGTTGAAAATAAATGAATTTGTGAATTACTTATTAATGAATAAGTATGGAAATGTTTTTCCAATGTGAAATGAAACGTTTTGAGAATTTATCTTTTTGAAGATAAATTGAAAATGAATAATTGAAATCGTATATTCATAAATTTTTTGGAATGTAAATTCAATACGGAATTTATAAATGAAATTGAGAAAATTGGTTTAAAAATAAATATCGATTTATTTTTGAAGTGTGGGAATAAATTTACGGATTTGGAACGTAAATATAAAGTAAATCGGTAAGGATTTATTTAATTGGTTTAAATGAACCATGTTGAAATGAAAGTATTTCGCGTAAGGAAAATGATTGAAATTTGTTTTCAAAAGTGATAAAGGTGAAAAGTGATTTGAAAATTTGTTTTCAAATGTTGAAGTGTGAAAAATATATATCTTGTAAAGATATTTTGGAAAGGAAATAATTTAGGATCTGGTGATGTTGAACACGCCTATTGATAGTTAAATAACCGACTATCAATATTTACCTTTAAATACGTATTTGGTGTGATTGTTTGAATTTGAATGCCACACTTATTTTTTTAAAATAAGCGCTCACTATTCGGGTAGCCGGGAAAGGACCTTGGGGTCGTATAACCCATTCCGAATATGTGATACGTCGTAATGGATTGCATTCGATGACCGGTGCTGAAGACCGGATATTTTTGAAAACGGAAGGATTACCGTTGAGTTGCTCTGCATCGACTGATCTCCGATATAGAGGTTTTATCACCCTTAGTGACGGGAAGTCCGGACGTGATTAGAAATTATCCGGAATGCAAGGACTTCTTTGTAAGTGCCTTCGGTTATGTACGAGCCCGGAATAGACTTGTATGGATTGTAACCCGGCCTTGTGTTGGCAGAGATCTGGTTTGGTTCTCGGAACGTCATTCCAGAGGCGTTTTCATGTGGCAATGGGAAGTTCCTTGGCCTGACCATTTGTTGGAAATCCAAAGAAACAATACGATCTTGTACGGTTTTAGTTGTAGAACCTATCATTCACTTATGGTGGCGCCCCATTGTTTGGATGGTAGTTATAGTGGGAATAAGTGCGAAATGCCTATGCTGGCTAAGATTTATATCTTTATTTTCGAAATGATTTTTCCTACACTATGCACTAGTAATAATATCAAATGTTCTTTTTAATGCGTATCAAGCATCTTTGACTATCATAAGGAGAAATCTCCTCCAATTCTGCGTTTGCATTGTGTGTGTGTGTGCGGGAGGCCTTATGGTAGTCTCATTTTTTTAAAAATCATTGCGAATCTATTTTAAAATTATCCTGTTCTTTGTTTTAAAGATAAATAACTGTTTTAAGTTCTCACACCAGTCATATGACTGACCTGGAGTTTATGTTTCCCTTCCTAAACTCTGGGTGCCCACCAATTTCCACACGGGCAGTCTAGAGTTAAGGTTATCAGGTCATTCTGGATTCAGGAGTTGCTGTAAAAAGCTGGATGGCGTAGCATATTACTAAGAGTATAGTATTTCTTTTCCACTGTTTTTTGTTGTACACTCTGATAATGAATGTAATGTGATGTAATGTATAAAATATACAGTTCTTTTTGTTTTTAATGAATATTCATTTATCTATTATATGTTGTTTCGCTGCGATTGTGAGATTCTGATATTGTTCTGTTGTTTCTTTCTGATGTTTTTGTTGCTTTTTCTTTTCTCTCTTTCTTCTATCTTCTTCTTATACCTTTTTCTTCTTCTTCAACCATAACGGTTCGGTTTTTCGGCATCGAAAAAATCGCAATCGTTACAATTTGGTATCAGAGCATATGGTTAAGCGACAACCATGTCTCTGTTGGGTGTTACTAATTAGAGATAGAGTCAGCAGTACTCTAGAATGAGTGTGAGTGTAATAATAGATATGCGCACGTATTTGTTAGTGAACATAAATTGTTTGTATTGTGTTGACTTATCGGTTGATTGTTTATAGATTCTGGTCGGTGCAGTCTAGCTAACTATGTCGATAGGGGTTTCTAAACTCTTGAACAAGATAAACTGACACAGTATTGTTTTAAAAATCGGGTAAATGAAATAATTTTACCCAAAACTATTTTTGTATATAAAAGAAATGATTTTATATAAATTATTATAGTATATGGTTGCTTGGTTGTTAGGTAGTAATAATATTAAACTATTACCATTGAAATTGAAATAGAATTGAAATCATTGTTATATGAAAATTGAGATAAAGATAAGAAAATAAAATCCTTATGCAAATGACATTTGAGAATGTAAATTATAAATGTGATTTATAATTAGAAATAGAATTCCAGGGAAGTTTTTGGAAATGTTTTTGAAAAAGTTTGGAAATTTTAGAAATTAAATTCCCTTTTGATTGAAAATGATTTTCAAAGGTTTTTGGAAAAATGTTTTGAAGGAATGAAAAGCTCTAAACTCTTTTGGTCGCTAGAAAATAATTCCGGTGATGATCGCGACATCATCGGTGTTCATTTTCGGGTTTTCAAAAGAGGAATTGCTGCCAAATTGTTTTAAATGAAAGTTGTTTGGAAAATTTGGGGTTTGGTTTTGAAATTCAAAGAATAATTTGAATTGTTTTCAATAATGGTTTTGAAAGGTTGAAAAGACTCTGGAATACTATATAAAAATATTTACGGAATATTATTAAGTTGATAACTTGTAAAGTTTAAAGTTGTTCAAATAAAAATAAAAATCTAACTTAAAGAAATGAGTTGAATAAAAAAAGTGAATTGGAATTGAGTATTGAATTATGGAAATAAATTTAGAATGAATGAATGAATTTACAATTGCAAGTAAATGAAGTAAATTGAATTCATATGGAATTTGAAATCCAGTTTAAATATACGTGGTTATAAACCAAAATAGTGCAGTTGTAAATGAAAGTTAATGTTAAAAATTCAATATTCGGAAGGTAAATTGAATTCAAATTAAATTGAAATTGCGAATTGAATTCAAATGAAATTGAAATGTAATATTGAATGAAAATGAATATATAACTTCAATTGTAAAATAAAATGGTATAAGAAGTATATATTGAAAATTTTGTAATGAAATGTGCAAAATGGTTTGAATATTGTGATTGGATATTATGGGTAGCAGTATATACGGGTGTATTAAAAGAAATGGAATTGAGATTTTGATTTCAAAGATAAAATTGAATTGCTCGACAAAAAGGTACGTATTTGAATTTCATTATGAAATTTGATGATTTTCTTCTCCAGCCACATGGCTTTCCCTTTTCTTTTTGGATCTGAGGGGCCGTGGTGCCATTTTGTAGTCGTACCGAGCTAGCCGCGCAAAGGAGACGCTGGCGAAATTTTTCGAAAATTTAGAGAGTTAGAAAATTTTTGAGAAAATTTGGAAGTTTAAAATTTAAATTTAAATTTGAATTGTTAAAGAAACAATGTTGTTTGAAACTTATAAGTGAAGTTGGAAAGCTAGTTGAAATGATAATGGATCTTTAATAAAAGATTTAGGTTAGTAAGTTGATAAAACTATTTAGATTGTGAAAAATAATAGACGAGTTAAGGACCATTTCTTCCTAACTTGTAATTTCGGGACGAAATTCTTTTAAGGGGGGAAGATTGTAACGACCCAGAATTTTGAACAATTTAATTTGAAAATATTTAATTAATTTTAAATATTTGAATGATGGTTTGAATTGAATTTTCAATATAACTTTGAATTTGGCGATTAAATTATAAAATTTAATCTATTGAAAGTTGAATAATAATTTGAATCTTCAATTTTAAGCTGATTAAAAATATTTCAAAGGCTTGTAAAATTCATATTGATAATACTGAAGATAATAGAAGCTTCAGAATTGAGTTTGAAACTGCTTTGTTCAGTTTTGAAATTTTATCGTTTGAATCGATATTTTAAAAAAATAGCCTTCCGAGGCACAGTCTCGAAATTCGACGAAACCAGTTCCATTGGGTCCGTAATAGTGTATTATTATCAGATTTCAAATTTCGTATTATTCAGAGTCGTTATGTGAGCATAAGGTAAGTAAACGCGTTGAAATTAAATCGAATACGATTTAAAAATTTTAAATTTAAATTTGGTCAAAATCAAAGCACGTTACCTTCCTTTAACCACGCCTAAAATTACGCCTAGTATCGCGCCTAAGATCACGAATGAAATCGTGAAACCACGCTCTTTCATTTTTAAATTCCCCTCCTCCCCTTTATTCAATTCACATCCTCTCGGCTAAAAAGAAAATGGCCAATCAAAAGAAATCTTCTTCTCGTTTACTAATGGCCGTAGCCTTGTGGAAAAAAAAATTAATACGAAATCGCGAGTCAAGTGTCGCGATCGATTTTGGCAGCGTTGGGGTTTGTTCTCGAGCACGCGCTGTGAGGGAGGCAGCGTCGCGCGATCGCGATGGCAAGGGGCTTCTCGATATCGAGGCGGCGTTGGGTGTATTGGTCGATGGCGATGGGGTTTCAGACGATGGCGCACGCTCGAGGAGCAGCGGCGAGGTGGTATTGTTCGATTTGGGGGTTCGCTCCTTCGGGCGAAGAGATCGACGTCACATCCAGGGTCGCGGCAAGGCTAGGGGTTCGAGCAGGGGGCATCGCGAGATGGAGGGCAGGGGGTTCGGTGATTTTCTCGATTAGGTAATTTGATTGAATTCAAATTGACGGAATGTTTTTTTTTCTTTCTAAAATAAATTTTTGCAGTAGATTTTATATGAGAATATTGTTAGGAAATATATATCTTCATTTAAAAAGATACTGATTATAAACAGCTTGAAAATGATAATAATAAATATATGTATACGAATTTTAAAATGTTGAACAGTGTGAAAAACTGGTTTTTGAAAATATTTAATTTTATTGTATAACTGTATGAGTTTCAAAGACAAAGAAAAAATATATATGTTTATGCAGAAATACATGTACATATTGAATTTTGAATAAAAGGAAATGTGTATCAAATTAAATTCTTTGATTTAAACTGAATCATTTGTTAAATATTAGTTTAAAATAACAAATGTTAGTTGAACTAAAAATTTTAAAATGGGAAATTAAATGTTCAATTTATTCGGATATTAATGAATTGTATAAATATTTATACAAGGTCAAAACTTCGAAGAAAACGAGCTGAAATGGAAATGGATTGCGAAATAAAATCAAAGGTGAGAACTTCTCACTCAAATTGAAAATTTGGATTGCAGTTATTGATTGCTGTTTGGTTGTGATATTAGATATAGTAGGATATATCTATATATAGCAATATATATATATTGGAATATGTATACATTGGAGTTGTTGATTTCCCGCATTATATAGCGGATGAGACCCTATTGCGCCGCATATTAAGCGGATAATATTTTATAAATCCCATATACCGCGATATCCCGTCTTGAAACGAGATTGGTGTTGTGCTAACATCTGTGGATGCAGGGAAACAGGTTGGAGGGATCCAACTGGATTCCTCACAAATATTTATTTGATTTCAGATATTGTGATATTTGATTGATTATCATATCGATATATGATGGTTGGAAGTCGTGATTGACTATTTGGTTTGTTGCATCATCGGATCCATTTTTGAAAATTTAAAAATAACGATTTTGATTTTTAAGGGATTTTTAAAGTAATTTTTGAAATTATACGTTTATTAAATTTTCGAATTGATTCACTTTAAATAATTAAAACGTTATAAATTTTTATGTTATAAAAATTAGAATTTTTGTGAAATATAACCAAATTAAGAATTTTTGAAATAAATAGTGATTAATTTATAAAATGGTTTAATTTGGAATTTTGAATTATTATAAAGGATGTATATAAAAGATTTTTTAAAAAAAATTGATATTTATAAATTAAAAATATTGGAATTATAAAACGAGTTTATTAAGTGTTAAAATAAAGTATAAAATGGATTTAATTGAAAATTATAGATTTAAAAATTGTGAAGATTACAAAATGAATAGATGTTGTAAAATAAAAGATTTATAAGTAATTAACTTATAAACTGGATTTTGGGCATTTAAATGGGATATTAATAGAAATTGTTAATAAAGAAGATTTTATAAGTTGAAGTTGTTATAAATGAATCTTATAAGTAATAAGATTTAAAATTTGTGAAGTTTTAAAGGAACGATTTGGTAAATAAATGAATTATAAGTACTTAACTTATAATATGGACTTTTGGTATATAATTGAGTTATATAAATTGAATTGGATTAATAAAAGAGATTTATAAATCGAAGTTTATAAATAGAAATGGAATTTATAGAACTTGTTTATAAATTCAAAATCAATGGAATTTGATAAATTGAATATAGGAATTTATTTTTAAAAAAAAGTATATTCGCGATCTTGGATAGCGAATTATTCTTTATATAAGAATATGTAGAAATGTTGGAATTGGTTAAGGAATTTTATTCACAATTTTGGACAGTGAGTATATTATTAGATAAAACGGATATATTTTTGGGGAAGGGATATTTGAAATGAAGTTAATGATTTTAAAGACGTTTTAAAATGCATTAAGCATCGAATACATAGATTTCAACATTCATTGTTGAAATAGACGTTTTCGAAAAAATAAGGAAATGGTGGACTATAACACTGTTGTTATAGTAAATGATTTCCGAAAGGAAATGTTTTTGTACAGTATTGGGATTTATATATCTATCTAAATTTCGAATCCCTATACTAGTGATTTTGGGTCGTCGTAACGATGTTTTGCGCAACATTCGTTTTTGACTCAAATAAATGTGTTAAAAGAATGATTTCTTAAAGAATGAAATATATACTTAATTTCGATTTAAGTATATTGAATATTTTCCAAGTGTTGAAAATAAATGAATTTGTGAATTACTTATTAATAAATAAGTATGGAAATGTTTTTCCAATGTGAAATGAAACGTTTTGAGAATTTATCTTTTTGAAGATAAATTGAAAATGAATAATTGAAATCGTTTATTCATAAATATTTTGGAATGTAAATTCAATATGGAATTTATAAATGAAATTGGGAAAATTGGTTTAAAAATAAATATCGATTTATTTTTGAAGTGTGGGAATAAATTTACGGATTTGGAACGTAAATATAAAGTAAATCGGTAAGGATTTATTTAATTGGTTTAAATGAACAATGTTGAAATGAAAGTATTTCGCGTAAGGAAAATGATTGAAATTTGTTTTCAAAAGTGATAAAGGTGAAAAGTGATTTGAAATTTTTTTTTCAAATGTTGAAGTGTGAAAAATATATATCTTGTAAAGATATTTTGGAAAGGAAATAATTTGGGATCTGGTGATGTTGAACACGCCTATTGATAGTTAAATAACCGACTATCAATATTTACCTTTAAATACGTATTTGGTGTGATTGTTTGAATTTGAATGCCACACTTATTTTTTTTAAATAAGCGCTCACTATTCGGGTCGCCGGGAAAGGACCTTGGGGTCGTATAACCCATTCCGAATATGTGATACGTCGTAATGGATTGCATTCGATGACCGGTGTTGAAGACCGGATATTTTTGAAAATGGAAGGATTACCGTTGAGTTGCTCTGCATCGGCTGATCTCCGATATAGAGGTTTTATCACCCTTAGTGACGGGAAGTCCGGACGTGATTAGAAATTATCCGGAATGCAAGGACTTCTTTGTAAGTGCCTTCGGTTATGTACGAGCCCGGAACAGACTTGTATGGATTGTATGTCCGACATTACAAGTTGAGATATAAAGCTGATTTCTTTCAAATATATTTCTATTTGTGGCGGAGAATTTATTCTCTTAGCTTAACACCCTTTTCTGAGACGTACGAGCTCATAGGTTATGTAGTTGAAGGTTATTAGTGATATACTCCCAATTTGGTAATGTGACATGCTGAGTGTTGTTGTGAAATGATCATTGTTTGATCATTTGTGATATGATCATTTGTTTGATCATCTATCTTGGTGATCATTACTTTGATCATTTGTTGACCCAAAGCACAGCTTTTGTATAAAGCGTGGCTTTGTGGACGAGACTTCGTCGGACCTCACACCCCGAAAATGGTCAAAACAGGAAGGATGCGGCAAGGTTACTAGGGGGTAGCGCCCCTTTAGTTTATGTAATTCCTTCTGGATAGGGGTGGTATCATGGTATGGAGCCCAGATACTTAACCTATGTTGTTGCTGCAAATTTATTGCTTTGTGGTTGTTGGAAATCGAGGATCCTGGGATATAGATCGGTTACGATCGAGGGATGGCATATTCGTGTCAGTAGTTACCCAGTTAGGGGTAACCCGGCCTTGTGTTGGCAGATATCCGGTTTGGTTCTCGGAACGTCATTCCAGAGGCGTTTCCATGTGGCAATGGGAAGTTCCTTGGTCTGACCATTTGTTGAAAATCCAAAGAAACAATACGATCTTGTTTGGTTTTAGTTGTAGAACCTATCATTCACTTATGGTGGCGCCCCACTGTTTGGATGGTAGCTATAGTAGGCATAAGTGCGAAATGCCTATGCTGGCTAAGATTTATATCTTTATTTTCGAAATGATTTTTCCTACACTATGCACTAGTAATAATATCAAATGTTCTTTTTAATGCATATCAAGCATCTTTGACTATCATAAGGAGAAATCTCCTCCGATTCTGCGTTTGCATTATGTGTGTGTGTGCGAGAGGCCTTATGGTAGTCTCATTTTTTTAAAAAGCATTGCGAATCTATTTTAAAATTATCCTGTTCTTTGTTTTAAAGATAAATAACTGTTTTAAGTTCTCACACCAGTCACATGACTGACCTGGAGTTTATTGTTTCCCTTCCTAAACTCTGGGTGCCCACCAATTTCCACACGGGCAGTCTAGAGTTAAGGTTATCAGGTCATTCTAGATTCAGGAGTTGCTGTAAAAAACTAGATGGCGTTGCATATTACTAAGAGTATAGTATTTCTTTTCCGCTGTTTTTTTGTTGTACACTCTGATAATGAATGTAATGTGATGTAATGTATAAAATATACAGTTCTTTTTGTTTTTAATGAATATTCATTTATCTATTATATGTTGTTCCGCTGCGATTGTGAGATTCTGATATTGTTCTGTTGTTTCTTTCTGATGTTTTTGTTGCTTTTTCTTTTCTCTCTTTCTTCTATCTTCTTCTTATACCTTTTTCTTCTTCTTCAACCATAACGGTTCGGTTTTTCAGCATCGAAAAAATCGCAGTCATTACAGAAACGAAAGTATGTAATCCTATATATCAAAATAGATGTTTTTGATACTTTTAAACTCAATGGAATATGTTTCAAGTCATAATTCCATCATGTGAAGAAGTTAACTTTAAAATTAATTTATTTCTAATTGATTTCAATAAATTGATTTCTACATGTTTCGAGCCCGCACGATCAGACGACAAGGCCGATCGCTACGAAACTTGAAACTTTACAATAATTCACTGTTATGGATCTAATGAAACTGGTTTCGTCGAAATCCGAGACAGTGGCCAAAATGGCTTTTTTCACGTTAATTAAATAAATTATCATTAAATTGATTAAATCACTTTTTAATTCCAAATTTAATAACTAACCATTTTTATCATTTTTGATTACTTAGAGATTTACAATAATTTAAAACAAATTTACATATCAATTCAGCGTTAAATATTTCACAAATTACAGTGTTCAGTTTCAACTGTAAATAAAATCCAATTAAATATATTATAATTCCTATAAAGTGATTTAATTTGATTTCAATTTTTTTTATTCAATCAATCATTATTATGAACATAATTAACATTGGTTTACATCATATTGCGTCAACATTCTACAATTATTATTTTTATAACATTAGTTGCAAATATTTCAATTATATTGAATTTTTGTCGATTTTTTTTGAAATTTGCCGGTGGGGTTAACTATACCCCTACTAGTTTTATTATAGTGAAGGTTTTATAGACCTGATTCATAGAGATCAACAAGATAAAGGAAAAAAAGACAACTACCCAAATAAATTGGATAGAAGCAACACCAAAAGGTAGGACAACAAAACAAAAGTCAGGCAAATAACCTTGCACTGTAACAAAGAAATGTAAAAGGTGGAAAATAAAAAAAAGGATGCAACAATAGATAAAAACACACGGGGTACATAAAGATCATGCAAATCTCTGTATAACACTGTAAGGGAAATCAAAAGCACTAAGTTCCATACCTTCCTTTATTTCATGCAAAAGAAAATGCTTCATTTGTACTTCATTTTTATGCTTCCCATGTAATACAGCCTGGTTGCGCTCGTATCATACCAATTTGACAAATCTTTTGAGAATAAAGAAAAGGACATTTTAGTTATAATTTTTGTTGATTTTCACATTAATTATAATTTAAAGTCCCTCTAAAATCATTTATCTTGGTTTCACTCTTATTATTAAATCAATTATTGCCTTACGAATATGATTGACATTTTTGTATATTTTATTACATTCACATTTCCAGTTATCATCTTAACTCATATTAACGTAATATTTAATTATAATTAAATGTAATTTATTTCCTATTTAACTCAACAGATTAAATAAATTGGTAACAAATGACAATTGTCACCTTTTCTAAATTTAATCACATTTATAAGTTTATTATGTATAAAATGAATGTTATAATTACTTAGACAACACTGATTTTATCCGATTACAATTTATTTAATCTTATTTCACTAATTAATACAACATTAGTTTATTTTCTTATTTACAATTTATAACCAATTTTAACTCTACAATCATTTCAATTAATTGAAATTACATTAGAATAGTTATCAATTACCTTACTTTAACATTATTACATTCATTCTAGTTATTTCTCTTATTAATAAATCATAAATTTTTATTTCTTCCAATATTAAATTCCAAAATCTTATTAAGTTCAATAGATTTAATTATCGAAAAATTATGGGTCGTTACATTTAACTTATAAAATAAACTTTTCAATAATAAAATCAATTAAATATTTCGAATATCAATCTACTAAAATTCTGGGTCGTTACAGCTCTGTTATGGATGACGTGTGCATAATGGTTGTTGAAATATGAAGGTTCATAGAGTACTCGCAAAGCTAGGGTAATGTTAAAGGTACCTACTTAGACCATGACGGGTCTTGATCTCCATGATGGGTAATCTGATCTCCATAACAAGCGGTCTTTACCCAAGATCAGCCATGACTGGTGGTCTAGTTCTTGGCCTGCTAAGTTAAAACGTATCCAGTATACCAAATAAGTGAATGTGAGCATAGATAATGTATGTTATGTTTTCTTTGGTTGCATATCACACTGGGGATGTCACATGATGTAGATACTATTGAAGTAGATATCTGGATACCTATTAGTACTTTGACATATAGTACAACATGATGATTATTGTTAGACGTACTTTTCGTCTGACTAACACACTAAAGCTTCCGAAATCTTATTCCAAAAGTTAAGCTAAATGAATACCAAAATTAAATAAACAATAAGCATCAAATGGTAAAAGAGACACAAGATTTATAGTGTTTCAGGACCGAGTTCCTTAAGTCCACTTTGAAGTTTCTGCCTTGAGCATTATTCATCAATTTGGTGTACAAATACATTTGTTATAAAGTCTACAACTAATGATCTTTTGGTTAAAGCTTTCTAAATGGAGTAAGGAATATGGAATGACTGTAGAGTGTTAGAAAATCTCCAGCCAACACCTTTCAGTAGCACCTAGTCCTCTATTTATAGAAAATTTAAGGTTCTCTTATTGGTGCAAGGGCTTTCACTTGGATGATGACCTGTGTAACACCCCATATTTTCAGTAACATTATCTAGGAATTTAATTAGATAAATAAAATAAAATAACATGTTGATTAATGAATTGAGATTTGTGACTTAATTAAGGGTTAGTTGTGTCATGTACAGTGAACTAAAGAATTAAAATGGAAATAAACGTTAGGAAATAAGAGAGGGTAAAATGGGAAATACAATAAACTTATACCATAAACCCTTAGGAAATCAAAACACACATTCATTTCATATTTTATCAAGTAAAAATATTTCTAAGGTTGGCTACCATTAGCAAGCAAGAGAAAGAGGATAAAAGCTAGGATTCAAGAGGAAGAATCAAATTACTTAATCAAGATCAAATCTCACATCCTTAATCATAAAGCTATGGTTAATTAATGACTACATCTCTTATTTCTTAAATGTTTTTGGTATTAAGGAAATCCAAATTTATCTTGCGTAGTTTAGCCATGATTTTGAAGGACAAAATCAGCATATATGCTTGTTGATGATTTACGCGCATTCATATAGAATTTATGATATGTTTTGATGTGAAAATCCTATGTAATGACATCCAAATGCCTTGCAATTTTAGATATAGATTAGAAATGATATTTTAGAGATGTATATAAATTTTTATAATTTTCTAAATGAATGAGCATTTTATATTAATTTTCTAGTGAAAAAAATGATTTATTGGGTTATAAATAATATACGGTTAAATTATAAACAGTTCGGGTCTGAAATTTATATATTTAGAAAACATATTAAAAATAATTTGGAATTTTTGTAGAACTTAACAAAGTGTTTGATGAATATATAAAATTATTTAAGGTATGGGAGTTAAATGTTTTATATATTTATAATAGGAGAAGGATTGCTTTGTAAATAAATTAAATGGTTATTTCTAAAATTATGGTAATGCTTTTAGAAAAGAAAAAATTAGCAACCAATATGATTTTGACAATAAGGCAGGTTAGTTAAAAAGATTACTTAAAAAGGTTGTAAATTCAGTTTTTCATGCAAATAGTATGTTTCGCCACTTTCGGCACCCTGCTTCCGTTTAGATAGCTTTTGACTTATTGGTTCCACCTTCGTCACTAGGGGTTCCGAAGGAGGACGAAGCACAACTTTGTTTTAAACAAAAATGCACCTGCTTTGCTTTTGTATACTTTCGACATAAAAGGTTTTAAAGTAATAGTTGCGCCTTCGTTTGAGTAAATTGCTTTCGACCTAGTTGGCTTTTGACTAGGTCAATGGTTTAATGAGAACGGATTTAAAGAGGTTGCACCTTTGTTTTTAAGAAGAGCCTTTCAACTAGGTCAAAGCCTTAGTTGCCGCTTCTTACCTTTCAAAGCAATGCCTTTAAAAGGGTATACTTTGTTTTCTAAAAACCCTACCGCTTCTCCATTGCTTTCGGAAGGATGGTTTCGACACCATCATTTCTTTACTTTTTTTTAACTTTTGAAAGAGTTGCTTTTGACCTTGTTGTTTTGACCCTTAGAGATTTTTAAAGATTAACCCAAAGGTTTTGAAATATAAGGTTTTGAATGGTCTCGAAAGGTGTTTCTACATGTTTTAAAATTGAACCCAAATGCTTACGAAAGGTTTAAAATTTTGATGCTTTCGAAGGGTTTTTAAGGAAGATTTCTAAGGGGTGGTTCCCCAATTGTTTTGAAAGGTTTAACCAATGGTTTCGAAAGGTTTAAAGGAAAGGTTTTTTCCAATGGTTTTGAAAGGCTATGTTTAATGGTTTTAAAGATAGGATGTCTAAGGTTTTTAACTTTCGAAGGAACAGGTATATCAATGATTTTGATAGGTTTATGTTAATGGTTTCGAAAGGAAGGTTTTGGCATTTCGACCTAGATGAAAGAAAGGGTTTATTTGGTTACGAAAGGGTTACGTTCAATGGGATCGAAAGGGGGTACTTTTACTGGTTTAAAGGTTTTTAATCAACAAAGATTTGGGTAATGTATATATATAACATGGTAAGGTTATTTTGAGTAAAGCATAGAGTATATGTGTTGTCCTTGTTTAAGTTTGGTTTAAAAGGTTTTAAACAAATTTCAGATGAAAAGGTTTTCAAGGAAAATTTTAGGGAGGTTTCCTTAAGTAAAATGACTTGGATATTGGAATACTAGGGTTGTGCCCTATACAATTGCTATTAGCCCCAGCTAATTTAGTCCAAAATTCAAATGTATAGGGCTTTGTCATATGTAAGACTAAAATTATGATTACACACAGAAGGGTATATATATTTGTATATAAATAGGTTATTGATGAGCCGCAAAACCATTAAGATCAGGTGACCTTAGGAGATGTTAAGTTAGGGACAGACCGTCCAGAAAAGGAGTATTTAATAGATAGTTAAGGACAGACGGTCGATAAGGGGAGTATTTAACAGGTAGTTAAGGATAGATCATCTCGAAGAGGAGTATCTAAAAGATGTTAGATTATTTTATTTATATTGTTTGGTAGGCCCGAATCAGCCAAAGGTTAGTAGTTAGCCAAACAAAACTATAGTGTTCAGACAGAGAGACCATTTGTTACCTGATATTTATGTTTACGTAATAATGCTTTATAGTTTTAACTAGTTTTAGTTGTAGAATTATGATTTGCAAAATTATGTTTTAAAAGATATTAATCAGGGGAAACACGTGCCACTAAGCGGTATAGTCTCGCTTAATATGTATATCCGAGATGTATAGTATTATTCACGCCAGGCTTTATGTCTGACTCAAACTTTATGTTTTCCCCTTAAACTCTCGGGTGTTGAAAATTGATTTGAGTAAGTTAAGGGTTAAGGATTTATAGATTTTAGTAGGTTGGCTTATAAAGCATCCGAAGACGAGCAAATGGCTGATGGATAGCTAATTAGCAGTTGAAGTTTTATTTTGATGTATTTCCGCTGTGTTTGTATTAAGTTAGATATGACTATTTAGCGACTCTGATCAACCAAGGGGGCATCATCATATGTCACTCTTGGGGTATATATGTAATAATTATCTTATCTAGACCTGGAAAAGCAATGGGATTATGTAATTTGAATATGGAACATGTTTAAAAAATGTAATATGAAAGATGTTTTTGAAATCTGTGATTTTGTTTGTTGTAAAAGTAATATTACATGTGCTTTACTAAAACTAGACTTTGTGAAAGCTTTTGATTCAGTTTATTAGGATTTTCTAATTGATATGTTATTGGCTAGAGGTTTCAGTAGCAAATGGATTGATTGGATCATGATTTTGTTAAAACCGGTAATTCTAGTATAATTGTCAATGGTATTTTAGGAAATAAAATTCAATCTTAATGAGGTTTAAGGCAAGGTAATCATCTATCGCCTCTTTTGTTTAACTTAGCCGCAGATGTCTTTGTTATGACAATTAAAAAACAGTCGGTAATGGATCTTTGGGGAGTGTCGGTAGTGAAATCTCTCGCAATGGTCTCTCTATTCTCCAATTTGCGGATGATACCCTACTATTTACTTCCCATTTGCCTAACCATGTCATCACCCTTAAATTTATTTTACACAGCTTTGAACTTCTTTCAAGGCTAAAAATTAATTTTGATAAAAGATCGGTTTAAGTATTAAATGATGTTGATAAGGTTGAAGGTTTTGTGCTAATACGCTTAATTGTAAAACTATGACTTTTCCCTTTTGATTATCTTGGTTTTTCGATTAGACCAACTAAACTTAATCACGATGACTGGTTAACTATAATAGATAAGATTAAAAATAGAATTTCTAATTGGAACGGTAGATTTTTTATCGAGAGCGGGTATATTAGTTCTTATCAACTCTGTTATATCCGCTCTTCCAATATATTGGATGTCTATGCATCTTTTCCCAGATTGGGTGATTAATAAAATAGATGAAATAAGAAGAGGCTTCTTATGAAGTGGTGATAATTTTAACAGTAGTCTTAAATGTTTAGTCAATTGGGAAATGGTTTGTAAATCGAAAAGGAAGGTGGTTTAGGAGTTATTAATTTACATAATATGAATTTGTCTTTATAAGGGAAATGGTTATGGAAATTGAAGGATAAAAATTACAATTCTATTTGGAAAGAAATTATTTCTAAACATTATTATAATGGTAATAATAATCTATACCAAATTGCACCTATAATTTTTAATAAGTTATCTAATTTTTGGAAATCAATTTTAAAATGTCAAGAGATTTTTAGCCTTGGTACTAATACAATTGTTCATGCAAGAAATAATACTACTTTTTAGCATGATCATTGGAATTTCTACTATTCCTCTTAGGATAGAATTTAAAGAGCTTTATGAAATTTGTAATTTTAAGAATGCTTTAATGTTAGATGTTTTTTCTTTGAATAATGATCCACCTTGGAATTTTAGTTTTAATATAATTTTAGAGGGTACAACTCTTAGGCAACTTTATTTGCTTTATGCTAGACTGAATTTATATAATTTTAATAACGAAAATGATAATATTAGCTGGAATGGGGTAAGAGTAAGAAATTTTCTTCTAATTCCTTTTATAAATTTCTTAATTTCTCGGCCATCGCTAATATCTTTTTTAAATTTATTTGGAAAACAAATGCTCCTCCGAAATGAAAAATTCATACGTGGTTAATCATAAATGGAAAACTAAATACTATAGAATTTTTAGAAAGAAAAAGTATGCAAATTGATAGTAAATGTTATTTTTTTTAGTCTTTATTTTGAAGATAATAAACATGTGTATTATGATTACATGGATACTTACTTTATTCTGAATAATACTTTCTAAATCTTTAACTTTAGTCTTACAACTAAAGTTACTGATTGTGATTATTATTGGAATAATTTAAGATTTAAGTTTAAAAAGGAAAATTGAATTTTACTTGATACTTTATTCGTTATAATTTTTTGGTATATTTGGTTTGAGAGAAATCAGGGATTTTTTAACAATAATAGTCATTTGAATAAATTGATTTTTATAATATCTTCATTTTGTTTTGATTGGATCCCAAATCCTAAATATAGATTGGCTAAAAATAATCATTTTAAAAAATATCTTAATAAGGTTAGTAATAGTATTAAGATATTTAAACGTAATACCAATATCTATAACATTATTAATTATAGCATTAACATTTTTTCTAATTTGAATGATGATTTTACAGATTACCAAAATGTCCTTTTGATTAAAGGAGCATAAGGATAATTTTTAATTTTTTTTAGATTATAGGATTTTAATGTTTTAGTTTGTTAATCTTTTACCTTGCTTATTTTGATATCCTTTTTTACATCTTTAGTGTTGATTAAGATGTTGCATTTCAGCTTGGATTCTTTTTTAGCCTGTTTCTTAATTTTATTGCTTTTCCGTCTTATAATCTAACCTATTATATTATTACATTTACTTCATTAATATGCATATATGTATATAAATTTTCTTATGCTTTTCTTTAGTTCCATTTACAGATACAGGTTTAGTTCAGAAATAGTGCTAGATTATTTTTTGCAAGTTCTCAGGATTGCTGGTGATAGAATTATAGCGAGACGTTCATTCTGAATCTTCCGCGGTTGTAGTGAGGAGCTATTCCTAGTCCTTCTGCATCTGCATTGTGTCATTCTTCATTCTAGATCATTTTCATTTGCAGTGAGGCGTTCTTTCCAGTTCCTCCGAGTTTACAAAGTGGCGTACTTTCTTCTGGATCATCCACATATTCAGTGAGGCATTCTCTCTAGACTTTTTGAGTTTGATGTGAGGTGTCTCTCTCTCAACTAGAGCTGTCTATTAATATTATCCATGCTAAATTACTTCAAGGTTTTTTGGGTACTTCTAACACCTCATTATGGGTGGTGGCCTTTTTGGAGCTCAGTCTAGTTGTACCTGAGTCATTTTCACTATTTTTTGTATTATGATTAGCTAACTGCTGGGCATGTTGGCAGCACCTTTGTTTTTGTATATGTATATATACACATGTATGCTCTCCCCTATATTAGAGGTAACACATTTCTCTCAAAATGAAATCTGTGACTTTGTTTCATATTCATGTGAGGCTTATATTATGAATACTATTAACATTACTGTATTTAGTCATCGGAAGTTAATACTATGCATGACTGTTGCATCTGCAGTGCTTAGCTTTGGGACTCTGGATATGGAATGTTACAACCGGGCTTGCTATAGATGGCTTGGATTCAAACACTGGTCATCATCTTGTTGAAAGTACTTCAACATAGATTGCTGAAATGACACTTTTATATAGCTTCATTGATTCCTTTTTTTAATTTTGACTGTTGATCTGGGTCCGGGGCTATCTAAGCCGTTGATTTTTGATACTTGTGAAAATGTCTTTGCTCTTCGGTAGTTGATGTTCTCGGCTAAGCTTGTTGTCCTAGTTGATGAATGGTCTCAACCTTAGTTGCTGCTTTTACTCATGTTCTCGAAGTACATGCTCTTGGATGTTGAGGCCCATGCCTAAGCTCTTGGTGGAAACCATACAATGGGTTTTGGAATTAAAAGCCAAGGAACTTCCTTTTTGAATATTCATAATTTGCACTTCGTATGAGGTGGACTTCAGAAAGAATGGTGTTATCTCGAGCTTACTACTTGGCTTGTTTTTTACATTCCCATTATAAAGTTGATCCTGAGCCTTTGTGCTAAGTAGTTATCACTAGAACTCTCTAAAGTACACTTTACCAAGACAATTTGTGAAGATCCGACTTCATTTCGAAGACAATTTGAAATCTAATCTAATTTAGAGGGTTTAAAAAATAATTTGAAATCTAACCTCCTCTGGAGGGTTTTGGAAATAATTTTAAATCTACCTCATCTAGAGTTTTAAAAAATAATATGAAATCTAACCTCATTTAGAGGGTTTCAGAAATAATCTAAAATCTAACTCATCTTGTGGTTTTTGAAAATAATTTGAAATCTAACCTCATCTAGAGGATATAAAAAATAATTAAAAAACTATCCTTATCTCGAAGGTTCAGAAAGTAATTTGAAATCTAACCTCATAAAGAGGGTTTCTGAAATAATTGGAAATTTAACCTCATCTAGAGGGTTTTAAAAATAATTTGAAATGAGTGCCTAGAGGCGAAAATACTTCGATGTTATGCTTCAGTCGTCTAGACTTGGTCTTATATAGTTATCGGTTTTGAAAACTATTAGTGGTGGTATAATGCTTATATTTTGCACGTTACTAACGTGACTCACTATACAACACCATAGATGGTACTTTTGACCATGGCTTACTCTTTACATGACTTGATTCGACGATGGCTCACTCTTTGCACAACACTTTGACTATGGCTCACTTGACGCATGGTTGACCTCCCGTAACTCACTCTTTGTATGACGCGATCAACCGTGGCTCACTATTATTGGGGATCTAACCAACGCATGGTTTTTCTTGACCATGGCTTGGTATATTAGGATCCTACCCAATTTACTAATCTTTTTGGAAATCTACCCAAATTTTTATGCCCTTTGGGAATCTTCTTAATTTTCTAATATTCTTAGGAATATACCTAATGTGTAGTACTACTTGACTATGTCTCACTATTACGAAAATCCATCCACTATTCTGATTTACTTGGAAATCTACCCACTGTATGGTACTACTTGACCATGGCTCACTGTATTGGGGATCTACCCACTATTCTGATTTACTTGGAATCTACCTAATGCATGGTATTACTTAAACATGACTCATTATAATAGGAATCTACCCACAATTCTGATTTACTTGGGAATCTACCTAATGCGTGGTACTACTTGATCATGGCTCACTATATTGGGAATCTATCCAAATTTCTAATCTTCAATACCTTGCCTAATGATGAAACTAAATAATTTCCACGAGGCAAAATCATTTGAGAAACTAAGTAATTGCCGTCATATGAAATCATTTGCTTGCCAATACTAAGTAGTTATAGTGAGGCGAAATCATTTACTTACCGAAACTATGTAATCGTCGTGAGGTGAAATCATTTACTAGCATGAAGGTGAAATCATAGCTTTGAAACTTGCATGATGCTACTTGATCAAAGTAGTATCATGACTAAAACATTTTGATGTACTTTTGGAAGTTGCATGATATTACTTGATCACTGCAATTATCACAACTAAAACATTTTGACATAGTTTTTGAAAGTTTCTTGGTATTGCTTGATCATAGCAATAATCATGACAAAAACATTTTGATGCACCTTTTGGAAGTTGCATTATATTGCTTGATCACGATAATAATCTCGACTAAAACATTTTGATGCGCTTTTTGAAATGCTTAAGACGTAAGAAGACTAAAATCTCATATACTATACCTAAGTTACGGCTAAGATATTGGTCCTTGTCTCAAGCTTGTGATAAAACTTTTATTTAGGTAGGAACCTTGTACTGTGATAATAAGGTCTCTACATTCCAAGTCCAAGGTGTTATATTGTCATCTAGCCTCTTTAATCTATATGTTCATAGAGGGATGACGTCATGAATTATCATGGGTCCTTCCCAAATGGATCAAAAAGCCCATCTATTGGATCCTTGGTATTTGGCATTATCTTTAGGAGGACGAGGTATCCTATCTCAAACTTTCTAGTCCGAACTCTCTGGTTGTAGTATTGGGTCATCTTTGGAATATACTCTACTTTTCTTAAAGCAGCTTAGTCCTGGAACTTGGGTAACAAATCATATAACTCCTCTCGGAGCTCTACATCCTTCTATGTATTATACTCATACTTACGGTGAGAGACAATTTCTAACTCAACTAGGAGCATCGCTTCAGAATCGTAAACTAGACAGAAGGGAGTATGTCCTATCGAGGTCTTGGAGCTTATCCTATAAGCCTATAGAATGAATGGTAATTTATCTGCCTAGTTGCCTTTAACTTTTTTTTTATCTTTTCTTTAAATAGGCTTTGATAGTTTCGTTGGCTGCTTCCACTACCCCATTTTCTTGTAGATGGGCTACTGATGAAAAACTTGTTATAATACCATAATCTTGGCAATATTCTGCAAACTCTCAGCTCCCGAACTAAGTGCCATAATGATCTTATGTGGAAGACCAAATCTAGATACAATATTCCTCATCGCAAAATTTATTACTTAATGGGAGGTTATGGTAGCTATGGGTTTTGCCTTGACCCACTTTGTAAAGTAGTCAATTGCCACTATGGCATATCTTGCTCCTCCTTTAGCAGTTGGAGGATGCCTAATAAGATTGATGCCATAAATATCATTGGGCCATCATTGGGATGAGCTTACTGGGAGGACCTCTCGGAACTCTTCTAAAAAAATAGAAATTATTGCATTTTCTTGCATAGGCTAACACATCTTGGTTTAGTGTCGGCCAGTAAAAGCCTCGCCTAAGTATTTTCTTTGCTAACTTCTGGCCTCCACAATGTCTCCATAAATCCCATCGTTGGCTTCTCTTAGTAATTTTTGACCTTCCGAGATGGTTACACACAGAAAGTACGGAGTTGAGAATCCCATCCTATTGAGCACTCCATCTATAATGCTAAACTTTGAAGCATTGTATTTAATCCGTCTGGCTTCGGCACCATCCGAAGGTAGAATAGCTTCAATCTGATATCGAATATATAGTGACATCCGATTTTTTTCAACTATTACCAGTGTTGTAGATTCTCTTCGGGTAGATTGAGCCCATGTTATAACTAACGCGTACGTCGGTACCTGTATGCTTGGATTCTCTAAGATTTCGATTGGGATGAAGTTAAAATTTCTTGTGTCCCTTGAGCTTGCATATTTTGCTAAGGCATCAACCTTGGTGTTTCGGTCCCTGGGAATGCTTTTTGTATGATAATTTTTGAAGGCTTCAAGTAGCTTCTTTAACTATTTAGCATAGATGCTAACCTTGGCTCTCAAGCCTAGCAGTGACCAATAATTTATTTGACTACTATTTGGCAACCGCTATATATATTAGAATCTTCAAAATCTTGATGGAAATAGCCATTCTCCAGCGATCAAGGATTCATACTTGGTGGCATTATTGGTTGTTGAGAAGGTGATCTTGATTGCGTAATAAATTTGGTGGTTGTCCGGGTCACCAAAATATAACCAGTGTCTGCCCCGAGTTCATTGAAGCTCCATCAACATAGAGTTACCAAGAGAGCTGTTTACTCTCACTTTCTTCCTTTTTGGCTCTAACCCCAAAATCAATACATCCAGTAATGAAATCAGCTAGTGCACGAACCTTGATCGCCATCCTAGGCTCATAAGATATCTCGTACTGGCTGAGTTCTATTACCCATTTAATTAACTACCCCATAGTTTTAGGTTTACTAAACTTGCCAAAGTAGCTGATTTGTAAGGACTTTAATACGATGGGCCTGAAAATATGGCCGAAGTTTCCTTGCCATATACACCAAGCTATAGGCAAGTTTTTCAAGTACTGGGTAGTGCTTCTCGGCTGGACCTAGCCTTTTGTTTACATAGTGTACCGGTCTTTGGAATCCATCATCATATCTTACTAAGGCTGAACTTATATCTTGGTCCGAGGCGGCCAATTAAAGGAAAAGAGTTTCTCCTTCTATCGTCTTTGACAATACTAGAGAAGAACTTAAGTGCTTTTGCAGCTCTCGAATGCCTTCTACCATTCGTCTTTCCATTTAAAAGTAACATGCTTCTTTAAAAGGTTGAAGAAGGGAATGCACTTGTCAATTGATTGACTTATGAAACAGATTAAAACATTTTTCTTTCTATCTAAACTCATTAACTCATTTCCATTAGTCGGGGCCTTCATATAGCCATTATCTAAATTGGGATTTTCAATCTCTCTAGAACTTACTATGAAACCTAGTCTTTTCTGGATTATATTTCGAAGGTACATTTCTGAGGGTTTAGCTTCATTTGGTACTTTCGAAGGAACCTCGAACGTATTGGCAAGATCTGAAACATGGCTCTTTGACTTTTTAGATTTGACCAACATGTCGTTAACATATACCCCCATATTTCGAGCTATATGCTTTATGAACATCTGGTCAACTAACTTTTGATATGTTGCCTTCGTATTCTTGAGACCGAAGGGCATTACCTTGTAGCAAATAATCCTATGTTGGTGACGAAACTCGTAAGCTCTCTATTATGCTTGAACATCGGTTTTGATTATATATGGAATAAGAATCCATAAACAAAAGCAACTAATGCCCACTGGTGGCATCAACTAACTGGTCGATCCTTGGCGAGGGAAGCAATCCTTCGGGCAAGCTTTTCTTAAATTAGTAAAGTCATTGCTAGTTCTCCACTTCCCATTTACTTTCTTAACTAATACCGGGTTAGCGATCCAGTTCGGGTAATATACGTTTCATATGAAGTTATTCTTTAGTAACCTTTCGACCTTCTCTTATAGAGCCATATACCGATTCTTGTCCAATGGTTTCCTTTTTTCCTTACGGGAGTAAATTTCAAATCTATATTTAAGCACTGGCAAACAACCAAGGGGTCGATTCCCACCATGTCATCAATACTAGATCTTGCCTTTTTCAGCTTCAATGAGACAACTATATATATTTCCATATATGTATATATACATGCATACACATATATATACACAATCATTATATGTATAGGAATATATAAGAAGATATGATAATCAACAACATAATCGGGTTGAAATTAAAGAAAAAATAGGTTTTACATCTTATTTTTTGTCGGTCTAGATTTTATGTGCAATCTTCGATTTGATGATTACATACACCCCAATATATTTTGGAAATTATCTTTGCAATATAAATATTTTACAACACATATTTTTTCAAATAAAAAATTCAAAGTATAATTTTATAAGAAAATATAGTATTTCAAAGAAATGAACAAAACAGTTCACTATCAGACGTTTGAAAATTTTATCCCAGACGTCTATATACATTTCATTTAAAATACAGTAAAAATTAAACAAAATTGTTCATTTCCAAACATTTGCAACTTTTATCACAGATGTCTGCCTAACTTTAATTTAAAAGAACAATTCAGTTTAATTCCAAACATCTGAATTTTTCATACTAGACGTCTAAATTGAATCTAGGCATCTAGTACGAAAATTCTAGATGTTTGAATGATTGTTTTTGGTTCCTATGCTATCTAGAATTTTTTTATTTTCTTCCAAACATCTGGGCACTTTTGCTCAAACTTCTGGAGATAACGAACAGAGACAACTCTTCACAGAAATTCAAAATTAGAAGATTCATCTTCCTTCTTAAGAGTTGCAATTATTCAAACTGTTGCAACTACTAATTTAGAACCTTTCAAAACTATAAGTAGAGTTGAGATTCCAATTTATAATTAACTAATTCTTTATACCTTTCTAATCTATATTTACTTGTGATCTACAAATATTCTCGACTGTTTATTTACTTAAACATTCAAATCATCTTCTCAAGGAGATTATAGGAAGGGTTTACTTAAGTAGAATTATCCGTGTTTCCTAAACACAATCACTCAAAAAAATTACTATTATCTATAGCCAAAGTCCTGTTGTAGTTGTAACAGACACGAAGTTCTATTCGGTAGCTTAGGTAGATTGTAAATCTGTTCCTTTGGGTTAAGTGAGGCTATAGTTAGTTAATCCCGTGAGGAGTCTGAAACTGGACATAGAACGGAAAGTTCGAACTGGTATAAAAATCTCTGTTGTACTTTAATTATTGCAATTTTTATACCACCTGTTTGACATAGGTTTTTATCTAATAGATATAATCATATTACTCGATCCATATAGACTTTCATTTAGTATCGGAGCAAGGATATAATTTAACCGTAATATAGTTTTTGATATTCAAGTAATATGGATAATAATACTACATTAAGTTTTATTGAAGGTCAGTCCAGAGTACGACCACCACTATTTAAAGGACTAAATTACAATTATTGGTCAATGAAGATGACGATTTATATGCAAGAAAATGGTAATGACACTTGGAATATCACTCAACAAGAATACAATGTACCAACCACCGCATATGCACAGTGGTCAAACACACATGTTTTAGATGCTGCAAATGTTAAAACTGTGAATATGTGCACATCAACATATGAAATTTGGTGCACTCTCAAAGTAACACACGAAGGTACAAACAAAGTTGAACAAACCAAGATTTCAATGCTTAAAAAAATTAGAATTTTAAAATGAAGCAAGATGAAACTATAAATGATATGTACTCTAAATTGTAAGACATATACCACTCACTTCTGGCACTAGGAGAAAAATATACTAATTTTGATATTGTTTCAACAAATTTAAACTCATTAACAGATAAGTGGGAACGAAATGCCTTAGCTATTGAAGAAGCTAATGATATTTCACCATTAAACCAGAAATCTCATGTCATATAAAGTGAGTTTGTAGGAAAACCGAATACAAGCTCAAGATAGAAAAAAAATGCATCTCAAGCAGAAAATGAAGACTCCAACGAAGATGATGAAGATATTGCATTCTTAGTAAAAAAAATTAGAATGTTTCTGAAATTCAAAATGGAAAAGAAGTTTGACAACAGAAAAAACAATAACAACAATCTGCCAACTTCCTCGCTCAAATTCAATGAATGTGATAAGATGGGTCACATAAAAAAGACTGTCTAGACTGAAAGTAGAACAACTTCACAAATAAAATTGAGAAAACTGTATACAAAGAAAAAGCAGGCTTTCTTAGTAACTTGGGATGGTTCGGACTCTTCTTCATTGTTAGATAGTGACAGTGATTCCGAATAAGCAAATGTACGCTGCATGGCTACTAATGACGATTTAAGTGAACTTCAGTTTTATGATTTACTAGAGATAAATTTTAAGTCATTAGACAAGCTAAAAGATTTGAACAGAAAAATTAAAGATATATTAGAAAAATTAAATAGAAGTGAATTAGAAATTGACATGCTAAAGATGAAAAGAAAATACTAGAAGAAGGGTTAGTAAAATCTCAGGATTCATGTACCAATATATCAACACAGTTCATTATGTTAAGTGATGAAATAGAAACTCGAAAAAATAAAAATGATATACTAATAGAAGAAAATACAATTTAAATTATAGTAATAAAATATTAAAATTTGAAATCGACGGTCTTAAAACCAAGTTAAGAAACATTACAAAAAACTTGTCCAACTTTAATAAAGGAAGAGAGAATCTCTAAAATTATAGAAAAATTCCCAATCTACTTCTAGTAAAATGGGATTACACATAAAAAATCTAGAAAAGAAATTATGACTAAAACTTATATTTCATTATATACTAAATTCAAAAGGAAAAATGATACTCAAAGGAAACAAATAAATAAGTCTAAGACTATGCAAATTTGGGTTCTAAAGGCTAACAATTATTCGATAAGAAGTAAGCATACATATAATTATATTACTAATGTTCACAATGGTTCAAATTTCATTTTCAAAAGGAACTCTAAACCTTATTGGGTTTGGCTTCAAGCAACGGTATTGGTTGCTCTAAACATATGACGAGGAACAAAGACATGCTAACAAATATTATCTACTCAGATGGGGTTCCATAACTTTTGGAGATAACTCTAAATGACATGTCATCGAAAATGGAGACGTGAGCAACTATGGTATATCTAATTCACCTCTTATTACTAATGTTTTATTAGTTAAAAATTTTAAACATTATTTATTAAGTATTAGTCAATTACGTGATAAATGTTTTAATATATCCTTCTTAAAAGATAAAAGTGAAATTTTCGATCAAAATAAAAATCTAATTTTCGAAGAAGCTGGAAAAAATATATTTATATTTTAAATATGAAAATCAATTCACAATATAGCTATCTATTTAATAGCCAAAGATAATGATCCATGGCTATGGCATAAAAGATTTTGTTACGTAAAATTTAAAGCTATTAGTAAACTACTTGAATTTTTTTTTTCAAAAGTTCTTCCAAAAATAAATAACAAAGTGAATAATATTTATGATGCGTGTCAATTAGAAAAACTAATTAAAACATCTTTTAAATCTAAGAAAATCATTTCCACCTTACAACCTCTTGAATTACCACATACGGATCTATTTAATCCCACTCAAATTCAATCTATAAATCATAATATATGTTTTTGTAATTGTTGATGATTTTTCTAGATATACATGGATGTTATTTTTGAAAAACAGAGGTGATAATTTAGAATCATTTAAAAATTTTACAAAATAATTCAAAACTAAAAATGTCTAAAAACTAAAATATTAGAGGTGATTATGGTGGCGATTTGAAACGAATTTTTTTAAAAAAAATTCACCAAAAATGGTAACAATCACCATTTCTCATTTCTTATAACTCTATAGCAAAATGGAGTCATAGAAAGAAAGAATCGTACATTACATGAATGTCCTAGGACTTTACTTAGTGTAAGTCAACAATTAAAACATTTCTAGGCAGAAGCCGTGTCTACTGCATGCTACGTTTTAAATCATGTCACTATTCGACCGTTAATTAAACATACACCATACAAATATTTTAATGGTAGAAAACCAAATGTGTCATATTTAAGAATTTTCGGATCAAAATGCTTTATTTTAAATACAAAAGATTAACTTGAAAAATTCAATCCGAAATCCGATGAAGGAATATTTATTGGATATTAGGAAAGAAGCAAAGCATATAGAATATATAATAAACGCACAAAAACCATGGAAGAAACTTTACACGTATCATTTGATGGAAATTTTAATAATTATAAAAATGGTTACGAAGATGTTATAGAGCAATAAATTATATATGATCCTCCTTAAAATACTATAACTCAAAATGAAGAACAAATTATAGAAAATACATTTGAAATAACTTCGAACTCCTCCACAAATATTAAAAAATAATCCAATTGAAAATATAATTAGTGAAGTAAATACTCATGTCAGAACAAGAAACTAATTAAATCAAATAGGATATGTAGCTTTTATATCTAATATAGAACCTAAAAATCCTAAAGTGGCTTCATTGATGGTTGTTGGATTTTAGCCATGCAAGAAGAGTTAAATAAATTTGAACGAAATGATGTCTGGTAATTAGTTTCAAGACCAAATGGTTAAATAATCATTGGTACTAAATGGGTTTATAAATATAAAGCTGATGAAAATGCTCATATAACTCAAAATAAGGCCAGATTAGTTGCACAATTATATAATCAAGAAGAAAGGATAGACTATAAAGAAACGTTTGCTCATGATGCAATACTTAAAGAAATACGAATCCTACTAGCCTTCTCTTGTCATCATTATTTTAAACTTCGTCAAATGGACGTTATAAGAGCATTTTTAACAGTTTTATTAAAGAAAATGTTTTTGTAGATAAACCAACGCTTTTCAAACATGAAATTTTTTCTCGAACATGTCTATAAACTTAAGAAAGCTTTATACGGTTTGAAACAAGCACCCCGTGCTTGGTATGAGCAACTCAAACGCTATTTATAGATTCTAGATTTGAGATTGGAAAAGTTAATGAAAATTTGTTTATTAAAAGTGATAAAAAAGATTAGTTAATAATACAGATTTATGTAGACGACATCATATTCGGATCTACTAATGATAATTTATGCGAAAAAAATTCAAAAATAACGACTAGTGAATTCGAGATGTCCCATATGGGAGAACTCTCATATTTTCTTGGTCTACAAATTAAACAACCAAAAAGTGGTATTTTTATTAACCAAGAAAAATATTGTACCAATTTAATAAAATATTTTGGAATGGAAAACACATCCAGTAAATCAACACCTATGAGCACTACGGTTCATTTCGATAGAGATGAAAATGGAAAAAGTATGTGTCAAAAATTATATCGACGTATGATTGGATCATTATTATACTTAATCACTAACTGCCCCACTATCATGGTAAGTATCTATTTGTGTGCACGATTTCAAAAAAATCCCAATGAATCCCATTTGTGAGTGTGAAACGAATTCTGTGTTACTCAAGCAACACTAGAAACTACGGCCTCTTCTATCTTAAAGAATGTCCTTTCGTACTTCTGTCATACATCGATGCCGATTTTGGAGTATTTCAAACTAACAGTAAGAGTATGAGTGGTACTTGTCACTTTATCGGACAGTATCCAGTATCGTTGTTTAGTAAAAAGGAAAATCGGGTTTCACTATCGGCATGAGAAGCAGAATATATATCTGCTGCTTTGGCATGTGCACAAGTGATATACATGCAGCAAACTCTTCGAGACTAAGGAATATATGTAAATATGTCGCCAATTTATTGTGATAATACAAGTGCTTTAACATGCCAAAAAATCCAGTAAATTATTCTCATACCAAACACATTAATATACATCATCATTTCCTATGTGATAACATAGAAAAAATGTGATATCACTAACTTTTAAATTGTTTGAAAATCAAATTGCAGACATTTTCACAAAACCAATAAATGAAAATTCATTTATTAAACTAAGACGTGAATTGGGAATTGTATAACTATATGAATTGTAACAATTACTTTACATATCAAAATTATTTTAGTTACAATGGAATAAAAATCTTACGTGGATTTTTTAAAATAAGTGGCAAAAATGTAATAAATAAACTAACAACTTACAATAATACACAAAAATTGTAAGGCTATAACCTATCTTATATCAACCATTAATAACAAAGATAGAAAACTAAAATATAAAAGGTTATAATTTTAAAGTGATTTTCAGCCATTAGAAGCAATTCTAAATTTAACAAGTATATTTATATCTAATAGAATTTTTTTGATTATATATATATATATATATATATATAAATTCAAATTCAAATATATTTATTACAAGGCAACTTAAAACTCAAATATGTCTTTAAATAAAACTCAGCTTATTGATCTATCAATCATAGCTCACCATCTTCAAAAAGCTCTCATTTAACACCAACCAAAACAACTCCACCATAATAAAAATTCATCTTTGGTTAATATCATTCTTTCACTGACCTATCACACTAGTTACTCTCCTAAGGGTAAGAAAGTCAAAAGGTCTATCAATTTTGAGACTTCATCTTCCAATACGAAAATTGATAAGATATACCATTACCAACAAGAGATGATGGGAGTACAAAAGGAAATGCATTATGAGCAAAGAAGATAAGGAGCTCATCTGAATCTTCTAGAAATATGCGTTCTGTCCAAATGCAAACATTTTCCAACAGAAAATAGCATAAGGAAAACTTCCCCTCGGCTATCGAAAATGCCAGTAAATAAATACAATCCACTTCCAAAAAATTCAGGGTAAGAAAGACCATCAAACAAAGATTGGGATCACACTTCAATTCGTACAAACATATGGTCTCCACTCAAACCTCTAAATGAGCACACAAAGATTGAACCTAGTTTATGGGAACGCTTTCCTATCGATGAATCCGAGTTGAGCGAAGAAAAATAAAGAATTTCCTTTTTCGGTCTTTTATCTTATACACACACACACATATACATACATATATACGTATTATTTACTGTAATAAAATAAAAAATAAATTAATGAAACTATTTACTTTCTGTTAGAAAAAAATCAAATAAAGAAAAAGAAAAATTAAATATGTACACTTAAGTGTGCATGTTTGAAAATTGCAGTACATCAAATGCCTGGATAAAAGTTCCAAACGTCTTGAATGCTATAAATACTAAAATTTTCTAATTTTTCCTCAAATAGACATCTTGATAAAAAATATCAAATGTTTGGAAATAGTTCAAAATGTTTCGACATTCTCTGTATTCAAATTGATCTATAATAGACGTCTAGTAACTTTATTCCAAACATCCAAAACCGGTTATTTTTGTTCCGCTACTTACTGTTCCTCGAGTAATCATTTGATCTTTTCAGACCAGACATATGGACGGAAGCAAATTTCAAAAACCAATTACTCAAACCTACTTTTTCACCTACCCCTTCATAAATTTAACCCATCTCTTTATATCAAAAAGCCACCTCCTCCTTTATCATTCACGTTTAACCCTTTTTCAAACCCTAGTTCTCAAAAAAATCCAGAAATTTCAAACTCTATTTCTAAATCAAAAATGCCTTCTGAGCCTTCAAAAAGAAAAGGAAAAAATGTAGAATTTTTTAGTGCTCCTCCTCCTAATGCACCTCCAACCAAAGATCAACTAGAGGCTTGGTTATACCATGGTAAAAGGTTATGGCTAGTTTGAGCAACTATCTCCACTAAAGGTCTTCCATGATATTTTTCATGATTTACATAAATATCCTCAATATAATCTATTAGCCTTTACTAATGAAGCTCAAATCACTAGATTAACAAATTATATAGATAATCTAGTACAAATTTGTGACCTTAGCATTCTCCTTTTGTTATAAAACATAAAAAATCTAGCTATTAGGTTACACTGAAATAAAGGTGTTCTTTCGACTAGTGTGTTTGGAAACATTTTAGTGATTAAGGTTAGTGACATTGCTTAGATTCTTAAATGTTGTAATGATGACATTGATCTGGATAACATAGAATTCGTTAAGACTCGTGATCTAGTTTCCCATCACTTATGGGATGATGATAAAATCGAGTTTAATATATCAATCTTCGCCATAGACATAGGCTTCTTCTAAGAATGATGATAAAAACATTTTTTTCCAAGACAGGGTAGCCACAAAGTTATCTATGATAATGAATTTAGAGAATTATGTGCTATCATTGGCAACATCAAAGTAGGTTGGGTTAATTTCATTTATGAAGAGCTACAGACATAATTCGATATTAAGAAATAAACCTTGGACTATGCTTCTTAGTCACTCGGATACAAAATTCCTACAACATCCAAGGTCATGTAATCGACCGTAGCACAATTCAACTTTCCAAAAATAGATTTTTTAGTTTAAAGCATCTACTGGAAGATATTCCTAAATATTTCAAATTGGAGAAATACAATCTATAAAGAAAAGGTAAAGGCCTAATGAATGAAGAAAATAGAGAAATTGAGCATGGTGAAGAAGATGTTGGTGAAGGAGAACATATAGAACCGAAAGAAGAAAGTGACAACAAATTTGTAAAAACTATCAAGGGTGATTATAAGTCCTACACTAAAAAGGGTAAGCTTCAATTGGATATCACTCTGTCTAAAAATCAAAAGAAATTTTAATGACAAATTTCCAAAGGCTTTTCCCCTGTCAACTCATGTCTTGGCCATATTGAAACAAGTGTCGGTCGAAACGAAAATGTGATCAGAAATGTTTAAGCAATTCTCAAAAGGATGTGGAAGAATTTGAATGAACGATCACCACTACCATCACTAACTTGGGGTGATTGGTAAGGTAAAATTTTAAAATTACTAATATTCTTTTCTTTTTAACTTTACAAACACATATTACTCATACTCAAACATTCATTATATTAGTTATATTTCATGGGAACCAGGCTTTCATTTCATGGATGGATTCTATGCTGTTTTCTGGACATCCTGCATTTTCAAGTTGTTTTTGGATTCTCATATTTTTATGTTATGGTATATTTATGTTGTTGTGTAATTTTTATGTTTGTGACGAACTTGTGGTAAGTTTTGTTGTGTACCGTTTAAATCTTGTGTTATGTTTGTACCTAATGTGATGGATATGTGCTGTGTGAACATGATGTTTTCTTGTTATGATAATGTTATGGATATTTGTTGTTTTAGTTGTGATGTTATATATATATTTGTTCTACCTATGGGTGTGCTTTTATGTCTTATTTTTGTTACGTTATATGACTGTTTTATACATTATATCATCATTCTATATGCTATAATTTCTTGATCATATTCTTGCTACAAGGGGGATATCATATTCTTGCTATTTTACAAGTTCGATACATATATTCTTTTTGTTAATGACAAAGGGGGAGAAAATCTGAGCATATTGATATGGGCGGTAATATTTACATTGCATTATTTTTAATTGAAATATATAGTTGTCATAGTCAAAAAGAAGGAGAACATTAGATCCTGCCTTTTTTAGTTTCAATGACACAGCTATATATTTCCACACACATACACACATACAATCATTTTTATGCAGTAATATATAGGAGATATGACGATCGACATCAAAATCGAGTTGAAATTAAAGAAAAAAAATAATTTTATATCTTATTTTTTGTTAGTCTAGAATTTATGTACAATATTCAATTTGATGATTACGCACACACAAATATATTTTGAAAATCTTTATAATATATATATTTTATAATACATGTTTTTCAAAGAAAAATTCAAAATATCATTTTATAAAGAAAATATAGTATTTCAAAAAAAAAGGAATGAAATAGTTCAAAATTGGACATCTGGAAATTTTACCCCAGACATCTTTGTCATTTCATTTAAAATACAATGCAAATTAAACAAAATGGTTCATTTTTAGACTCTGCAACTTTTGTCACAGACGTCTACCTAACTTCAATTTAGAAGAACATTTCAATTCAATTCTAGCGTCTGAATTAGTCGAAGTCCTATTAAAGTTGTAACAGGCATGAAGTCCAATTCGGCAGCTTAGGCGGATTGTAAATCTATTCCTTTAGGTTAAGTGAGGGTATAGTTAGATAATTCTAGAAGAAGTTTGGCACTGGACGTGGAACGAGAAGTACGAAGTCAGTATAAAAATCTAAGATTCACTTCACTTCACTTTTGTACATGCTTTGATAATTTTGTTAACAAGGTTTCCATTACTCGATCCCCATTAAGTCTTAGAGTTTCAACTTCAGCATTTTGAGTTTGTGGCCTATTTTGTTGCCTTCCTTCAAAGGTTACCCGTCCACGACATAGAAACAAGGGCTTGTTTGATGGTCCTTCTTGCCACCTTTGCGGTCTCGGTATTTTAGCTCTTTCCATGAATCAAGTTCCTATGGCCTCAATGGTCACTGGTAACTATCCAGGGTTTCAGCTTAAAGTTAGAGGATTCTTGTATTCCTCGAGCATAGTCGAAACCTTTTCCTCCAATTCGACAAAAATGTTCTGCACTTCGGTCTGATAGTTATCTAAGCGTTGTGTTGTGTCGGAAAAGAACTTCAACATCATTTTCAAAATCGTTTTTGGTAGGGCATAGAGTAGCAGTTTCCTCCATAACAGTTTGATTTGTTTAGTCTACATGATTCCCTTTACTCACAGGAACTTCTTTAATTCCCTCATCATGGGTAGGGGAATGAGGTATCTTTCGAGAGGATGACTTTAACTTCTTGCTAGATTAAAAATGTTTGAACTTGCTGGATTGGAAGAGAATGGGGGTTCGGTTGGGCCCTCCTTCTAACGCCTAAAATGTTAGATAGACTTTTCGTCTGACTAACATCCCAAAGCTTTTGGAATCTTGCCACGAAAGGGTAAGCTGAATGAATATCGAAACGACGTAGTAGAAAGTGTCAAAAGGTAAAAGAGACATGGGATTTACAGTGGTTTGGGACAGAGATCCCTACGTCCACTTTGAAGATTCTGCCTTGAGCTTTATTCCTCAATTTGGTGTACAAATACATTTATTAGAAAGTCCTTCATTAATGATCTTTTGGCTAAAGCTTTCTAAATGGAGTAAGGAATATGGAATGATTGTAGAGTGTAATAAAATCTCCATCCAACCCCTTTTCAGTAGCACGTGGTCCTTAATTTATAGCAAACTTAAGGTTCCCCTATTAGTGCAGGGCCTTTCACTTGGATTGATGACCTGGATTGCTATAGGCGGCTTGAATTCAAACACTTATCATCATGCTGTTGAAAGTACACTAATGTGGATTACTGACGTGAAGCTTTTATATATAGCTTCTTTGATTCATTTCGTTTATCTTGATCGTTGACCTCGGTCTGGGCTATTATAACAACCCGCATATTTTACGATTATGTATTTAAATATTTTATTTAAATACAACATCGTTAGTCGGATTATAGTCCGAAATGCTACTTTTTGCATATGGTCGAATTAGGACTCGGGACCACTCCCGTTGAGTTCAAAACGTCGTTTCCGACCGTTTTGAGTATAAACTTCGATATGTTTGGAGCTAGCTAAAATTTGACCTATGCACTTTGGACTTTGGGTTTGGGTTAGCCTAAACTATTAACTCTAGCTCGACCCCACTTCTCTTCATTCACTTTCATTTCCTAATACCTCCAAGCTTTCATAAAAATGGGGGAAGAGAAAGAGAATTAGAATTCCTAAGCCCTAGTTCCATTGCAAATCCAAGTTCTAACTCCAAATTCAAAGTGAAGCTATTGGTAAGCATCCTCTTCTTCTTTTCCAACTCATTCTATCTTCAATTTCAGAAATTCCTAAAGTCTAACTTAGGAAATGTTTTTCTTTTAAGCTTAGATTCAAGCTTCTTGGGCTGGAATTGAGGAGTGGTTGTTTTTACCTTGCTCTATAGCTTCTTCTTCCGTGTTTTTGTGCAAAAGGTGATATTTTTATCTCACATCTATGCCTGTAACTATCTTTGATTGTTGGGTATGAATTCCTAACACTTATTCATGTGCATTTGCTTTTGGTTTGGATTGATTTGGAGAATATTTTGGTGTTTAGAAGTCAAATCTTTAAAAGTCCTAACTTTTATGTTTGAACATGTTTTTGGCGATGCATTGAAGAGCCTATATGGCTGGGTTGCCAATTGGCATAAACCCTTAGCGCCCGTTGCTCGTCCGATTGTAATCATTGAGAGTTTGCTCTTTATTTGATTGGCTGAAAAACAACCCTAGTGTGAGCCAGTCGACTGACCTTTGTAGTCAATCAATTGGCTGTAGCCAATAAGTGTTCCGAGGACTGTTTGCAGAGGTTGAAAGTCTCTGTTTCTTGCAATCAGTCGACTGGCCTCTGTAATCAGTCGACTGACTTCAGGAAAGGAAATGTTCCAAGTTTCTGGTTCAGTCAACTGGCCATTTGCTGTCAATCGACTAACCTGCTTGCTTTTGCCTATTTAGCCTATTTTGTTTGAAATTCCAATTTCTATCGATTCGTGGTTTTCCGATTTGTTGTTATCATTTATTATCGACCTTGATGACTTCTATTTTGGAATTTTTGAGTATATCAATTTTGATGGATTTGGAATCGATTTCTTTGGATTTAATTCACGTCTTTAAATGTGAAATTTCGGTAATTTATTGTTTCTACAATCATTTTTTGTGCTTTGTCACTTTAAAACGCAAAGGTTTCCATACTAGTAGTAAATATCAAAATTCTCATCAAAATGATTTCAACACTATTTTAATACAAAGCTCATTGATTAAAACCGTTTTCCCAATCTATTAGTATATACAAACCTTTACCTCATTCGTTCGAGAAATCGAATTAAATGACTTTGCAAAACAAGTGGTATGAAACGCTTGCGCTTACTTTGTCGGTTAATTCTTAGGCTCGTTCGATTGAAACTTTTGTGACAACTTTCGAGTGGAGACTTACAATTTGTTCGTAAATACTTAAGTTAAGAAAGTCGTTATGGGACATGAAGTTAAACTCATCTATTTACTAGCTTAGTGTAATTGACACTTCTTGATCATCGATGATCATTTTGTGATTTAGACTAGCAATGTGCGATGTCTCTTTGTCTGCGAGGGAGACTAAACCCCGTTTCTGTGGAGCTTCGGCTCAAAATTGGTGGGGTAGCGACCCATGGTCTTCGGACCGATTTGTGGAGCTTCGGCTCAAAATAAAGGGTTAGCAACCATGGAATAGCGTTCCATTTTGTGATACACGTGTTGATGAGTTTTCTTGCTCCCGTTTTGTGATAGGCCTCCCCCTTTTTATGATTTTTGGATTTCTATTGATGATTTCTAGAATTTGTGTTTCACCAACATTCGTGATTTATATTGATAAGCTTTATCAATATTTGTGCATTGGTGAATTTGTGTTTCACTAACTTTTGTGAATTTGTGTTTCAACAACTTTTACGATTGGCATTGATAAGTTTCTCAATATTTGTGGTTTGGTGAATAGAGTGAAGAATATGACATTCTTTTTGATGTTATGATATTTCTTGAGATATTGTATGATTTTTATTATTGTCAAGTGCATACTTTACATAGTATGGCATTATTGTTGTCATACGTTTTGTTATATCTCTTATTCCATCTTATTTTATTTGATATTTATAGCTAGATGATCCGTTTATTATTTTCTTATTAAATAATACTCGGGTCAGGCCGAGAGGTTACAGGTGCTTCTACTTGACTCCTCATCTGGGAGTGTTACCGGACTTTTGGCTAACTACATTGTATTGGTAGTTTTTGTTGTTATACGTTCGAGATAGAGGCTCCTTGATGTATACATATTCTTTTGTGTAGCACTTGTATTTATTCTATTGTGCTATTGTGGATCTTGTTTGACCATTACTCTGATGTACACACTTTCATGTGTTATATTCATATCTGTTTTCGCCTTTGAGATATGAACTTCTATGACTGATTTGTGTTATGCTTATATCTATATTTGTTTCCGAAGATATTATAGCCACTGTGTAGTAGTTTTGAGTTTTATTGGTATGTCGGATTTCCTCTTGAAATGAAATGCATGTTACACTATCTGACATATCGGTGCTCGCACAAAGCAATTACATGGATGGTCACTCCTCAACAGCCTTATTCTTCGCGCTAATTGATGGCATTACTCCGTAGTGTCCTTGGCTAGCATGAGTATAGAGGTGGGGCATCACATCTTGGTATCAGAGCCAAACTTCGAAACAACGTAGAATAATCTAGCAAGGATCATTGTCCTAAGTCTTTCTTTGGAGTCATACTTTAGGATTTAATTCGAGTCTTCGTACCTTTCTATCCTATTTTCTTTTATGATTCCTTGTTTTATCAATCAAGTTTGTTTGATATTCATTTTGAGAATAACATTTTTCTTCTTCTTTCCTTTCTTTCTTAAAGAAGAGAAATGGTTGGTTTTGGTAGTCCTAGCGCTGGTCAATCCAGCAGTCCTTCTCTGGATGGCATATTTATGTCTGCCCAATGACTTTTGGATCTTGTAAAGAATCAAAGGTTTATTTGTGCTTTGAGTAAGAACCCCAAAAAGATTTTACCTTTGAAACTTGAAGTTCCTTTCAATCAGCTTGTGGATATCACTCTTCGACATGAAGAGGTTGGTAAAGGAGGTGAAAGTGACATTGGGATTTCCAAGAAGAGGCATATTAAGTTAAAAAGCCCCTAATCCCAATAAAAAAGTGAAGCAAACTACTTTGGTAGCAAAGACTCCAATCCCTAATCATGGAGGATGCTACAATTGTAATTCTAAGGAACACTATGTAATTAAGTGTCCGAAACCCCTTACTTGCCACTATTGCAAAATTTCGAGTCACCATTTATCTTCTTGCCCCAAACTTCAAAGTAGGAGAGAAGGAAAGCTAAATGTTGTACAAGCCCCTAGTGACACTTCTCGTGGTCAAGGTATTTCTCATTCTATCCTTGATGGCATTATTATGTTTCGTGATCAACCTATTCGAGTTCTTTTTGATGTGGGTGCATCCCATTCTTTTATATCAAAAGAACTTGTTGATACTTTTTCTTCAAGTGTTATGACTTTAATGACTTCTTTGAGAATTGCGAATCCGGTCGTGAATCCGCAATACTTAGTTTGCTTTGTAAATATGTCGAGATTATTTTGTGTGATTTTTCTTTCCGGGCCGATTTGCATGTCATGCGTTACTTGGGCTTCGGAATGATTTTGGGAATGGATTGGCTTAACCGTTATGAAGCCCATATCCTATGTCCTAAGCGGACTATTCATCTTCGACATCCTCAATCTGTTAAGCAGATTTCTATTGTTCTTTAAGATTCGGATTCCAACCTGGCAACATCTTTATATTATTTAAACCCTCATGATGATGATAATGATGATGAGGAAGATGCCATTTCTCTTATTCACGTTGTTCGTGAATTTTCCGACATATTTGACCCCGTTTTAGGATTACCACCTAAGCGAGCAATTGAGTTCAGAATTAATCTAATTCCAGGAGCTTTACCCATTATTGTCCTCCTTATTGTATGTCCAATAAGGAAAATGAGGAGATGCGTAAGCAATTATCCGAATTGGAGACGAAGCAATTTATTCGCTCTAGTTCCTCTCCTTAGGGAGTTTCGGCTATTTTTGTAAAGAAATCCGATGGTACGCTTAGGCTTTGCGTTGACTACCGCAAGCTTAATGATCTCACCATTAAGAATAAATATCTTTTACCTCGGATTGATGATTTATTCGACCAACTTAGTGTTACTAGAGTCTTTTCACAATTAGACTTAGCAACTGGTTTTCATCATCTTCGTATTGCAGAGGGTAGCATTCGTTAGACATCACTCCGTACTCATTATGGATCGTATGAATTGCTTGTTATGCCATTTGGTTTAACGAATGCTCCGGCTTATTTCGTTGACCTTATGAATCGAGTTTTCAAAGATTTCCTCGATCGATTCGTTCTCATCTTATAGATGATATTCTTGTGTATTCTAAAACCGAGGAAGAGTATGAAAAGCATCTTCGAATTGTGTTGGAAACTCTTAAAAGCAATCGATTGAAAGAAAATTTTTCTAAATGACATTTTTGGCAATCTCGTATGAAATTTCTCGGCCATACTATTTTCGAATCTGGAATTTCCATGGATCCTTCAAAGATTGAAGCGATTCAAAATTGGAAGAGAACGGAAAGTGTTACGGAAATCCGTAGCTTTCTTGGATTGGCGGACTATTACCGTCGGTTCATAAAGGACTTTTCTAAAATTGTCGTGCCTCTTACTAGCTTGACAAAGAAAGGAGTTCAATACATTTGGTCGGACAAATGTGAAGCTTCTTTTCAGAAATTAAAAGAACTCCTTTCTGATGCTCCTATTCTTGTGATTCGCGAAGGGAACCAAGATTTTATTGTTTATACCGATGCTAGTCGTGTTTGGATTGGGAGCCGTTCTTATGCAAACGGATCGTGTTATTGCTTATGCTTCTAGGCAATCAAAGCCAACCGAGGCTAGATATGCCACTCATGATTTAGAGCTCATGGCTATTATTTTCGGCCTTCATATTTGGCGTCATTATCTTTTGGGAGAGAAATTTGTTCTCTACACCAATCATAAATATTTAAAGTATTTATTCTCTCAAAAGGAACTTAATTTGCGTCAACAACTTTTTCTCGAATTCCTTGCATCTTATGATCTTGGTATTCTTTATACTCCCGGAAAGGGAAATCGCATTGCCGATACACTTAGTCATTAGCAACAATCGGTTGTTTCTATGATGATATCCGAATGGATTGATCTCGAGACTTTATCCACTTGTGAGATTCGAGATCATGAATCCAACTTATGTGCATCTCTTGTTTTATGTATCCTTGAGGCTCGTCCTTCTCTTTTAGACGGCATCCTTGAAGCTCAAATGCTAGATCCCGAATTGGCTTTTCTTAGCCAAAATTTTAGGGATAAAATTGATATTGAAGGTTTGAAAGACTTCGATATTGATTCTCGTGGCGGTATTCGAAAATTTGGTAGACTTATCGTGCCAAATATTAATGATCTTCGTAAAGATATTTTAGAGGATTCCCATCATTCTAAATTTATCATTCACCTGGTAGTAGTAAAATGTACGCGGATATGAAGTGACTTTATTATTGGGATGGGATGAAATCTGATATTGCTAACTTTGTTAAGTGTTGCATGACTTGCCAACTCGTTAAGGCCGAGCATCAAAGGTCTGGTGGGTTATTGCAACCTTTGGACATTCCAATTTGGAAGTGGGACCAAATTTCCATGGATTTTATTGATGGCCTTCCCTGTTCTCATTCGGGTCATGATAGCCTACGGGTGATAGTTGATAGACTTGCTAAATCCATCAATTTTATGCCCGTTCGGTCCAATCGGACCGCACCTCTTTTGGCCAAACTCTTTATTAAAGAAATTGTTAAATTGCATGGAGTTCCTACTTCTATTGTTAGCGATCGTGATCCATTATTTACTAGTGGATTTTGGAAGAGTCTTCAAAAAGCTTTGGGAACGAAGCTTAATTTTAGCACTGCTTATCATCCTCGGTCCGATGGACAAACCGAGCGTGTGAATCAAACTCTTGAAGATCTTCTTCGTGCATGTGTTCTTGATTTTGGTGGAAGTTGGGAAGATCATATTTCTCTTGTTGAGTTTTCCTATAATAATAGCTTCCAATCTAGTATTGGTATGGCACCTTTTGAGGAACTCTATTGAAGGCTATGCCGATCTCTTTCTTGTTGGCTTGAGGCCGGTGAGAAGCTGGTTTTCGGTCCAGATTTTCTTCGTGATTCCACAGAAAAGATTGGCCTTATTCATCATAGGATGAAAGAAGCTCAAAGTAGGCAAAAATCCTATGTCGATAACTGAAGAAGGAAATAAGAATTTTCTATGGCAAATTTTATGTTTATTTGTGTTTCACCTATGAAGGGTGTTGTACGTTTCAGTCGATCGGGAAAATTAGCACCTCAATATATTGGTCCATTTCCCATCACCGAACGTATTAGTTCCGTGGCTTATTGCCTTTTATTACCGGCTCAGTTTTCTGCTATTCATGACGTGTTTCACGTTTCTCAATTATGGAAATGCCTTCGAGATTCCAATTCTATTCTTGATCCCGGTGTTGTGGAAGAAATTGAAGTTTCGCCTAATTTGACTTATGAGCAACATCCTATTTGTATTATTGCATCGGAGGTTAAACGCCTTCGAAATAAAGATGTCCCTCTTGTGAAGGTTTAGTAGTCTTCAAATCCTAAGGATTGTTCTTGGGAATCTAAGGAATTCATCGAGCGAACACATCCGGACTTACTTTCTCGTGCTCTTTGAGGTGAACTTTTGATTTCAAATTTCTTTTGTGTTGATATGCTTTTATGGTTGTTACTTTTTATTTTATTCTTAAATATTGTAAGGACGCAATTTCTTTAAGGAGGGGAGTCTATAACAACCCGCATATTTTATGATTATGTATTTAAATTTTAAATATTTTATTTAAATACAGCATCGTCGGTCGGATTATAGTCTAAAATGCTACATTTTGCATACGGTCGAATTAGGACTCGGGACCACTCCCATTGAGTTCAAAACGCCGTTTGCGACCTTTTTGAGTATAAACTTCAATATGTTTAGAGCTAGCTAAAATTTGACCTATGCATTTTGGACTTTGGGTTTGGTTTAGCCTAAACTATTAACTCTAGCTCAACCCCCGCTTCTCTTCATTCACTTTCATTTCCTAATACTTTCAAGCTTTCATAAAAATAGGGGAAAAGAAAGAGAATTAGAATTCCTAAGCCCTAGTTCCATTGCAAATCCAAGTTCTAACTCCATATTCAAAGTGAAGCTATTGGTAAGCGTCCTCTTCTTCTTCTCAAACTCACTCTACCTTCAATTTCAGAAATTCCTAAAGTCTAACTTAGGAAATGTTTTTCTTTTAAGCTTAGATTCAAGATTATTGGGTTGGAATTGAGGAGTGATTGTTTTTACCTTGCTCTATAGCTTCTTCTTCCTTGTTTTTGTGCAAAAGTTGAGATTTTTATCTCACATCTATGTCTATAACTATCTTTGATTGTTGGGTATGAATTCCTAACACTTATTCATGTGCATTTGCTTTTGCTTTGGATTGATTTGGCGAATATTTTGGTGTTTAGAAGTTAAATCTTTAAAAATCCTAACTTTGATGTTTGAACATGTTTTTGTTGATGCATTGAAGAGCCTATAGTGCTGGGTTGCCGATTGGCGTAAACCCTTAGCCCGTTGCTCATCCGATTGCAATCGTTGAGAGTTTGCTCTTTAATTGATAGGCTGAAAAACAGCCCTAGTGTCAGTCAGTCGATTGACTTTTGCAGTTAGTAGACTGGCTATAGCCAATAAGTGTTCTGGGGACTGTTTACAGAGGCTGGAAGTCTTTATTTCCTGCAATCAGTCGACTGGCCACTGTAATCAGTCGACTGACTGCAGGAAAGGAAATGTTCCAAGTTTCTGGTTCAGTCGACTGGCCATTTGCAATCAGTCGACTGACCTGCTTGCTTTTGCCTATTTAGCCTATTTTGTTTGCAATTCCAATTTCTATCGATTCGTGGTTTTTCGATTTGTTGTTATCATTTATTATCGACCTTGATGACTTCTATTTTGGTATTTTTAGGTATATCCATTTTGATGGATTTGGAATCGATTTCTTTGGATTTAATTCACGTCTTTGAACGTGAAATTTTGGTGATTGATTGTTTCTACAATCATTTTTCTGCTTTGTCATTTTAAAACCCAAAGGTTTCTATACTAGTAGTAAATATCAAAATTCTCATCAAAATGATTTCAACACTATTTTAATACAAAGATCATTGATTAAAACCGTTTTCCCAATCTATTAGTATATACAAACCTTTACCTCATTCATTCGAGAAATCCAATTAAACGACTTTGCAAAACAAGTGGTATGAAATGCTTGCGTTTACTTTGTCGGTTAATTCTTAGACTCGTTCGATTGAAACTTTTGTGACAACTTTCGAGTGGAGACTTACAATTTGTTCGTAAATACTTAAGTTAAGCAAGTGGTTATGGGACATAAAGCTAAACTCATCTATTTACTAGCTTAGTGTAATCGACACTTCTTGATGATCGATGATGATCATTTTGTGATTTAGACTAGCAATGTGCGGTGTCTCTTTGTCTACGAGGGAGACTAAACCCCGTTTATATGGAGCTTCGGCTCAAAATTGGTGGGGTAGCCCCATGGTCTTCGGACCGTTTTGTGGAGCTTCGGCTCAAAATAAATGGTTAGCAACCATGGAATAGCGTTTCATTTTATGATACACGTGTTGGTGAGTTTTCATGCTCCCGTTTTGTGATGGGCCTCCCTCTTTTTGTGATTTCTAGATTTCTATTGATGATTTCTAGAATTTGTATTTCACCAAAATTCATGGTTTATATTGATAAGCTTTATCAATATTTGTGCATTGGTGAATTTGTGTTTCACTAACTTTTGTGAATTTGTGTTTCAACAATTTTTACGATTGGCATTGATAAGTTTGTCAATATTTGTGATTTGGTGAATAGAGTAAAGAATATGACATTCTTTTTGATGTTATGAGATTTCTTGAGATATTGTATGATTTTTGTTGTTGTCAAATGTATACTTTTCATAGTATGGCATTATTGTTATCATACGTTTTGTTATATCTCTTATTCCATCTTATTTTATCTAATATTTATAGCTAGAATGATCCGTTTATTATTTTCTTATTAAATAATACTCGGGTTAGACCGAGATGTTACACGTGCTTCTATTTGACTCCTCATCTGGGAGTGTTACCTGACTTTTGGCTAACTACACTGTATTGATAGTTTTTGTTGTTATACATTCGAGATAGAGACTCCTTGATGTATACATATTATTTTGTGTAGCACTTGTATTTATTCTATTGTGCTATTGTGGATCTTGTTTGACCACTACTCTGACGTACACACTTTCATGTGTTATATTCATATATGTTTCCGCCTTTGAGATATGAACTTCTGTGACTGATTTGTGTTATGCTTATTTCTATATTTGTTTTCAAAGATATTATAGCCACTGTGTAGTAGTTTTGAGTTTGTATCGGTATGTCGGATTTCCTCTTGAAATGAAATGCATGTTACACTATCTGACATATCGGTGCTCGCACAAAGCAATTACATGGATGGTCGCTCCTCAACAGCCTTATTCTTCGTGCTAGTTGATGGAATTACTCCATTGTGTCCTTAGCTAGCGTGAGTATAGAGGTGGGACGTCACGGCTATCTAATCTGTTTATTGTTTATACTTGTTGAAATGTTTTTTTTGGGTAGTTGTTCCTCTTGGCTAAGCTTGTTGACCTAGTTGATCAATGGTCTCAACCTTAGTTACCTCTTTTACTCATGTTCTCGAAATACATGCTCTCGGATGCTGAGCCTTATGCTTAAGCTCTCGGTGGAAACCAAACAATGGGTTTTGAAATTACAAGCCAAGGAGCTTCCTCCTCGAATATTCGTAATTGGTACTTGATATAAATTATGGTGTAACAATTATGGTATAGAGTGACATATATAATGCATTATGTGCTAACTCTATGGATGCAGGGACATGTCAAGTATGATTTTCCATACCATTTGTCCTAATATATTGATTTTATAGTATTGAAATTTTCTATTTCTCACACCAGACTTTTGTTCGATTCGATATTTTATGCTTGGATTCCTATTATTATGGGCACTCTTAAATAATTATATTAGGGATATCGAGTCTGGTGAGCACGTGAAAATGGATAGGTAGAAAGCAGGAGGCTACGTTCTCAAGTATAATTATATTTAGCTGTTATTTCTTATTATTCAGTTACAACACTATAGAGTTTACTAGTTCTATTATCCACTTAGAGATAGTTACTTATTTGAGTTTATTATCAGTTGTATTGTCAGTTATATTAAATAGCCGCATGTATCTGTGGTGATTATTATATTTCATTCGATGCGCTTAGAGATATATAATGGGTACTGTGATGTTAATTACTTTACTAAACCATGAAGATTCCTGCAATAGTCAGGCATCCCAAAGTGCACTATTTAGTTATATTAGATGCCGATAGGGGTAGGGTGGTCACTGCATTTGGTACCACATCTTAGGTTGTATAGTTTGACCTAAAGAATACAATGATCCAGTAGAGATGGGAAAGGAGTTCCCACCCAAGGTTGGATTGAGTGTGTGTGTGTGTGTGTATGAGAGGGCGTACTTGTTATGTATTTTAGTTTTCAAAAATATTTAGTAGTATATATAGTATGTAAGTCACACTGCACACATGAGTGCTACTTAAGTAGGATTCCTTATAGAGAGAATGACTTTTAATATAGACTGGAGGATGAGTCATCAAACATGAATGTTGCTAGGAACTCCTTCTTTGGACTCCAAGAAGGAGCTGGCTTGTGGGCTGCTGATTCCAACCTATAAATGATGTTCAATACCATGATGCGAAAAATGCTGTAGAATGCTCAAGTAGCCGCTCCAAATACTATGTAGAAGGCGGTGCTCTAGTGCAGGCATCTAGAGCTAATTTTGCTAAGCTGAACAAAGACTTTGCTAGTCTTGGTGGCAAACTGTTCCAAGGAACGAATTTAGAGCTGAATGACTCTATGAATAGCTGATTGGCTTTCCAACAACTTCAAGGGTGAGCCATGAACTGGTAGAATGCATGAGTGTTAGAAGTGGGCCACTTCATAGTGGAGTAAATGGGTGAATTTCAATTTTTTTACCATTTTAGATCTTTATTGGGCCTATGAAGTCTAACACATTTAGAACTTTACTAAATTTCTTTTAAATAAATTCATTATTTTATTTATTTTTATAAATAAATTTTCACTTTATATTATTTTATATTATGTTTGACTATGTGTATCATATACATATATGTGTATACGTGAACGCGTAACATAATAAAGTGTGTCTTGCTTGACATGCCCATGTATAAGTGCTGGGATTTACACTACAACGAACATGTTAGCCCTTCTAGTATTCTATGTGCTATTTAAATGAATACACACACATACATATATATATGCGTGCATCAAATGTTATATATATTCATATAAAATTATACATTTATAAATCAATGTTAACCCGCTTTCTAGCAAAAGAGATTTCTACTGGATGTAGAAGATCAATACAAGAATGAAGTGATTCACGAACTTGGAAACATACTAAAAAGGACTAGAGAAACAACTTGGACAATTTTTAACCAAAAGGGAGCTAAGTACATGGCTCGGTGCCGATCTATCATAGGTTGATGCCGATCTATAAGCCTTCCCCGTTTCACTTCACAATTTCCATATACCTCTTGTTCTATTCCAATAATTTGTCGTCAAGTGATTTTGCAATGATTTGGACGAGCATTCCAAGAATTAAGGACTCAACTCAAAGACGATGAAAAATGGGTTAGAACGACTCAACCAGAAGATAAAAAGAGCTAACAGGTGCAAGACTTCAACTGTAACGACCCATAAAATTTTAGCAATTTTTAATTGGTATTTAACGTATTGAATTGGATTTTGAGAAATTATTAATAATAAAATTTTGAAAAAAAAAGAAAATATGTTATGTATATTAATGATTTGTAGTACGAGCTGTGTACATATATTTTAAAGTTTGGTTGTGGTTATACCTATAAGATCTAGTACAAAAACTTTATAAACTATTATTTATACTATAATATAAGTTAAGTTTGATGTAAATTTGGTAGCATGGTTCATTTCTATTGGGTATAAATATCAATAGCGTGGGTAATAAATTTACGGTCTCCTTTTGCTTTTCAGCAAGGTGTGTAAATTTTAAGTATGTTGAGTACGTTCCATATATAGTTATTTTGGAAAACCACTGTATATGTATGATGGTCTATTTGAAGTGTATATATAGTAAAGCGTATTTATACCAAGTTTTATTTAATTTATATGTGTTATAATAGCTATATATATATGTTAGTCTTGATACTAGTATATAGTTTTACTGAAGTTTGATTTCTAGTCATGTTAAATATATATATATATTTGATTTTGGGTTTTTGTGTCACCATTTCCAGTTTATTTTAGTGCATATTTAGTATATCTATACATATGTCGTCAGCTATAAATACGATAGTTAAGGGTTTCATATATCATATGAACCAAAGAAGAAGAGAAGTATATACTATATTTAACTACATATATGAAGTATATGTTTTAAGGGTTGATTTAAGGTCTGCATTAAAAAAAGTAGTTGTGATTACCATTATTTCATATTGTACCTTCTATATTCCTGACTGACTTTCAGCGTTCATTCATTCATTTTTAATTGTGGGTTTTTCTTTTCTCTCTCTTTTCTTATAAATAATTGTACGCATTCATTTCTTTCCCTTTCTTATATTTTGTCCCTTCATCATCTTTTAGCCGTTAATTTTGTTTCGAAAATCAAGAAAATTTGTATACGTTTTATTCTTTTTGAACGTTTAATAATAAAGATAAATCTGCATAGTATAATCAGATATGAATTGAGATCTAGGAAATAAATAAATATAAAAATGTATAACATGCCACTAATAATAAATTGCTTTAATAGCTTCTCAATTAGCGTACAGCTGTTTCCATCCCATGCCATGTCAAAAGTTTGAAACGTAATAAATGTTATATGATTATTTCGCATTTATTTTTTTTTCCTTTATTATTTCCTGTACATTTTCATTCCAATCTAAATTATAACTTTTTGATTTCCATGCCTTTTCGGATCTCAAACGCGCAGCCCAAGGAATATTTCTTTAATAATTTTCCTAAAAATCAGCTTTTGGCCGTTTTATTGCATTGATTTCAAATTGTGCCCGTTTGTTTTTCTCATTCCTCTCATACGTTACCACCTTTATTTATGCTCGGGACACAGCTCATTTTTTTTCCTTCGTTCCCTTTCTTTTATTTGCTTCCTTCGTTTCCATCGGTTCAATTATATAGATTTTTATATTCGTTGCACGTTTACATTCATTTATTTTGATCAGTCCTTTCCTTTGTTATTCCCCTAATTTTGTGCGTTACTTTACCATAACCAATGCTCCGTATTTATTCGCTTTAATCTTTTCAGCTGAATTTGACCATTACTATTCAAATCAATTCATATTTATTGTATACGTTTCGTATGCAACGGTTCTTTTCTTTATTTATTTTTCCTTTATAACCTTGTTTGACTTCGTTTCTTTCATATTGCAAACTGCTGTCACTTCCAATCTCATTCCTCATTTTAAGTTTTCTTCCTCCTCCTTCTTCCATTTTTCTTTCTAAAGATCCACCTATTTTCTCCCTTCTTTTACCGTGCTTCCACCTCCCATCGCTTCGTCACCCACCACATCCAACTCATCCCTCTCCCTCCGCGTTTTTCTCTCCTCCTCTCATGCACATATCTCTCTACACGTGTTGTCATCGCCTGCATGCTCAGCCATCCTCAGAGCCTTCACCATCAACAATCATGCCACACGTTATCTTTGAGTAATAGGTTATCATATATTTATAATATATATGTGTTATTGTATATTTTCTATAAGTCTGTATTTGGAATATGTGATCTGTCCTACATGATTTTAAATTCATGTTAGTTATGTATCATATGGTATTATATATATGAGTTCATAACAGTATTCTTTTTTTTTTTCTTTTTTTTTTTTCGTTCATAGTGTGTATGATATTATACTATGTATAGAGATTTGATAACTTGATTGTTTTATACTTTATGTGTCACGTTGGTATTCAATTTTAAAAGTTTGAAGGTTATATATTAGTTAATATATAGTTTAATATATGTCAGTAATGTATATCTATGCAGTAATATTGTATGTATTATAGCAAAGTAAGTTTTTTTTTTTGATTTAAGATATCATATATACATCTTATAAATATAGTATGGTTCCAAGTATGAAATGTTTGCAGTTTTCAGATTCTATATAATATAAAATTTTGTTCGCATGTTATAAAATTTGATAAGTGTATATATAAATATTATATAAAAAGTTAGTACATATATAAAACGTAAAGCATACTCATCTTATCAGTCGATTGTATATGTATTTAAATATATGATATGTTTAAAGCTATGTATTTTGTGAATAACTGGTTATAAGTATATATATACACATTTGATTTAAAGTTATAAAGGTATGCATATTGTGAATTAGACTATATTAATGGTTAGCTTACAAATATTTATATAGTTTTATAGGGAAGTACGAGCTATGTGGGTTATATTTTTAGCAAGCGTATTGTTACCACTTTAAAATGGGTGAAGTTTTACAGTTTACGGTCTATTTGTGTAAGTGTGTAATGTATGTTTAATTTAATAAAGTTATGATAGTTTTGTATAAAATGTTTAACTATTTATATATCTGATATAATGATAGTTTCATATCTGATATAGCTTATATATTATAAAGTTACAGGATACGTTAGTTTTATACGCTAGTTAATATATATATTTAATAATTGACTAAAATGTTTTCAGTGTGAGTTTACTTTTTTTAGTGTTGGATTTTATACGGCATAGTATGTATACTTGTTCACAGTCTATATAAGTATATGAGTGCATGTGTCATTATAAGTATTTTGTTGTTTATAAATCTCGAGACATATATATGCGTTTAGGTGTTTGTTTCAGACTTACGTAATATATATATATATATATAACCGAATATAGGCTATGCATTTGGAATTTCTATATATACATTTTTATTATGAACATATATAGGTTGCTTTCATGGGTTTTTTTTTTTAGTAATATATATTACAATAAGTGGTTATATTGTTTTTATAATAATTATTGACTATAAAATATAATATAATGGTTTTTTTTTGGACGAATTATGTTTAAATTACATATAGGTATATATAGATTTTAAATATACATTTTTAATTTGAAAATTGGTTTTGGGAGAATTAATATCATAATAATTTATATTTTTTTCTGTAATATCAAAATTGATTCGATTCATTCTCATCGATTTCCCATTATCAGCCTTGTCCGTCGTGCCTATTTTCTGCATCAAATCTTGTCCATCCAGCGTTGCTTTGGATTTCGTAGCTTATTTCATCATCATATATCTCTAGCCTCGAAAGGTGAGCAATCACTCACGATTAACGTTCTTTTATTTATTAAATTTAATTTCAATTGAAATGACAATTGAAATATGCTGCTGTTAGATTTAAATTGTTATATATGCTTTTATCGGTAACTGTTCACTTATGGGATATGATACCATATCTTATTGTTTATATTTATTTTGATGATATATGCTTGTTGTTATTATTATTTTCATATCTGTTATCACTCTGCAAGTTCCCTATTAGTATAGAAATCACTATGGGTTGAAAAGATACATACCCGAACGGACTTTAGAATAGGATAATTTCGTTACGGGTTGAAATGATAGACCCAAGCGATTTTTGATTTAATTTAAAATTTTGGATTTCGGGTTGAAATGATATCCACCCGAATATATTTAGTGTACGGATTGAAATGATAAATATCCGTAGCACTTGACTATATGGTAGGAAATATATATACAGACACCGTTGGTCCATATAAATATTTTGAAATTATTTCTATAATTTTGGAAAGAAATATACGGTTTAATAAATTTTGATTCTTAAGATATTATATAAATGGAAATTTTATATATAGATTTAGTCGTAATATTTGATTTAAATTAGATTGATTTAATACATATAATATAGTTGAGTATCTATGGAAATCTATATTTCAAATAGATCTTTCTCGTAATAAATTGAAAAAATAGGATTGGGAGGTACATTTGGGTTTATTAAAAATGGTATTTAAATAAGGATTTATTTAATTAAATCGACTTGAATTGAACTTGTAAATATTAAAGGTTTGAGCTATATTGGAATTTAAATGGCGATTTCGAGATTTAGATCTGTATTTGAAATAAGTATAGTTGAATTTGTTATTTAGAAACTAAACTGAATTAAAATATAAATTTAGGTTGAACTAAATTTGAATTTATTATTTAGAAGCTAAATTAAATAAAAATTAGTTTGAAACGTTGAATACTTAAAGTTTGAAATATATTGGAATATAAAGGGGGTATTTTGTGATTTCAAATTTGAATTTGAGATTGATAAATTGGGATTTGAATTTAATTTGAATGGGAAGGTTGGGTTAATGTTGAAACGATTTGTTAAGTTGAGGGAATTGAAAATACTTTACTGTATAAATTATTTAATATATATAAACACTATTTGGGAAATATAGAGATATTTGGAGTGAAAATGATGTTTTGGTTTTGAAGTATAAATTAAGATGAAAGAACCACGGTGTTATAGTGTATATTTCTACCCTGTAGATAGTTCCATGGACCCTTAGAGGATGGTTATTCCAAACATTCTTTGAGTTAATTATATTTCAGTTGATATTTCACTTGAGTTAGATTTATAGATATAAGAATGTTAATCCTGACTCGAGTGTTTTGTGTTTTGCTTTACGCTCGGGTCAGACTGAGTGATACAGCATTTGAGACTCACCTTCGAAGTTGGAGCCTTGCTTGAAGATCCAGCTATCTATCCTTTCAGTCATCCTGTTGATTTGTTCAGAGAAGTCATCTGCGCATACTGGAGACTTCACTATATCTAAGATATTCAATTGTATTTATTTCTATCTCCAATGTATATAGTAGCTTCATAAACTACTATTCTTTATCTATTCCGCTGCATTGTATTACTCTGTGTAAGTGATCTATGATTGATTTATTTACTGTATATTTTAAGTTTTGCCAAATTTTTATTAACAATTCGGTATTTTGAATTATTCAAGTCGGACATGTACGGTTTTATTGTCGAATTTGAATGGTCCAAAATAGCGGGTCGTTACAGTTGGTATCAGAGCTTTGGCTCTAGGCAAAACTTAGCATATATGGTAAATTTATTTACAGAATCACTTTCGTTCGAGTTGAATCTCTTCCTTTTTGACTCAATTTCCTTTGAGTTTTGGAATGTCCCTCGGTTTCGAAATTCATTCTGTCTCTCCCTATTTATATTCGTTTGATTCTGGAGTATCCCATAACTCCATTGAATGATTTGTAAAGGGGGTGAAAACTCCTTTTCAATTGGCATTGACTCACCGAAGATTCCTGTATCCTCGGTTTACGATGCTGATATATCTTGTTATGCCGAATTCTATATCTCCGACGATTGAATGTCGAATTGCCTCAGAATTCTACACCGATCTAATTTTGGAATCACGGTTGACAGGTAAAGGTCGCCCGCGATTTATAGAAGTATATCCATCTTCTATTTTGTAACTTAATTATCTCATCTTCGATCGAGTCTATCTTCGAATCAGGATTCTATTGATTAGAGTTCCTTTAAATTAAATCTCTATCTTTGTTTTGAAATCCATCCTTAAATCATCCTTTGAAAATCGGGTTTTGTTTGTATTTTAGAAATTGTTTATACCGAAATTATTATTTTGATAACTATGATTTTATTCTATATATATAAAGAAAATGTTTTCGGTAGAGATTATATACCTATATATAAAGCAAATAAGAAATGTTATTCTATATAAAAAGGGTTTTGAAAGGATTTGAAATTTTGAAAAAATTATAAGAAATTGATTTATATAAAAATGATTTATAATTGAAGTGTTAAATTTGAAATTCGAGAATTGAATTCCGGTATTTTGAAATTGGTTTTAAGATTTTGGAAATTATATATAAATAATACGATTTAAAAGTATTTTTCCAAATAAGAAATATTTCAAATGAATTCAAATGAATTCCAATAATTTTGAAGAAATTTCAAAGAAGTTTTCAAGAAAATAGAAGTCCAGAACTCACTTATGTCGCTGGAGAATAATTTCGGTGATGAGTGCACGCATCATCGACATTGATTTTCGAGTTTCAGAGTGGGGGAGAGGCCACTTTAATAGCTTCGCTATGCGAGTGATTTTGTAAAACCGTTTTTGATTTCAAATTCCGAAGTATAATTTGATATTTTCGAAAGATATATGTATATATTTGAAACAATTTGAAGTAAGACCGGTGTTCAGTCCTCGAGTTTTTGATTTGACTTAGAATAACTCTATTTATAAAAATTGATTTCCATCTCTTGGATTTGAAATTGATTTTCACCGACTATTTTGAAGGTTCGAGCACTTCCAAATCAAGGTTTAAAGGTTTAAAAACCAAGATATTTCGAAAGGTATAAAATATTTGATAAAGTATGCAAGTTTTGTTGTATGAGGTTAAACCTTTTATTAAGTAAGAGAATATGGCTATTTTAATTATACTAATATGGAATTTAGTTTTTAAATGTTTTGAAAGAATTTTAGTTTTAAATAATGGTTTTCAAAAAGGTACATTGGATATTTCAAATCGAAGTAAATAGTTTAAAGGTTTTAAAGGGATAATTATAAATTTGGAAACCATTTTGAATATAATTGATTTTGAGAAAAATATTTGGTTTTGAAAATTAAATTGAAAAAAAAACCCAGTACTTATATGGTGATTTTGGAAATGAATTTGTTTGACTTGAATTATTTTAATTTGGAAACTGGGATAATTTTCTACACCTATTATTTTGGGAACTTTGAAATTCAGACATTTAATTTGGAAGAAAATTTGGTGAAATCATATATGATTTTGAAACTGAATTGGTATTGAAATAATTTGAAATTGAGAACCTTAGATTACTAAGCACTTGATTTGGGAGTGGTCGAACTTATATAAAATGGATTGTATAAGTATGAGGTTGATTTGAAATCTATTGATTTGAAAGGTACTCAATTTGGAAAGAGATTTTATTTAATCGAAATCTATATAAGTATGATTTGATCTACTATTGATTTGGAAAGTATTCGATTTGAGAAAGAAATCCTATATATATGGACTTTATATAAGTACAATATTTGAAAGTGATTTGAAAAGGTACTATATGATATATATTTTCGAAGTAAAGATATGGAAAGTGCCTTCTGCTTGATATCCGCTTTGTGGCCACATCGTGGATTCATTCTATCGATATTATTCTCTCTGATTTTCGGTTTTCCGGATGTAATACTCGAGTGTTTCCCACCGTGGCGTAACCCATGGTTTTTTTTCTCTCGTGAATGCACAGCGCAATTGCCTGGCTGAGTCTTGCCTAGGGGTACGGATTGTTTCCTGGGGGATCCAGGCGTAACCATTGTGTATCCTGCAATCTGTGTAGGTCGCGAATAGTAGCGCAAGTGCCTGGCTGAGTCTTGCCTAGGGGTACGGATTGTTTCCTGGGGGATCCAGGCGTAACCATTGTGTATCCTGCACTCTACTAGTCATCATGGCGTAACTCGCAGGGCTGAGAAAGCTTACGGATATGGATTGTTTCCTGGGGGACCCAGGCGTAACCATTGTGTATCTGCGAACCATGATCGGACAAAGGTTTTGGTTTGGTTGTTTTGTTTGGATTGTACTTTCCATATCTGTTTTTAAAGTTTTTTTCAAGTATTTTCACTGGTTGTTGAAACAGGTCTACTAAGTACTTGAAGAATTCTAGCTTTGCGCCTGATCAACGCATGGCCAGAATCTGCAAGAACGAGGATAAACTTGTTGAAACATCGAGTTATAAAAATATTTTTGAAAGAAAAGATTTATTTCGATATAAAAGGTATTTATTATAAAAGTATTTCCAACAAAGAAATTTTGTGTTAATATTTGAAATTGAAACTCTCATGGTTTGAAATGTACGATTCTTGCCCGATTCTATTCTTTTGAATCTACCTTATCTGCCCTGCTTTATTTATTCAACTATATTCTCTTTTCCGAATCTATCTTCTTTCCTTCTTTCCTTCTTTTGAATATATCCTTTAAAACATTGTTTATTTATATTCTACCTGGTTTAATAAGAGAGAAAAATTAGTGTTTTATAAATAATTGATCTCATAATTAATTGAATGGATTTGATAAAATGAGTAATCTATTAAATATTAATCAATTTAAATAATAACAAAAGAAAAAGTATATGGTTTTAAATAAATTTTTTTAATTTGTTTTTCAAAGTCTAAATTTTTCATCTGGTTGTTTCTATTCTCCTACTTTATTCCTTTTCGGGGACGAAAAGTTTTGAGTGGGGGAGAGTGTAACGACCCATAAAATTTTAGCAATTTTTAATTGGTATTTAACGTATTGAATTGGATTTTGAGAAATTATTAATAATAAAATTTTGAAAAAAAAAGAAAATATGTTATGTATATTAATGATTTGTAGTACGAGCTGTGTACATATATTTTAAAGTTTGGTTGTGGTTATACCTATAAGATCTAGTACAAAAACTTTATAAACTATTATTTATACTATAATATAAGTTAAGTTTGATGTAAATTTGGTAGCATAGTTCATTTCTATTGGGTATAAATATCAATAGCGTGGGTAATAAATTTACGGTCTCCTTTTGCTTTTCAGCAAGGTGTGTAAATTTTAAGTATGTTGAGTACGTTCCATATATAGTTATTTTGGAAAACCACTGTATATGTATGATGGTCTATTTGAAGTGTATATATAGTAAAGCGTATTTATACCAAGTTTTATTTAATTTATATGTGTTATAATAGCTATATATATATATGTTAGTCTTGATACTAGTATATAGTTTTACTGAAGTTTGATTTCTAGTCATGTTAAATATATATATATATATTTGATTTTGGGTTTTTGTGTCACCATTTCCAGTTTATTTTAGTGCATATTTAGTATATCTATACATATGTCGTCAGCTATAAATACGATAGTTAAGGGTTTCATATATCATATGAACCAAAGAAGAAGAGAAGTATATACTATATTTAACTACATATATGAAGTATATGTTTTAAGGGTTGATTTAAGGTCTGCATTAAAAAAAGTAGTTGTGATTACCATTATTTCATATTGTACCTTCTATATTCCTGACTGACTTTCAGCGTTCATTCATTCATTTTTAATTGTGGGTTTTTCTTTTCTCTCTCTTTTCTTATAAATAATTGTACGCATTCATTTCTTTCCCTTTCTTATATTTTGTCCCTTCATCATCTTTTAGCCGTTAATTTTGTTTCGAAAATCAAGAAAATTTGTATACGTTTTATTCTTTTTGAACGTTTAATAATAAAGATAAATCTGCATAGTATAATCAGATATGAATTGAGATCTAGGAAATAAATAAATATAAAAATGTGTAACATGCCACTAATAATAAATTGCTTTAATAGCTTCTCAATTAGCGTACAGCTGTTTCCATCCCATGCCATGTCAAAAGTTTGAAACGTAATAAATGCTACATGATTATTTCGCATTTATTTTTTTTCCTTTATTATTTCCTGTACGTTTTCATTCCAATCTAAATTATAACTTTTTGATTTCCATGCCTTTTCGGATCTCAAACGCGCAGCCCAAGGAATATTTCTTTAATAATTTTCCTAAAAATCAGCTTTTGGCCGTTTTATTGCATTGATTTCAAATTGTGCCCGTTTGTTTTTCTCATTCCTCTCATACGTTACCACCTTTATTTATGCTCGGGACACAGCTCATTTTTTTTTCCTTCGTTCCCTTTCTTTTATTTGCTTCCTTCGTTTCCATCGGTTCAATTATATAGATTTTTATATTCGTTGCACGTTTACATTCATTTATTTTGACCAGTCCTTTCCTTTGTTATTCCCCTAATTTTGTGCGTTACTTTACCATAACCAATGCTCCGTATTTATTCGCTTTAATCTTTTCAGCTGAATTTGACCATTACTATTCAAATCAATTCATATTTATTGTATACGTTTCGTATGCAACGGTTCTTTTCTTTATTTATTTTTCCTTTATAACCTTGTTTGACTTCGTTTCTTTCATATTGCAAACTGCTGTCACTTCCAATCTCATTCCTCATTTTAAGTTTTCTTCCTCCTCCTTCTTCCATTTTTCTTTCTACAGATCCACCTATTTTCTCCCTTCTTTTACCGTGCTTCCACCTCCCATCGCTTCGTCACCCACCACATCCAACTCATCCCTCTCCCTCCGCGTTTTTCTCTCCTCCTCTCATGCACATATCTCTCTACACGTGTTGTCATCGCCTGCATGCTCAGCCATCCTCAGAGCCTTCACCATCAACAATCATGCCACACGTTATCTTTGAGTAATAGGTTAGCATATATTTATAATATATATGTGTTATTGTATATTTTCTATAAGTCTGTATTTGGAATATGTGATCTGTCCTACATGATTTTAAATTCATGTTAGTTATGTATCATATGGTATTATATATATGAGTTCATAACAGTATTCTTTTTTTTTTTTCTTTTTTTTTTCGTTCATAGTGTGTATGATATTATACTATGTATAGAGATTTGATAACTTGATTGTTTTATACTTTATGTGTCACGTTGGTATTCAATTTTAAAAGTTTGAAGGTTATATATTAGTTAATATATAGTTTAATATATGTCAGTAATGTATATCTATGCAGTAATATTGTATGTATTATAGCAAAGTAAGTTTTTTTTTTTTTGATTTAAGATATCATATATACATCTTATAAATATAGTATGGTTCCAAGTATGAAATGTTTGCAGTTTTCAGATTCTATATAATATAAAATTTTGTTCGCATGTTATAAAATTTGATAAGTGTATATATAAATATTATATAAAAAGTTAGTACATATATAAAACGTAAAGCATACTCATCTTATCAGTCGATTGTATATGTATTTAAATATATGATATGTTTAAAGCTATGTATTTTGTGAATAACTGGTTATAAGTATATATATACACATTTGATTTAAAGTTATAAAGGTATGCATATTGTGAATTAGACTATATTAATGGTTAGCTTACAAATATTTATATTGTTTTATAGGGAAGTACGAGCTATGTGGGTTATATTTTTAGCAAGCGTATTGTTACCACTTTAAAATGGGTGAAGTTTTACAGTTTACGGTCTATTTGTGTAAGTGTGTAATGTATGTTTAATTTAATAAAGTTATGATAGTTTTGTATAAAATGTTTAACTATTTATATATCTGATATAATGATAGTTTCATATCTGATATAGCTTATATATTATAAAGTTACAGGATACGTTAGTTTTATACGCTAGTTAATATATATATTTAATAATTGACTAAAATGTTTTCAGTGTGAGTTTACTTTTTTTAGTGTTGGATTTTATACGGCATAGTATGTATACTTGTTCACAGTCTATATAAGTATATGAGTGCATGTGTCATTATAAGTATTTTGTTGTTTATAAATCTCGAGACATATATATGCGTTTAGGTGTTTGTTTCAGACTTACGTAATATATATATATATATATATATATATATATATATATATATATATATATATATATATATAACCGAATATAGGCTATGCATTTGGAATTTCTATATATACATTTTTATTATGAACATATATAGGTTGCTTTCATGGGTTTTTTTTTTTAGTAATATATATTACAATAAGTGGTTATATTGTTTTTATAATAATTATTGACTATAAAATATAATATAATGGTTTTTTTTTGGACGAATTATGTTTAAATTACATATAGGTATATATAGATTTTAAATATACATTTTTAATTTGAAAATTGGTTTTGGGAGAATTAATATCATAATAATTTATATTTTTTTCTGTAATATCAAAATTGATTCGATTCATTCTCATCGATTTCCCATTATCAGCCTTGTCCGTCGTGCCTATTTTCTGCATCAAATCTTGTCCATCCAGCGTTGCTTTGGATTTCGTAGCTTATTTCATCATCATATATCTCTAGCCTCGAAAGGTGAGCAATCACTCACGATTAACGTTCTTTTATTTATTAAATTTAATTTCAATTGAAATGACAATTGAAATATGCTGCTGTTAGATTTAAATTGTTATATATGCTTTTATCGGTAACTGTTCACTTATGGGATATGATACCATATCTTATTGTTTATATTTATTTTGATGATATATGCTTGTTGTTATTATTATTTTCATATCTGTTATCACTCTGCAAGTTCCCTATTAGTATAGAAATCACTATGGGTTGAAAAGATACATACCCGAACGGACTTTAGAATAGGATAATTTCGTTACGGGTTGAAATGATAGACCCAAGCGATTTTTGATTTAATTTAAAATTTTGGATTTCGGGTTGAAATGATATCCACCCGAATATATTTAGTGTACGGATTGAAATGATAAATATCCGTAGCACTTGACTATATGGTAGGAAATATATATACAGACACCGTTGGTCCATATAAATATTTTGAAATTATTTCTATAATTTTGGAAAGAAATATACGGTTTAATAAATTTTGATTCTTAAGATATTATATAAATGGAAATTTTATATATAGATTTAGTCGTAATATTTGATTTAAATTAGATTGATTTAATACATATAATATAGTTGAGTATCTATGGAAATCTATATTTCAAATAGATCTTTCTCGTAATAAATTGAAAAAATAGGATTGGGAGGTACATTTGGGTTTATTAAAAATGGTATTTAAATAAGGATTTATTTAATTAAATCGACTTGAATTGAACTTGTAAATATTAAAGCTTTGAGCTATATTGGAATTTAAATGGCGATTTCGAGATTTAGATCTGTATTTGAAATAAATATAGTTGAATTTGTTATTTAGAAACTAAACTGAATTAAAATATAAATTTAGGTTGAACTAAATTTGAATTTATTATTTAGAAGCTAAATTAAATAAAAATTAGTTTGAAACGTTGAATACTTAAAGTTTGAAATATATTGGAATATAAAGGGGGTATTTTGTGATTTCAAATTTGAATTTGAGATTGATAAATTGGGATTTGAATTTAATTTGAATGGGAAGGTTGGGTTAATGTTGAAACGATTTGTTAAGTTGAGGGAATTGAAAATACTTTACTGTATAAATTATTTAATATATATAAACACTATTTGGGAAATATAGAGATATTTGGAGTGAAAATGATGTTTTGGTTTTGAAGTATAAATTAAGATGAAAGAACCACGGTGTTATAGTGTATATTTCTACCCTGTAGATAGTTCCATGGACCCTTAGAGGATGGTTATTCCAAACATTCTTTGAGTTAATTATATTTCAGTTGATATTTCACTTGAGTTAGATTTATAGATATAAGAATGTTAATCCTGACTCGAGTGTTTTGTGTTTTGCTTTACGCTCGGGTCAGACTGAGTGATACAGCATTTGAGACTCACCTTCGAAGTTGGAGCCTTGCTTGAAGATCCAGCTATCTATCCTTTCAGTCATCCTGTTGATTTGTTCAGAGAAGTCATCTGCGCATACTGGAGACTTCACTATATCTAAGATATTCAATTGTATTTATTTCTATCTCCAATGTATATAGTAGCTTCATAAACTACTATTCTTTATCTATTCCGCTGCATTGTATTACTCTGTGTAAGTGATCTATGATTGATTTATTTACTGTATATTTTAAGTTTTGCCAAATTTTTATTAACAATTCGGTATTTTGAATTATTCAAGTCGGACATGTACGGTTTTATTGTCGAATTTGAATGGTCCAAAATAGCGGGTCGTTACATCAACTTCCACCCAAAAGTATAACACGATACCAACCTATAGTTTTAGATCATGTGATCCTGACTTTCTTTATGCAACTTCAGGCCACCTTTTGGACTTCATTGCAAGCGAGAGTCTGACTCATACCTCTATTTCTATATATACACCAGCCTACCTACAACCAAAAGAGGATCTGACTTCTCTGCCATTGGAGACTCCTTCTTTTTCTTCTTCACTCTTATCCTCTACCTCTAAAAGACTTTAGAAACATCATTGTAAATCTGAGATCCACCAGATTATGGTTAGATCCGATATAACTTATTGTAATCTACATCAAAGACAATAAATAACATACTATAAAGTGGACATAAGCTAGAGGTTGGCGAACCACTATAAAAAAATTTGTGTCTCCTTTTACTTTTCTGATTTTCCTTTACTATTAGTATAATTGGTGCTTTCATCTGATTTTTAGATGTTGATCCATTTTCTAGGTTGACAAATACAATCACATATCTATATATAAATATGTAGAAATAATAATTGTAATAATTTATATAAAATATTAAAGATGTATTTGTAATAATGTTGATTTATATTAAATAACAAACTTTTACTAATTAATATAAAATAATTTTTAAAAATTTTATTTGTTGTTGCAAACCCAAGAATAAAATTATCTTTTTTTAGTTATAAATATACAAAAACATGTAAACATACATAAATAATATATATGTATATAGGTAAAAAAATATAAAATTTATGCTATCTGACTTAGAGCTCATGGCACAAAAAATAAAAAAAGTTCGAATTTATAAAATAATTTTTAAATAAATAATTTAAAAACCGATTGAAACTAATTACTAAAATTATTAAAAAAATTCAAAATCTAAAATTCTATAATATTATTAAATAAAATTTATAAATTTCAAAATTATATTAATATACCTATATTTATTTATCTATATATAATCAATTTATAGTTAAATACACAGTTATATGAATATTTAAATATAAAATAAATAAGAATATAAGTTAAAATAATGTAAAAAAATTTATCGAATTAATATTGTGCAAAACAAAAATTTTAGAGATTTTAAAATAATTATTTTATGATTTTAATCTTTAGGATATAATTTATTAATTGATAAAATCATATATAATATTATTTAATTAAAAATTATTTTTTTAATTTTTTTAATTTTAGGTCCTGAGGTTAATATCATAAAACATATAAAATAATTTTTTAGTTTCTTGTTTTTAATATATAGATGCACCAATATATTCAACCGTTCAATATTAACATAACATCGACACACTAGATTTGTAATATAATCTAATAACCTACAATGCATCACAATAACAGATAATAATGTTAAATTAATTAGTAAACATGTTGAATACCTTTCACCAAGGCCTTGAGATATCACTTTGAAATGATGAAATTTCTTCTTGAATTAAATCCAAGTTCTAGAGTTGCTGGCTCCCGAACTGCTTTACCACCGATGATCGAATCAAAGATTTTTCATGTAATTGTTCTTGGATTTCTTTCTGGGTTTAAATGGGGTCTGCTAGTCAAAATTTTGTAGGAAGAAGGAGAACCAAAGGTCTAAAAAAGAATGGTGTAAGATATAAATAGGAAGTCAAATGGAGAGAAAAGTGGATTTTAACCTTATCTTTCTCATACCAATTCCACTCCTCTGAACCATTCAAAAGCCTCACCCAACATTTAGCTGGATAATCCAAACTATTTCCTCCAAAATTTTCATTCCCCATATGGGCCTCAAATCCAATTCTTATCTGAACAATTTTCGTTGCATTTCAATTTGAATATGAACGCGTACCGATATCATTATCAATTAATATATTTATAATTATTATAAATGCACCATTTAATATGGATTAAAACACATCAAATGAAAAAATTAATTAATACTTTATAAATATTAATTACTTTAATTAAGTTATAACAATAAAAAATTAATTAAATTAGGCGATAAAAGTACTGTTCATTGTTTTAGTTATGTGACTCTTAGATGTAACTTTGATCAACAATTAACATTGAACAATTCAAATATTAATATTCACACGTCACTTAGCAGGTGTTGTGATATTTTGGCCAAATTTATCGCTTAACTGGTCTCGATAAAATCCAATTTTAATTTGTTAAGCGTTGCCCGATTGTGGCAATTATTTACACCAATTCTCTTCGTCAAAACTATAAACCTCGGACTTATAGAATTTGGTAGCGGTCAAGACTTTGACTTTGAGTTGACTTTAGTTCACCGTGATACAAACCTCATATAACTAAGGAGAAGAATCCTCTCTTGAATAGTGTTTCACTTCCAATGCTTCCACTCGATCAACTATAGTCGTACAATGGACATCGTGCCATGATTTAACTATAATCAAAGTGGAGTTTCCACATTGAAACTTTATAATATTCTCAAGTCAAGAGAATTGTGTAATATTGTCACATCGATATATTTTTTGATCGTAGTAATATTAACCAACAAAAAACTATCGATAAAATCATTCTATAATTATCTAATAACTATCAGTACATAATCCCTTGGTGCCACTATCAATCATAAGTAATACGCTGCCTAACATTTGGAGAGCGTTACGTATCTCAACGAATGCATTAATATCCAGTCTTGATATATATATATATTTACAATGAATATTTAAGACAATATGTTTATTTTAATATGATAAATCATTCATGGTTATAACACATTGTAATTACTATAACAAAACATAGCGTTTGTGGATTTTCTATTAAATACATTTTTAATTGAATTAATTAATATAAAAAATTATATCAAGTGTATAATAGATAGAAAACAACTTTTATTTTGAACAAGATTGGTTATCGAGTTAGATATATATAACAAATTACATAATTTCCCTAAGGCATATCCCTAACTGTATCATTCTCCCACTTACACTTAGAGTCAATTATGGAATTTCTATCCCATCATTATAATCATTTTTATGAGAATTGATCGAGTTAGACTCTTCATAAATGGATCTTATATGTTAATTTAATTAATTGTTATGTCAATCAACTTTCTCCAATGTTGATAAACTACCTTTATCGTGTGTAACTACTCGGAGTATGTTTCTCGACTTCTAGTGAGCTCTTATTACTACATTATTATCATGTAATAATGATGTAGTATTCTTAATACTTGGAATCACTCCTAGCTTAGTTAGAAATTTGTGCAATCATATTTATATACATTTATTTTATTGCGGTGCTATTCAATGCGATGCACTTAGCCTTTCATTGAATTAGCCACAACCTTTCGTTTAGGACATTTCCAACTTAAAGCTTCTAGCTTAAGTTTTGAACATGAATTTAATATCGACATATTATTCTTCAGTAGCACTTATGAAGTTCTAGTCTAAAAACTCATTCTTAAAGAGTTCGTTGTTTTTGTAAAAAAATTATCTAGTATTTCATAAATACATGAGAACAGTCTAAACTACAAATTAGCAATCTTAATTCAGATTTGATATTTGCTTCATGCATTAAATACATAAGCATAAAAGATCTGTACAATCTCAGGACTGCGGTTGTAACGACCAGGAGATTTTCGACCCTCGAAAATCGATACATTCGCTGTATAGAGTGCCGAGCAATGGAGTGCTGGAAATACCAGATTGTTAGGGTTTAAGAAGAAAAGAGATAGAAGAAGAAAAAGAAATAACAGCATAGAATCTCACAATCGCAGTGGAAAAAAATATAATATACAGTAATAGCATTTTATACAAAAAGTTGTAACTACTAATATATATAGAAGTTATTAGAGTACAATCATCAACAAATAAACCTGGACAGTTATAATAACTTTCCCCGAATTGCTGACTATACAGCCTATAATACACAGCGGAATATAACTAATACGTGCAATACGTCTCTACCATCCAGCTCGTCTCCGAAGCTCCAAAACGTCCTAACCGAAAATCTGTAATACTCGGTCTGACTCGAGCATTACAATAAAGTGACACCCGAGTCGGAATGGAAAACAGCGTAAGCAAATCCACTTAATTTGATATACTTAAGTTATGAAAGCCTTTTAAAAATCAAGAGTAACTCATACAAACACGATGATTTATCTCATTATAACCAAAACTCTTTCAGAAGTCCATCGATATTTTAACAATGTCTAGAAGGGATTACTTATTAAAATGATCGAATTAAATTTATCAAAATTCCAACATATTAAACTTTACAATTCCAAAACCATAAAGATTCATAGTGATAATCAAACAAAGTGGTTCTGGATAACACTGATATCCGATATCGGTTTCTACGGACACAAATCGATCAACTTTGAAGGGAAAATTATTAAAAACAACTTATATTTAAGGTGGCGACAGGCATATGGGGATTTATTTCAGACATTTAAAATGTATCATCATTTTTATCTAACTATTCTAACTCGTTTTTGACCACTTGATGGCATAAACAAAGATAATTTAAATGAGTATCCAATAGAGTTACGCCAAGGTACAGATCATTAACTAATTTAAACAATAAATAACCAATATCAAAGAATCCACTTCCAGGATTTTATTTACCCTGATTAACCATATCCATTTATATTTAGATCCAAATTAATTACAAATTTAAGAAATTATAAACAAATTTATTAAAATCAAGAAATCAAATTAATAGCTAAGTCTTATTTTATTAACTTTAGATTTTAATAAGTTAAGAATCCAATTAATTACTTACTTTAACTATTATGAAATAATTAAATTTAGCTTTGCATAAAATAATTTTAAGCTTAAAATATGGGAAGGAAAAACTATAGTACAAGGATATAAGTTCAAATTTTTATTTTTATTTTTACTTTTTCTTTTTTTCCTTTTTCTTTTTTTACTTTTCCTTTCCTTTTACTTTTTCTTTCCCTTATTATTTTTCTTGGCCCACCTATTTCTTCTTGATCCACTCTCTTTCTTCCCCTTCTCCTTTCTTTCTTTCCTTTCAGTTCCCAGCTTCCTTCCACTTTCCCTTTTCATCCATTCGAGAACCCACCACCATGCACATACACACCTGCCCCAGTCCCTCTCGTCCGCCATCGACCATCTCCATATGTCTCCCCCGCCACTCTCAACTCGATGGACCACCTGGAACCTCCCGGCGAACTCCGGTTCAAAAAGATCGAACATCCACCCAACTTGGAACCAACCATCTTATCCAAAATTGCCATACCTCGTCACCACCCTACCTCGTTCACCACCAAACTTTCCCACCAAGACCACCGCATCCTTGTCCACCTCTTCCACCTGGAGCGCACATCTCCACGTGCACAACACCCCCCACCAATTATCAAAGACCGATCCCCTACCGAAACCCATTTAAAACCCTAAATTGACTTCCTCTTGACGCCACACACCATGAGAAATTGTCGCTCCATTTTTCCTACCTCCGCCATCGCTCTAGCGATCTCCGCAACCAACGTAAAGTCCCCCAAGTTTCCATGGCAGTCCAAATTTGTAAAAATGCATTTTCCATTCGTCTTCCTTTTCCCTCCTCAATACAAAATTAAAAAACCATCAAACCTTCTCCAAAAATCCCGATTTTTAGTAAGGGTTACACTCATGAAACAATTGATTAACTTGTGTTCAAAACTTGTTCGTTCCTTGGTTGCTTACTGTAAAAATGCATTTTCCCACTCCATACAGCATAATATCACATGAAACGGTTTTTAGAAAGACCTGCACTCGAAAACACCCATTTTCTTCTTTTGGGATCATAATCTAAAATCACATGGATTATGAGATAGTGATTTTTGAAATTGGAAGATCTATATTTATATTTTTATAAAACAGAGATGTTGTTCATACTCTTGAATTTACAAAGTGTTTAACATGATTTCTACACATGCATGAGTCATAAATGAGTCGATAAGGTTTTATCCAAATTTCCAATCATATAGATGCAACTAGACTTTACGGTAAATAAAAAATTATGCTTTTACTCACTATTCTTTTTTTCCCAAAGATGAACCGCTACTCTTCATAGATGAACACCCTGCTTTTTTTTTATTTGTTTCGGCTGTAGCTTTAGTTGTTTAGTTTTCTATAAGAAATCGATGGTAGCTTATCCTTCTTTTGTTTGCTATATATTATTCTTTTTTTCAGTGTTGAATGGAATACCTGAATAAGATGAGACAGTGGCAATATATATATATATATATATATATATATAGGAGATGGACAGCTGAAGCCTGCTACATATGCACAACACCTTTATTTTTATTTCATTTTTTTATTTGCTTTGAAAATATGAAGACTTGATTTGAAAAGGTTATGACTTGATATCCTAGTGACTTGAAGATTGAGTGATTAGATTTATTGTATGCTTGACTAGATTTATTTTCATCAATATGCTCCCTTTCATATGTACATCTACTTCATATAAATGTGTGTATACATATACATATAGATTTGCATGTGCACTTTTTTTATTTGTTAAAGTTTGAAATTATACATTTATCCACACTTTTCACCTTCACTATTCCATATAACATATATACATACACATATACTTATGTATATTTTTATCATTATATATATATATATATATTAACACATTATCCCCTATTTACATATATGCATTACTTCATATATATTTATCGCCATATACATCTATATTTATACCAATTTCATATTCATTACTTCATATTGCATATATACATATATATACACTTAGGTATATATTTTGTCATCACTTAGGTATTTTCCTTTAAACAAACTTTCATATATATTACTTCATATGGGCACGCATTCATATATATACACACACACTCTTGTATACTTACAAATATATATATATATATATATGTATGTATATATATTCACAAACTTGTATATATTTATATATACAAATATATGGGTATGTTACCTTGGATTTCAATGGTGGATTTTATATATACATATTTCTATAAAATCTATCATATCTTGGAATTCGGCATATGTATTAAAATATATATAGTTTTATCAGTTATATATTTAGATATTTCATACATCATAAAATTTATTCGATTAATAGAAATTAATATTTCAATAATTAAAATTAGTTAATTATCCTAATAATAGACGTCAAAAATACGGGTCGTCACATCGGTCGTATCTTAGCTGAAACTCGCTATAAAGCATGGAAGACTGTGATTAAGAGGTCTTATTCGTTCTCTAGCTTAGGAAAAACTTTCGAACGCTATGAGATTAGGATTTACACTGGTTGATTAGTATTTAAGACTGGACCTATTTTCAAAATTAATAGGTGGCAAGCAAACCTGAATAGGAAAAAGAAGTAGGTCAACTACCAACAACTAGTTCCGGGGCTTAAACTTGGAAAGAAAGGCTGGTGGCTCGAGAGGCTCACAATCTTGAGGTCACGGGGCAAGAGATTTCCTGCCAAAGACCAGGAGTAAGCAAACCCTTATCACGTGAAAGAGCACTAGTTAAGACACAAAATAAGACTTTCTTTCTATCTTTCCACTCTCAACGGCTAGCTTTCTTTATGAGTTATTCCAATTTCTTCATTTTTTCGTGCGTTTTCATTCGCCTAACTAACTTTACTAAGACTAATCCGGCTTGCTACGATATCGTAAGCAGTTCAACATTGCGATAATTTCTATTGTCAATACATAAGGAATCCATCTCACATGTTCCATATTAAATATTTTTTATGGTGTGTATACATATTGTTTGGGACATTTCCAACATCCTTTATACTTATTATAAATGATATAACTTACGAATCCAATATCGAGTATTAAACAACCAAACTATTGCTGAGTTTAACATAGAAACATCATTAACAATCAGCGATATATTGTTTACCGATGGTCCAGAAATATCTATGTGCCTTTTAGTGGTTCTTTCTTATGGACACACACTTTCTTTGCACTTTGACTGAAAATCAAACTATTCGATATTTCTATCAAAATACTTATTCAATTCCGATGTTTATAAAATGATACTTTCATATCATGTCTTGGATAATATCCAAAAACACTACAAACTTAACATCGCTCCTACTGCTTTAAGATACTTTGATTGTTATGTACAAACAGTCTATGTCTAGATCATTATTTAGAATTTTCCATTTTACCACATACGTACCAAAACACTAGGCCATACTAAGCGATAGTTTTATGAGTAAATCCAAATTAACTTAAGCACATTCAATGATGAATTTATTACGCAAATTTCAATAATTGAAATTTATGATATTATTCTTATTAACGTTGCTCATTATATTCCAATAGCATTAATCTTGTTCTTGAAGACACATTTGCGGGCGATGGGTCATATCCCTCTGGGTATAACTATTAAAGTCATATTTTTATAATATACTTGGAATCCTTTTCGCATTTGTGCATCATACCATATCATAGAGTCTACATTCTTAATGGCTTAATTGGCAACTGAGAATTATCTATTCTCGATATTAATAAGGAAGTCATAGTTCTCTTTAATATATGAGAACTCTTATTAGACATTCTTATAATACCCACAAAAATTAACTAGAAATTTACGAAATGAACTAATTTAAAAATATTAAGGGTAAAAATAGAATTTTCACAAACATCCAAATTTTGCTACGAAACTTGCACTATTGCGTTCGTAACGATTTTCTGAGCGGTTTTCGTACATTATATTTTGTAATTGGAGCTAGTATGAAAATATTATTAACATTTCAAAATAAGGAATCCAAAATAATTAAATAGTTAAATAATGAAAGAAATATTTTATAAATAGAAAGCTCTAGTGGTCGATACCTTTGATTGGAATGGTCGACCCCTAGTGATCAATCACTGCGAACCAAGCAATCGACCAATCGTAGCTTTCTGGCTAGGGTTTAGATAAGCCAAACATCCTTGATTTTATAATATTTGATCGAATGGCAGTCATTAATTTCTACCCCTATAAATAGAATCCTAAGTTGCTAGTTGGATCCCTAGTTAAATCTAAGCGAAATAAAACACTGCCTCTCTTACATTTGATCCATCTTTCTCTTCAAATTAAAAATTCTTAAAAACAAAATGAAAATTAAATTCAAGAGATTGAAGAAGGAGAAATCAAATAGAATAAATGAGAGTTTTACGCCAAGCGGAGGCGAATCCAAGCGAATTAAAAAGGGAAATTTTTTCTAGAGATGGGTGGGTTAATAATTAATATAATGATTTATATGTAATTAAGATTGTTTATGCCTTATTTAATCTAGAAATGATTTAATTTAATGTTTATCTAAGAACTGTATTAGATTAGGAATTTGATGGTAATTTAACCCATATGAATATGACCCCCTTTCTAATCTAAATTTGGTTAAAATAAAATTGGTTGGATAAAAGTTGTTTTAGAGTGAACATGTACTTTTTGTAAAACTAAATTTAAATTGATATATCCATACTATGTTGATTCTAAAATTAAGTTAATTAGAAATGATGACAAACACTGTTATAAAATTATGAAATAATTAGAAATTAAAATTGAGAAAATGGGAAACTGTAGATTAACAAAGTGGGTTTACCTAATTAAGAAAGAATGATAAAGGACGAAGAACGATAATCGACAAACAGTGGAACGAAAATATTAATAATAATAAATCAACTACGACTGGTTGATAGACTCACTGGAGCCGATCGACTGCTCCAGTAGCCAGCGGTCGATCGGTTGATGGTTTACTGGCACAACCTGTATCTCGACCTATGTCTCATGTTATAAGTGTGTGTGTGTGTATGTGTTTGTGTGTGTGTATAATTTATATGGGAATGTTATTATAAGTGGGAGAAATTAGTTCCCTAAGTTTATGACTTTTGGATATGTTATAGGACTAAATAGATGTGTACGCTGGCAATCAGGACAAGGCACTATTTATTCAGCATGGTTAATATCCGACTGGGGTGATTATATCGCAAATTGCACTCATACGAAGTTCTATTGTGTATGCGCAACACTGACGATGATGCCTAGAGAAGTGTGTGGCCCATCCCTGACGAGAGGTTTCTTGGTATACATGGCAATGAGGACGTGATACTATTATTATTGATGGATGCACGGTGCTGTGCAGTAAGTGGTGTTACATTATCACTGAGAGCGGTATGAATGCAGCAAATACTAAGACATCTTTGACTCGAGTTAAAATTATGGGCTCCACCTCAATGTGTAAATATGATACGTGCCAACGTAGTTCAGGAATGTAGTCCCCAAATTGATACTGTAGGCGATCCTATGCTAGGAATCACTTAGATGTTATTAGTCTGATCCGTCGTTGGGTTTGATTAGTTGTTCGACCCTGATTATAAACCTTCATAAGATAGTGGGTTCAGGTGTATTTAGGGCCATAATTCCTTAAGCTAAAGAAATAAACCTCGGTAGGTAGCTCAAAAAACTAAGTAGGGCACCATAGATCGTATAAATTATAAATAAAGTCAATTGCATGTGATCACCATATTATTAATGATGTAACTCATTCACCATACCTTTGCCTGACGTACTCCATTCAATTTCCTGCAACACAAGAAGATAGGACAGCATGTGATTGGCTTCGATTTAGTACATGTAGAGGAGAGCTTGGTGTTGGCATTCCTTATTACTTTTTATTCTCTCCATACAACTATTTATCATAACTAGTATTTTTCAGACTTTAAGCTATATTTTTGTAAACTTTGGAATATGACTACATATGTTTTGAGACTGTGTTATCTAGAATATTTTCTGAGATGATTATTTCCTATATTTATATTTCCTCGCCTTCTACTGTGAGATCTAAAATTGTAGAATGTATTAGACTTTATCCTTACAGTTTTTAGTCTTTGTAATGTTTAATAACCCGATAACTCATACTTCTTGGAACCGACACGAGTTTGAAAGTTATCCTAGGTTTTAGATCGGTGTATCGGGAGGTGCAAGTTATTATGATTCTAATGCATTATCACTACAAGAAAAATTGATTACAACAGCACTATGACTCAGCGTTAGAATCTTAATTGCTGTTGTCGATCCATCCATCAGAATAAATTGCTGTTCCTCAGCGTAAGTTCCCTCCTTTAATTTCATTTCCCTCGTAAACCATTTTTCCCTCTTCCATCATAATAAGCAACCTAAATCTCAAATCAGCCATTCGTACATCTCCAAATCTAAATTCACGATGTCCCCACTGTTCAAATCCCTAAAAATGATTCCTTCATGTTATGGTCGACGCCGAAAGAGATCCCATGATTGCTTCGTTGTGCTCTGCTCTGGTACTTGCGTTAGAGTCTTGGAATCCATTGAGTAAACTGCTACTATTTTTGCTATAATAAACAACTTGGACTCACATCCTTTTCTATTATAACTTGAATCTACGCCCTAAATTTTTGGAAAGCTTCAGCTTGTCTCAGGTTAGTTCGTTCCCTAATAAATTTTAATTAGGAATTTTCGGTTTTTGGAGGCCATGATGTTTTTTCTTTAAGTAGTTTTAACCAGCTAACTTAAATTATACATTATGTTTTTCTGCAATGACCGAGTTATGGATGTAAGCGAATGGAGCAAAAAACCAACAAAAAATAGTTAAGATAAACATGAACATAAACAACAAAGATTCACTCATTTTTGTTATGCATAGGTCCATAGGAAGACATGGATTTTGGATTATGAGAACTAGGGTCATGAGTAGCATGGGTCTTTAAACGCATCAACCTATTGGTTCTTGCCATCACTTATTGTGAGAAGTATGCATTAGTTCCAAAAGTTTGAAATCAACTTGTAAGTTTTATTCATTGCAAGATCGATATATCATATACTGTTTTTTGATAAAGCAGTAGTGTAAACTAGTAAGTAATGGATACATCTTCTAATATGGTCAATTATTTTGCCATTGGATCCAACACATCTAACTATTTTAATTGGTCAACTCCAGTGATCAGTTGAATAATACAGTTTGCATTTATATGAGTTTATAACCAATAATCACTGTTATATCCAATTTAAGAATGTTAATAACTCCATAATCCAAAACTATGTTAAAGCTAAAATCAAAGTATGTCGTTCAATCTGCAGTGTAAACTAAACTACATTCTGCTTAAGCTTTTGTTGGAGATTGGGTAAAGCAGAAGTTTATCTACTTTTCAAGCTTGTCATTTTTCTTTTTATTCTTGTTTAGTGGTTCAAAATCATCATCACGGAGGTTTATTTGGTTTATATAGATTAGGGTGTGCTTTGATGTTTTAGTTTAGACTCATTTGTTTCATTTGTCATGTATTTCTTGTTTTACGTAGCAGCATGTTGCCTCTTTCATTATTTTAGTAGTTGAACAGTGTTATCATCTTTTCTTATGTATTTCAATTTGTTATTCTACTGAATAAAACGATAGAGGTGGACTCAACTCCTCTTGCCTTCGGGAAAAATGAATAAAAATTACATGTTGCATAGAGATTGCTAGTGCAAAAATAATAAAATGAATACTCTATTTGTCTTCTCTAAATAAACGTAAGTGACAAGACTCAATACTAAAGGACAGATCTACCTTAAAGCTAGATAGGGTTAGTGCCCAACCTGGAATAGTTAAATTCTACTGAAAATATTAATATTTAATAATAGGCCATAGCTTAGATGATAGATCAGCCATAGCTAGTCCAGAAAAATAAATTATGAAGCCACTATTAACTCTAACAACATTACTACTACTTCTATAGTTGTTTTTTATTCACTTTCTCTCCTTATAATATTGGATTGAACAATCTATCAGTATTTTACTTTAATATTTTGTAGTTCTTATTCAGTAAATTTCATATTTTCTTGTACACATCATAATCCCTTATTAAAGTATGTAGAATCCCAATTTCTTAACAAAAGATCGATGTAATATACATCATATAATTGTGTAGGAGACAAGATTGGTTTTAAGATTCAAATTTTGAACATGTAATTTATTCCGAAAGAATGAGAAAAGTGTATTGTTTATGAAGGTTATGATGTTGTTCATTTGGATGTATTCCTTATATTCCATTTTCTTCTTTCTTTCAGAGATCTCCTTCATATTTATTTATATTATGTCCTATTTTACTCCCTTGGCTTAAATCATTTCCTTGAATCAACAACATGATAAGTTTTATAATTGTTCATCCTATGATAAGTTTTTCACCATGCGACCTATGTTTTAACCATTAAGTCCTGTTTTGAATCATTGAAGCCATGTTAGATTTACATACGCATATCTTGGTCTAAACAACACTCTAGCATTACATCAATAAAATTCTTAAATTACCTGTGTGTAATTTACTATCCAACTATTTCATCTAACAGCCCATCATTTTCTTCTGTACATAAATAATCAGTTAATAAGCTTTGAAATTAAAGTCTAGAAATGATTGAATTATTGAATAAAGGTAGGAATATCATTCACACATAGGTTAGAGAATAGAACGAATGAAGAGTCATGGGAGATCGCCCCTAACAGGCGACAGTTTCGCCTGAAACTTTTTTGACGGCTCCTTGTGGATCGGTGAAGAACAGTGTTGGAGCATAAGATCATGTCCCTGTGTGTGCGTCACTCGAGCATAAAGGCCAATGTATCAGAGTTGTATTTATGTGCGTGTGTTATTTCATTTGTAATGTATGCCTGTAGATAGTAATATGTGCATTCATTTAGTAAAAAGTCTGCTTGTCCCTATACTATGCTCTATTGATATCATGTTCAAGTATCTAACTTGTATTGAAGTGAGTTCCATATCTCAATCTTTTGTATAATCATTTGGGGCTTAAAGTTACTGTACCTTGACATTTTAATTTCGCATGTGTGTTGTGGCCAGAGAGTTTGTGAGGTCGGCTGTTAACTAAATTTATATGAACTAATTATAAGCTTTGAATAACCAATCTTTTGATTGAACTGGATGCTAGGTACTCAACAGAATGATGATGTTAATTTTATTTAACTGCAGGTTTAATAGAATTGTGTTTTAGGTTTGCATGATCTACACATCACTTCCTCTAGTTATACTACGATTGCACAAAGTTAGCGTAGTGGATAAAGGCACTTCATTTTGTTTCAGTATGTTGTAATCTGATAGTAGATTGTTTAGCATTGATGGTTCAGACAACAACTTAATAAGGAAGTAATGATCTATCAAGTTATCTTCTGCTTTTGATTATTGTTGTAAGTGCCACCTTTTCAGCTGCTGCTACATCTGTTTCTGCACCAACTGCCCCACTTGAATGCTTTAGAAACTCTTGAGCATTTAAATTATTTGTTGTAGACAATGTGACTGGCACGGACTGTTTGGTAACATCTTCTTTATCATCTGCAGTAGCAGTTATGGGGACAAGTGGAATGCTAGAATCATCAACGGCTCTAGAGAGTTCGATATCTAGAGAAAAAAATGGGATGATTCAGGTTCTGAAAAGAGCAAACATATTACATCAGGTCAGGTCCATAGTTTAAACTATCAAAATGTAACAAATTACAAAAGAAATAATGGCTCTCCATTAGGCAAAAGCATAAAAGACGTGTATGACATAAGAAAATCCATCTGGTACACTTGAGAGCTCATGCTTATTATTATCGCCATGGACAGGTAGAAGTTATGAATGTTATTTCTGGGATCATTTTTGCTCTTTTGTTCTTCTATTTATCCTTGAATCGTGTAGCCAAGTGTAGTGGCACTTTATATTTAATATTATGGCCTGACAATTGAAACACAACTTTGCATGCACTAAACATATAACTGGTAGGATGTTTTACTTGGATCCATATAAAAGTAAAAGAGAAATGTAAATGGGAAACATATAATCTCTAAGAAGGTCTTGGAATAATATTCCGGTTCAGATTTCATTCAAGTTTTTAATATCTTGAGCACTTTGAATTGCCAAACAAGATATGAATGAGATTTGATGTTTTATTTTGTTTAAGTGCAAAACTGAAATTTCGAGCTAGATCTCGGGACAGATGGATGAGATTTAAAACTTTGGTCAACATCATTAACAGTAGTGACACATGAAGTTCTCTTCGCAATTATTGTTATGATGTTAATTTTGTTTTTTCCATCATTATTTAATTAAATTTCAAATTGCTCTGAAATAGTCATACACTTGGAATTTTGTAAAGCAGTGATAGTCAGAGCTTATTTGCTGTATATTTTTGTATTTAAACCAGTTTCCTTTGTCTTTACATCATTAAAGTCTATAAGATAGTTTTAGTGGTTATGTAAAGAAATATAATGGCGGTTCTTTTCTGAGTGTTGAACTACGAAATATAAAACAAAGTCTATGGTTGCTAGGAAAATGAATTCTTTCAGAGTTTCAGTAGGTATCCGTGTGCATATGGGAAACATTTCCTATTATCCTCCATCATTGGACTACGTCTCTGTCATAATTATAAATCACGTAATACCAAAATACTTTTCCTTACAGCTCTAAGAACCATATAATCGTTATTTGGGTTCAGATCAGCATTATAACTTTGTCTGTCTTTTCACCGTGTGCTTTTGTTGTGTATTTTGTCCTTTGATATATTAATTAAATAGATTCATGCCGTTACGGTAATGATTTTTTTGTCTTTTTCAGGCTTATCATGCTTAGAGGAACCAATGAGTCAGCATTTTATTGACAATGCAAAGTTTTCTATGGCATCTGCTTCATCAAATTCATGTTCCTCACAATCTCCTTCGAGTTCTTGCTTGAGTTGCAGGTGGGATCTTTGTCTTACAAACCTATAGACCCTGTGTTCTTATAATATGTGGAAGTTCGCTTCTTTATAGTAATATTATTTTTTTTTGCATGCTATTTTAATGTGCTCAAAAACATGGTTACAAGTACATTGCTGTATATTAATTTCTACACAATTATCAGTATCTTGATGACATTTATCTGATGTTTATTTAAGGGCATCATTTTCAGGGTAGAAGCAAAGTCATTGCATCATTTGTCAGGTAAATATTGCCCTCTTTCACCTCCTCCACGATCAACAATTGCTGCAGCATTTAGTTTGGATAGAAAGACAATTGCTTCTACACAGTGAGTTATTATTTCTTCTTCATCAAATCAAAAGATTATTCACATCATAGTAAATTCTAACATGGTATAATAGCCAACCTCAATAGCTTAACAGCTTTTCAAACTTGTTTGCATTTGTAATCTAATCAATCAGAGAAGTCTCATAATTTGGATCATAAAATATAACAAGTTAATTAAGTTATACAAAAAAAAATTAAATTATAAGAAACAATTAAGTTTTATAACAATTTAACTAACTTAACCAAGTTTAATAATTAAATAATTTTCTAAAAGGTAACTAAGTTTTATAAAACATAAATAATTTATAAAAAGTAACTATATTTTATAAAAAATTAACTAAGTTAAAGTTTCATAAAAATTAAATAAATTTCTATATACTATCAAAATTTTATAAAAATTAAATAAATTTATAATAACTAATTAATTTTAACAATATTTTTAACTAAGTTATATTTTTATAAAAATTAACTAAATTTATGAAAATTAATCTATTCTATAAAACTTTTATATAAAAATTAACTAATTTTACAAAAATTGACTTACTTTTACAAAATGCAAAGCAAGTTTTGTAAATTATACATTTATAAAATTAAACATATTTAAAAAAATTAACTATATTTATATATTTATACATTGCATTTGAGCAAGCTGCAATCACAAACAATTTATGTATCTACATTGAATTCAATTAAATTCAAAAAATTAAACATAAAGTTATGCAATAATAATCCATTTTTAAACTTATTTCTAGTCATGATGGGTTGTACATCAGTCTTCATGGTATGAGTTATGAAGAAGGTATGTACCACTGTCCTTGAAACATATTTAGTATTATTATGTTGTTATTGTTTGTATTATTAACATTGTTTAATGCATATGTCTCTTCTATATATCTAACTATAGGTTCTGCTTCAAATTTTGACTGGCATTAAAATATATGCAACTTCTTTGACTATTTTAGCCACATCTTGTTGTACACAACGCTTAAACTTTTTACATAAATGAAGATTTTATGTTTAATATTTTAGTGTAGTCTGTGGCACAGAGGAAATCACTATAGCATTTCATAATGTAGATGAATTGGGATGATATGCAAGCAGAAATTCAAAAAATTTCTACTTCACTTAACCTCTATTTTGGAGAGGGGAGCTCAAATTAGAGTTTTCAGATTGAGGAACAAGTTTGTCAGATTGAATTCTGTTCTCTGTGCTTTGAAATGATTGACCCGTTTTCCAATTTATCTATGCTTTGAATTAAGTTTAAATATGTCATCACGGTACCAGAATCTTTACTGATTAATGCATGGAATCAAATACTAATCTTTCAGATACAGAAGACTTGTAGGATGAAACTGAGAGTTTGGAAACTGATGTGAGTTAGCATACACCAAGGTAGGATGAAGTTAAGGCACGGATTGAACAGACTTGCAAGCTTTTGTTTCTCGGAAAAACAGGATAGGTTCAGAGACTTGCACAACAGCATATGAATTATCATGTGCATCAAGTACTGATATTGAGGAGGTGATAGTAGATGTGGAAACTGGCTGGGTATGCCATCTAACATTGACCGATAACAAAACGGTGTAAAAAAGAGTTGCTTATAAACTTGTTTTCCTATGATTCGAGCAGGAAGTAAAAGATGTTGTAGCGACAAGGTCTTGGTATGTGTGTTATAGCACTGGTAAGTGCTCACTTAATTATATTTTCCTTTCTTTTTTCCTCGCTTGTAAATTTTGAACTATTGTTGTACTTGTGAGATGTGAAATTATGGTGTTGATGTAGGTCAATAATACCATTGGAATTTATTTTCTTGTATGCATTTTTGTTAGTTGTAGAGGCACCTTTGGAAGAAGACGTGATGGAAACGTATAAGAAGGCTGCTGAATTTTAGGCTGAGCCACGAGTTGAGCTATTATCTGCAAGTTCTTTCCTTACAGGAACTCACAAATCACTTTAACTCTAGCCCAAGAACTCACAAGTCACTTTAACTTCATATACAGGATAAGACCGGTGTGTACAAGAACTTGCTTCAAGAAATAGGTCACAAAGCGGGTTTGAAACTACGTTTTATACAACCGTTCAGTCTGGTCCATGATTCTCACCTTCATTTTCATGCCCAGTTGAGCTTGGTGGCATGTGCTTTAGCGGTAAGCTAGCTAAGACAAAGAAGCAGGCTTAAAAAGATGCTGCATTGGCTGCATAGTGTGCATTAAAACAATGTGAGTGATCTTGTTAATTTTGGTTTACCTATTTTTATCGCAAAGTGTAGTTGAATGAAGAGACTTAGAACTTTAGAATATGAATTGAAATGTTTTTAGATTGATTGTGGTATACTTCCTACTTTCCTAATGTATTATTAGTAGCTGAACCGTGGTACATATGCTACTTTCTTAGGAAATATTTTAGGTATAAAATAAACTAGTGGGACTTGAGCTGTGTACATGTATTTTATTTTCATATAAGGGCAATATATTAACGTTTGCCCGTAGAGCACAATTTGACTTCAAAAATGATTTAATTGCATTATCAATTGAAGCTTTTATCAAATCCACTGAATTGAAAATTGTAAATAATAGAAATTAATGCATAGGAATAAATATTGCCACCACTGGTAGGACACACAGTATGAGTTGCCAAGGGTCATGGATTCTAAGTATTATAAAAATTTAAATAATAATAATAAAGTCAACTAAGATTTTTGAATATTAAGTAAGCTTATAAAAATTAATCAAGTATTATAAAAATTTAAATAAGTTAACTAAGTTTTATAAAAATTAACAAGTTTAATTTATAAAAATTATCTAAGTATATAAAAATATAATATACAACAAAATCTTCTATAGTAGTAGTAGTAATAATAATTATTATTACTATTAACTAAGATTTATAATAATAATACTAAGTTAACTAAGATTTATAAATATTAAATAAGTTTATAAAAATTCACCAAATACTATAAAAATTTAACTAAGTTAACTAAGCTTTATAAAAATTAACAAGTTCAGTCTACAAAAATTAACAAAGTATATAAAATATAACTAAATCTTCTATCTTCTATATAATAATAATAATAATCGTAATAGTAATAATAATAATAGTAATAATAATAATAAACTAAGATTTGTAATAATAATAATAATAGGTTAACTAAAATTTATAAATATTAAATAAGTTTATAGAAATTAACTAAGTATTATAAAAATTTATCTAAGTTAATTAAGTTTTATAAAAATTAACAAGTTTAGTTTATAAAATATAAAATATAACTAAATCTTATATTATAATAGTAGTAGTAGTAATATTTATTATTAACTAATAATTATTATAATAATAATAAGTTAACTAAGATTTATAAATATTAAATAAATTTATAAAAATTTAACTAAGTTAACTAAGTATGATTATTATAAAAAAAATTAACTAAGTTAACCAAGTTTTATAAAATTTAGCAAGTTTAATTTATAAAAATTAACTAAGTACATAAAAATTTAAAACATAACCAAATAATAATAATAATTATTATTATTACTATTAACTAAGATTTATAATAATAATACTAAGTTAACTAATATTTATAAATATTAGATAAGTTTATGAAAATTAACTAAGTATTATGAAATGAATGCTCTTGTTATTGATGATTTTTAGGGTGATTTTATTTTTTCCAAATTATCTTTTCTGTTTTTTCCCTGTTCCAAGTACAATATGCTTTGATACACCAACAAACACAAGAGTACCACTTACATGCATGAAATAATACTTTTCAGTTATTTCAGTTATTGAAATGATGAACGCTTATGATGACCTTGATGAGCGTTGGACAAATGATGATGTTGTGTTTACTAAATTGATGGCTCTTGATGGTTGTTTCCTTCTTGGGTTGCTTCGTTTGTGCTTTTCAAGCATGAACCATGCAGAATTTGGGGCATAGTATTACTGTTATATGAAAGATATGGCTTCCTTTCTCCCTAAAATTCAAACAGATGCTTTGTTGCTTGAGAATCAACTGCACAGCCGTTCTCTAGAGGTTTAGGTGGAATTGGGAGGAGATGAGGTAAAGCTTTCTTTCATAATATCACACGATATAGTCCCTTTAAACTAAAAAATTGACAGGGAAAAAAATATATGATACAGCATCAATAATATATTTGCAAAGCCAAAATAATATATAGTCTCATTAACCTAACATTAACTTCCTATATTGCGATTATATTTTTGAAACTATGTGTCCTCAAACTCGTTTATAATGACTTGCATTGAGAGGGTTCTTTTGTTATATTTCTTGTATTTGTATAGTGAGAAGAGCAATTACGATTTATAGTAATGTTGTAGCCTGTAGGTTGGATTTTGATCTTCTACATTTATTTAAGAGTAAAGAATCAATTAGTCCATTGATGTAGGCTATTATTAGATCATAATAAATGATTTGTACAGTACAGTATGGAAATTGTTTTAACACAAAACCATTAATACTCACTGTGACATAATAACAGGATTAAATGCAGAATAAAAGGTGTTTGCAACCTCATAAAAAATTATAGATATGATAAACCCAATCCACTTTGTAAAAATTAACTAATTTAATAACTGAAAATAATATATAATAATAGGAGGTGATGTCGATTTTTCGATAATTAACTAAGTTCATATAAGTTAAGTAATTTAACAAAAAATGACTTTGTTTTAAATGAATTTATAAAATTTAACTAAGTTAACTAAATTTTAAAAAATAAATAAATTAATCAACTAAGTTTCAGGTATGTTTTTGTATATGTATGCATATTGTTGCATATTGTTGCATACTCTTCTGCGATTTATGTGAATGGTTGATATTCATTCTTAACTTGATTATCACTTTTTTTGGCATGATGTAAGATGGGCATTCTCTTCTGCATCCTCTTGTTAATTGTTTCTTATAATTTTTATTTAGCTGGATTTATAGTTTTAGGAGCTCGATGATACATTTGTAGCTTGTTCATTTTGAGAATTGGGGACACTTTGCTTGAATCCGCGAGCTTCATGTTTAGGATTTGATGAATTAAACTGTTAATTTCCAGAATGGTTTACAGTTAATATCACCAAGAATAATTACACAAAAAAGGCATGCATCATGTAATTGTTGTTTGGAGTTATCTTCTTGGATGGTATATTAGTAACCTTAATTAGCTAGATTCTGCACTACAAGTGTCCATCTTGACTTTGATATTTATACACTTGTAATTTTAGCTGATTGAATTTGATAATACTACTTTAGTGGCACTTGTAGTTTGGTTTTTTATTAATGCAATACATGTCCCTGTCTTGGTTGGTCTATGTGTTATGAAATTAAATTTTAATGCTAATGATTAGAAGCTTAATTAGGAATTTCTACTGTCTAGGTTATTCAGTGTAGTAGCCAAGAATTTCGCAAGTGAGCGAAAAATAATAACAATAATTATAATTTAATCTGTAGGCAGTTTGTATGAGTGTTAAACATTGAATTGGGATAAATCCTGTGACAGGTTGATTTGATCATATTTTATGTTAATGGAGCTCTTATCTCTTATTGATAACCTTTTGCTAATCTTATCTGTTATGGTTGTCAACTCTTGAATCATTGAATTTGTATTTGCTATCTTTTCGTGTTAGGCTTCGGGAATTTTCCTTTGTCATGTATGTCCACCTGATATCTTTATTGCACAGTTATGCTATACATTAAATGTTCAACAACGTGTTGACTGCAACAAGCAATGCATTTGATTGTTTTAAGAATATTATGTTATTTTATGTGCAAATATACCTATGATTATTTTGAACATGGTTACAAGCAAGCACAAATTATCTGTTATACTTTTTTTTTCATGTTATATGTTTTATGTCTTTCAGCAAATTTAACCAATGGTTGAAGTTGGACCTGCAATTGCGAAAGATGTTACTGAAGTATGATCTTCATCTACTTTTATTCCACATGTTCTACTTTTTATTCTTAGAAATAAATAGTCAATTCCTAATTATTTTCACTAACCTTGTAGTTGATTGGTAAAACTCCATTAGTATATCTCAACAAAGTTACAGCTGGCTGCAAGGCTCGTATTGCTGCCAAGCTTGAAATGATGGAGCCTTGTTCTAGTGTTAAGGACAGGTATTTTTTCATAGTCATACTGAAGAATAAAATAATAATAAAAATAATCTTCTTTCTTTTTTACATTAGCAGACACCCTTTAATTTAGTCATGCTTATGATTGTGTACTGATGAAAAATTGTGCTGTTTTGCTGTCTGGTGCAATATTTATTCAAAATTTCACCCTTAAAACGATTCCATTTATCTTTCCGTAAAAAAGAAGAATCTCTCTTTGGCAGGATTGGGTACAACATGATTACTGAGGCAGAGAAAGAAGGCCTTATTACTCCTGGAGTGGTAAGAATTTTATCCTTGTCACCTATGTGTTGAAGAGAACTTGTATATGTCTGATGACAGTGGGTTGTATTCAAATTTGAGTGTGAAAATCACCTGAGGAAAACATATCACATTTCATAGCCCTTAATAAATTGTTAAAATCGTATAAAGGTTTCCAATTGTCACCTGTTTGTCCTTGCTGATGATAAATTTGGTAAATGATTTGATGTGATTAAAAATTATATGTGTGTGTGCGCGCGCGTGCGTGTGTTTGTTTGTGTGTGTGCGTGCGTGCGTGCGGATGTGCGCCTGTGAAAGGCTAAAAAAGATCTTTGCAGCTTGTAATGTGGAATTCAAAGAATAATATGGAAAATATACATGTTCGCTATGATAAATATGTATATTATATTGTTTACTCACTGATCATTTCAAATTCTTCATTGCAGGTAATTAAAGATGGCGATGACACATTCTTCTTTCGTAGCAAGTAGCAAGTAGCAAGCATATGAAACTTTTTAGATGCACGTTTTGTTGTTCGCATTTGGTGTGGACTTACTGTATTGATATTATACTTTTACTTAACATATAACGTGTCTTTGTTTAACAGAATTTGTGGCAACTTGGTTTACTTTGTTATTTTTGTTTATGGATATTATTGAAACTTGGTTTATGGATGTCTTTTGTTTATTAATATTCTCTTAACTAGTTTATGTAACCAATTAATAGTTATTAGAACCTGTTATATATACTAGTTGCTTGAATATGCTTAAAATATAGTTTTGGAATATTCAAAAAAGCTGTTATATAAATAGAAGACAGCGTTTGATTAATGC